>JAGFNQ010002906.1:372626-744981 GCA_024364735.1 Boesenbergia rotunda | reverse complement strand
TGTCCTTCTTTTCTTTTACCTAGACAACATAAAACACATCACTCTTAGGTACCCAAAGGTTTGAGTCACTAACATTTTTGAGGTATTTCTTAGGCACCCATGCTTGTTTTACCTTGCCCTTAAGGTTTGAACCCTTTGCATTTTTTACATCCTTCTTTGGAACCCACACTTGTTTCACATTACCCTTGACACCCTTTTTCTTGGATGATCCTTTTCTATTTACAAGGGAAATATAGGAGACTTCTTTATCTTTATATCCTAGCCCGGCCTTCCTATAGGCAACCCTTTGACTATTTAGGAGCAAGTCAAGTCCTTTTGATCCAATTGAGAATTTCTCTAAGCGCTTCTTTAGATCAACAACTTCCTCCTTTAATTTGATGTTCTCCTCATTCACTTTACTTACATCACATGATTCCTCTTTGTCCTCCTTAAGGGTCCTAATTTCTTCCTTTAGCCCCTTGACCTTAGTTTTTGACCTAACCAAAGCATTCTTAAGATATGCAATAGTATCATAAAGAAATTTTTCTTTGGGAGAATCCATTACCTCATCTTCGCTAGATGATGATTCATCGCTACTTGAGTTCTCTTCTTCGCTTGATGTGTCTTGATCACTTTGATGTGCCATTAATGCCATGTGCCTTGTGATGTGGCACAACTCCTCTTCATCATCCGATGATTCGCTACTTGAATTGTCCCATTCGGCTTGAGCCACCATCACTTCTTTCTTTTTCTTCTCTTTCTTTTGTGTTCTTTTTCTTCCTTCTTTTTCAACTCCGGGCAATTCGTCTTGATGTGCCCTTTCTTGTTGCACTCATAACACGTGACATTAGGAATGGAATTAGAACTTTGACTACTCTTACCTTTTGGGGATGTGAACATTTTCCTCACATCCCTTCTTGTAAATCTTTTGGATCTTCCCATCATCTTCATCACATAATGTGCTACTTCTTTTGCAGACATTTCTTCCTCACTATCCGAGGAGTCTTGCTCGGATTCGGATGAGGACACCTCCTTCTTCTCCTTCTTCTTGCTCTTCTTCTCCTTCTTTTCTACAAATAGAGCAATGCCTTTTTTCCTTGGAAGACAAGTTAGTTTGTTCATGTAGTTCGAATTCACAAAATAATTCATCAACTTTGACAATTGAAAGATCCCTAGACACCTTGTAAGCATCCACCATTGATGCCCATAAGGTAGTTCTAGGGAAAGCTTGAAGAACATACCTCACCAAATCTCGGTTCTCAACTTTCTCACCTATCACATGAAGACCGTTCACGATCTCCTTGAATCTTCCGTGCACTTGACTTACGGTCTCATGAGGCTTCATGGAGAAAGTTTGAAGTTGACCGACAAGAAGATCCCTCTTGGCTCTTCTTGATTCACTTGACCCTTCATTCAACTCAATGAGCTTTTCCCAAAGCTCCTTTGCCGAGTTGAAAGGTCTAACCTTGTTTAGTTGTTCATTTGACAATCCACATTGCAAAGTCGTGATAGCCTTGGCGTTTGCTTGAGCCTCTTTTCTTATCTCTTTTGGTCACGCCTTGATCGGAAGAGTTTCTCCTTGTTCATTTGTTGGCTTCTCGAAACCTTCCACAATACTAAGTCAAGTTTCAAAGTCATTCATTAAGTAAAACTCCATCCTACCTTTCCAATAAGCAAAATCGTTCCCGTCGAAGTAAGGTGGTCGTGTGGTGCTATATCCCTCTTGATGAGCCATTCTTTATGCTTTGTAGATTGTTAGATCTTCCCAAAGCTAACCAAGGCTCTGATACCACTTGTTAGGATCTTTGCCTTAGCTAGAGGGGGGTGAATAGCTATCTTTCGATTTTTCTTTCCTACAAACACGTTAGCAGAAGCAATACAAATAGAAATATGAAGGTAGGCAAGAAATCAATACTAACTCACTGATTTTACTTGGTATCCACCTCTTCAAGGTGACTAATCCAAGGATCCACACACACCACACAAAACCCTTCACTATGAACTTCTCCTTCTCAAGATCACACTTGAAGGTGGAGAAACCCTAACACAATGATCTCCCTCCTCTTACAAATGAAATGAAAGCTTGGAGGAGGAGATTAAGAGAGTTGTGAAGCTTGGAGAGCTCTAAAATGATCACACACTTCGTACACAAGGAAAGCCCCCTTTCTTCTCCAAGATAAAACACTAGGTTTTATATCTTCGTCCGCGACTCCAGTCGACTGCTCACTTACCAGTCGACTGGTAGGCTTCAACGGCTACAAAATATGCAATGAGTGCCTCAGCCGCCTTCGCAACGGTCGACCTCCAGTCGACTGGTACAGGACCAGTCAACTGGATCCAGTCGACTGGAACCAATTCCAGTCGACTGGCAGTCGACTGGTCGACCCTCCTTGGGTCGACCCGATTCTCTGTGTGTTGTGGTCCCAGTCGACTGACAACTTACCAGTCGACTGATGAAGCTGAGAAATCACATTTCAGCTTCCCTTTTCATCCTTTAGTCTTGACTCACGCCTTCAAACACCTTCCACAAGCCTTGTGCCTCTCTTGGATGCTTCCGAGTCCACGACTCCTCATCCTTGCACTTGCTTGAAGTGTTTCCATCGGCTTCGTCATACTAAGTCTCCCTTTTGCCAAGAGGTCACACCTCCGGGACTTCCTTTGCCAAGACTCTCTTCTTGGACTTCCCTTGCCAAGTCTTCCACCTGGACTTTCCTGCTTACTCAAAGCACACAAGTTAGAACACAAAACATTGCCTAACTTAAACTTGTTTAGCCAAACATGAAAACCATAATTACTTGGAGCAAGATTGCACCAACAGTTTCCACTTTTTCCTGAGGTTTTTGGAGTAGTTGGCTCCCCAACATCCTGTCCACTCAACCACATATACTAATGATATTCGTTGGAGTGCGTACAGTTGTTATAACTCTACCCACTCGGCCACACAGATGTGATGTAATGGTGGCTTGACTGGCATCAGGGATGGCATATATCATTGCATCATATGCATTTATTGTATTATGCATTTTCTTGTGTTTGTTGCATTTATATGAGCTATGATTGCTTCATTTGGTTGACATGCATCTATGTTTTGATATTATGTTATCACTCTGTTTCATACATGCCTAGTTATTATTCTGTTTCCTAGAGACTATACACTGTTGTTTCTTTTGTTTGTTATATCTTTTGTTATGCCATGTATTTATCTACTCTTATATCCGCAAAGTTCACCCAGACTCACCACCCCCACCATCTACTTTTGTTTCAGGTAGAAGATAAATGTGTTACCTGGAGCCAGGAGAAGATCCAGTTGTCAGTCTCACGAAGTCGAGTTGTTTTGGAGTTGCCTTAGGGTTTAGTTTATTTTTCACAGTTACTTTATTTTTGCACTTCATAAGTTCCATATTTATTTCCTAGAGTGGTATTTATTTTATTATTCCGATATTGTCTTAGTAGATTTATGTCTATATGTTACTGGACTAGTATGTTTATTTTTGGATTTATATTGGAGTTTTATTCTGGTTATGGACTCTCTACTACTTTTATTTTTCCTAAAGATATTAACTGCGTAGTTGTAGATTTACTTTATTATTGTGATGTCAACCATGTAAGGCTGAGCTGTATTTTTGTAGAGAGTTATGCATAAATGTCTCAATTTGTCTGTCGTACAGGGGAGATGCTACCCGATTTTCGAGTAGGCATTGGCCTCTGGGGGCGTGACAGATACGGAAAGTAAGCAGATGCTACCATGTGAAAAGTTGCGGAAGATATATAAGTCAATAAGCTTATTGAGATGGTGGTTAAAGTCAACGTTTTACTTGCCTAGCAGACTCCAACTCCATCACAGTCGATCGGCTCCATGTAGAGGACCAACTCCAACCAACTTCCTGTTCCAAGCAATCTCCAACTCCAAGCAGTCGACTAACTCCCAGTCGGCCCCCGACTCTATAGTTTCCCAAGACTTCCGACTTCGGCCCCCAACTCAAAAATCACGACTAGCTTAGTACCCTGACTGGTCCTCAGTCAGCTCCCAGCCCGACACCTTGGCTAGCTCCCAGTTGGCCCCGGCATCATGACAACTATTAATTGCGGAAGATCGAGACAATGTAACCATTTTTCGCCAAGGAATGTAGAATAAATGTTGTCATTTATTCCACGAAACGTGGGTAACGTAGGCTAGAATCTTGGGGCACATGGAGAACGTGGGGGCTCACCCACAATTCTATCAAAGGTCACCTATTCCAATAGGCGAGCGGAGGCTCATAGAGGATCCTTGAGAAAGCTATGCAAGATCACGTGGTCAGACAATCACCAAAATACTAATAGTCAACCTCAACATATAATCACCGACGAGTTAACCATCAATATTCACATGCAGGATCATCTAGTATTTATAAGTTAGAGTTTGTCCATATAAGCGTTTGAGGTATTACTCTTTATTTTTAATAAAATTTTCTTTTTGGTAAAACCTAGAGAATGGCGAGATTCTTTTTGTTTTTTTCGATTTCTTTTTTACATTCTCCTCAAATTTCTCTTCTCGTTAGCCAGCAAGATAATCACTATTTTATCCCGCATATATTCACCGTCGAATTAGTTAAAGGACAAAATTAATCTCTCCAAATTGCAATTATTCGAGCTGGATATTTGCCACTAGATCAATTTCACCAACATTTACTTTTGTGAGGTCATTTATGGTCCTGTGAATTGGTTCATACCTAGCAGTCTGGCGGCTCCTCTGCCTAACAAAAGTTTACGTGACAGACAAAGACTTTGACCTTTCTATGATTGCAATCCCTAAGCCAGAACGAAGATTAATAACAAGTCTACGCCTTGCCAGAACTGTCACTGTCCAATAACTGTCAGTGACTTCACGAAGGACGTTGCTCTTCCGAATTTGGAAGAGATAGAATCTGGGATGATCGATCTGATCCCATAAATATTTTTTATCGGTCATCAAGATAATTCAGAAAGTATTTATGGTGGACGGTCTAAAAGCCTAGCGTCTCAGGGTTCGCGCCCCATTTGAAAAAAAATTCTTATAAAATACGTCATAGTTAGGGATCGAATCACGGATATCTGAGATAGCGATTAATCGCCCTACCGCTGCACCATAGCCCCGAGGTCCCTCTTGAATAATGAATTTGTTAGACATGTTGCCATACCCTATCATCAGCACCTGCATTAATCCGCACAAATAGAACTTGTTGCTCGCAGTGATACTAAATAGAACTTTTCTGTGATACAAACACTTCCTCCAGTTTTATTCACTACAATTCATATTAAGAACTGTAAATGTATACTCTTGAAAAAAGGTGTTACTGTAACAAATCCTTTATGATTAGAAGTCATTGAGTAAATGCACACTCACATATTTTTTTCAAAAAAAGAAAAGAAAAATAAATAAGATTTTATATACTAGTTGTAGGTTCAGATTTCCTCTGTTTCTGAGCATCAGCAAATCTAGACTTGATATCTTGCAGCTCCCTGACAACATTCTGCATTGAAGGCCGCATGCTTCCCTCCTTTGTTACACATCTCATGGCCAAGGAAAGAACCTTGTTCACTTCTTCAATCTCTGAAGTAACTGTGACTTCGTTAGCGAGGTCTTCATCCATGACAACTTCTATTTTACTACTGCCATTCAAGGAGGAAGTCACCCATCTTACTATGTCCATATTTTCCGAGAACGAAGGGTCGATGGCCATCTTTCTGGTTATGAGTTCGAGTAAGACGACTCCATAACTGTACACATCCGACTCCTTGCTCCTCCTTGTCGTGTAGGCAGTCTCTGTTACAAGGCACAGAAGCATAACATCACAATGCAATTGTAAGAAATGTGGAGCAATATAACAGTAAGAGTGGTTCCTTTCTTAAACACTGGAGCCTTTGGCACGAGGGTTAGGTTACTCCTATCAACAAGAAACATAACCATTTTTTTTTAATTCCTCTTGGAAAATGTTTTACACAAACAAGTATCACACTTGGTGAACTTAGGCATCAAGTGGGGAACAATTCTGATTTCTACTACCATTGAATCTAGTATTTGACAGTGCAGAATGGAATCACAGAAGGAACATACAATTATAGTTACCAATAAGAACAATGAAGACCTGTTATCAATTCAAGAACAGTTTTACTCAGGAAAGAAAAATAGAGACAGAAATGCATACCTGGTGAAATATAACCAAGGGTGCCCATAATAGCAGTTGACTGAATAGAATGTTGATCAAGCTTAGCAATCCCAAAATCTGAGATATGTGGCTCCATTTCAGTATCCAGCAATATGTTTTTAGGCTTTATGTCGCGGTGGATAATTGCAGGGCTGCAGTGGTTGTGAAGATAATCTATCCCATGGGCAATGCCAACGGCTATCTTGTACCTCACCTTCCAATCCAGGACGGGTGCCGGCTTGATCTCATGAAGAACATCATGGAGGCTGCCATTTTCCATATACTCATACAATATAAGTCCATATTCACCTTTCAGCCAAAAATTCTCCAATTTCACTAAATTTCTATGCCTGATTTTCCCAATAGTTTGAATTTCCCTTATCATGCTTGGATTTGATCCTTTCTGACCTGGAAAAGCAATCTTCTTTACAGCATATATTTTCCCTGTGTCGAGGGCTGCCTTGTAAACTATCCCATGAGCTCCTCTACCGATTTCATATTTCTGATTGAAATCCTCGGTGGCTTCAATGACTTGGTTTAGAAGGAAAGAAGAACCTTCTTGCAAGGATGGAACGTCATCTTTCTTTCTTTTAAACCTGAGAGAGAAAAATCCCGCAAAGACAAGCACTAGAGCACATAGCAAAACTGAAGCAAGAGCTATGATTACAATCTTCATCTTGGATAAACCTTTGGAAGTATTATTTGGTATGTTGCATTGTTCTAATATAGTGATGTTTGTGCATGTAGAATCTCCTTTCTGACATGAGATGCAGAGTTGAGAATTTCCTATAAATGAGCTTGGCAATGATTCTGCAAACTTAAATAAACCACTCGGCAATGAGCCATGAAAGTCATTGTATGAAACATTGATGTATGTCAATGAACTGAGATCACTTAAGGGCATCAAACTTCCCGTTAGATTGTTAAAAGAAATATCAAAGCTCTGTAGCATATTCAGATTTCTCAACTCAAGTGGAAGTTGTCCTATTAGTCCATTATCACTGAGGTTTAAGGCTACTTTCAAGTTTTGCAATAAACCCAATGATGGCTGGATGCTGCCTCCCAACTTATTTCCTCCAAACTGTAGCTCAATCAGTCCATTTAACTCATATAAAAAATCCGGAATTCCTCCGCTAAATTGATTCTCTTGCAGTATCAACTGAGAGAGACTAGATAAGTTTCCAAAGCTTGTTGGTATTGTTCCATTGAAAGAGTTGAACCCCAAGTCCAACACATATAACCTGTGACATTCTGATAATTCAGAAGGCAGTGGACCATACAGATTGTTGTTGGACAGATTCAGAAACTGAAGGTCGGCTAGGTTTCCTATTTGTTGAGGTATCGGTCCACCAAGCTTATTCATTGACAAGTTGATCATAGTCAGATTCACACAGTTCCCTACCGTTTGAGGAATTTGTCCATTGAGTTTGTTGAAACTTAAATCAATATATAATAAACTTGATGTCTCAAAAAATTCTGGAATTGAACCGCTAAGGTTGTTGTTACTAAGAATCAACCTCTGCAAACTCGAACAATTTCCAACCCCCGGAGGTATTGTCCCATTAAGCATATTATAGCCCAATGTCATAATGACCAATTGATTTTTGGAACAGATATTGGGAGGGATGTTGCCAACAAGACCACTATTTGTAAAGTCAACTTGCACCAAACTGTTGTTGATTCCCAAACATTGAGGAATGACCCCTGTGAATTGATTATCATAGATAGAAATGTTGCTCAATCTTTTTAGCCCACACATCTCCACAGGTAGTTGACCAGAGAAGTTGTTGTCATAAATAAGTATAGTTGTCAAATTTAGGATTCTCCAAATTTCAATCGGAAGCTCTCCGGTCAAATTATTACTAAAAAGCAAAAGACTTTCTAGATTTTTCAAATTACCCAATTCTCTTGGAACAATCCCTTCTAGTTGATTATTATACAACTGCAGTGAAATCAATGACTGACATTGTCCTATCTGAAAAGGAATTGGCCCTGACAAAGAGTTAAAAGATAGGTAAAGAATCTCGAGCTTTGTCAACAAGCCAAGTGTTGATGGTATTCTCCCTGACAAATGATTGTCAACAATAGCAAGGTTTTTCAAATTACTGCAATTACCCAATGCTGCAGGAAGTTCACCGTCAAATCGGTTGAAGGACATAACTAGGCTCTCCAACTTGCATGGTTTTGAGCTGACAGGGATGTTCCCCATTAGATCATTGTCACTAACATCTACTTCTGTGAGGTCATTTAGAGTCCATGGAATAAGACCTGTCAACTGGTTCGTATATAGATAAAGCTGCTCTAACTCACTGCAATTACTAATTGAAGCGGGTAATGAACCAGAAAGATTATTTTGACCAAGCCATAGAAATTTAACCCCGCATGCATTTTCATCAAAGGAAGGAATTGAGCCGTCGAGATTGTTTTCATTAAGGTAAATAGTCTCAAGAGATGGTTTGTGGAACAAAAGACTTGGTATATGTCCACTCAACATATTATTGTAAAGTGAAAGGTACAACAACTTCTTGAGGTTTTCTAGGGTCGTTGGTATCTCACCTGAAATGAAATTCTGAGAGAGATCCAAGTGTTCAAGAAGTGTGCAATCGCCTAGTTCTGAAGGAATAGGTCCAGAAATATTGTTGGCACTAAGATCTAGTTTCCTCAGATGACTGAGCAACCCAAATTCTTTGCCCAATGAACCAGAAATTTGAAGCTCAGGAAGCTCAAATGAAGTCACGAATTCACCTCTGTTACAACTGATTCCTGCCCATCCACAAGGACTTGGGTCTGATGAGTTCCAGGTGGAGTTCACTGACTGAGGAAGTATCAAACTGCTGGAAATGGCCAATAGAGCCTCTCCATCAGAGTTCAAGGCGTTGCTTAGTTGAAAGAAAACCAAGAGTGAGAACAACAGGGACCGAAGACTGAAAGCCATTACTGTGTCCACGTTTCCCTAAAGGATATAAACAAGTCAGTTTCTTATGTATCCTCTCATGTTTACTTCCTACCCAAGGTTATAATCCACGCTATAAAAAAATCAAAACAAAACAACTCTAGAAAAGAAGAAACTATCCAATATAGCAGAACCGCAAAGCACACACAGTTAACACATTAGGGAAAAACAAAACAAGAGCTTGAACAAGAGAAGATTTTCACTGGTTCAAAGAACAGGAATGGCCTTTGGCTGAACAGACACAAATAGAACAGAAAAGAGATCAGAGAAATGAAAACCGCAAAATGAAATACCGTCGTACCTTCTTGAAGAGCGATCCCTCAACAATTCCTAGTTTTTAGGATTTTCCCTCCTTTTTTTTCCTTTAGCTTCAGCAAAGGCTGTAGACATCTTGAAGAGCGATCCCTCAACAATTTCTAATTTTTAGGATTTTCCCTCCTTTTTTTTTCTTCTTTAACTTCAGCAAAAACGGTAGACAGCGGAATCTGGCTTTGAATGCAGGGGTCACCAGATGCATCTACTTTCTGTACACTTTATAGCAGCAGATTTACTGCGTATGTCAGCATCACCAGCAGCAGCAGCTGGCGGTGAAGGACGACCGTTCATACAGCAAATGCAAACGTGATTGCTTTGAATTTGTCGTTGGGTGGACAAATGGACAGACTGACTCTGGACATCTAAGAATAAGTGCGCATGTCAACGCGCCTTTCATAAAAGGAAGCACGCCAACCTGGCGCGTTCACCAAAACCTAACCCACAACGTAGTTGAAGTATGATTAAACTTTAAATAATATATATTAAAAAAAATGATAGGAAGAATGAAAATGGGAGAGTGAAAAACATAGTGAATGACGTGATACTTTGCATACAGCGATCTCTAACAGGTTCACGTGCCCCATATAGTTGATTCGGGGCCGCCGCGATGGTGCCAAGCATATCGGACGAGTCATGTAAGTGTCACATCATGACATCATTCACTATTTTTCACTCTCCCCTATATTCATATTAAAGTGAGCAGATGGGGAGAGTGAAATGAGTGATGAACGAAACGTCAGAGTATTTACATCCACGTCGATATCGCGCACCATCGGCACCCAGGTGATCAACTATACTGGAAGCACGGTGAATCCCGAGATCGTGCACTGTAATTCACTCTTCAATCTCCCTTCATCTAGATCTTCGTTGGTCGACCTGTGGTTAGCTCTTTAGGTTGATATCCATGATAAACACGATTCCAGGGTTTTATCGCTGATAGAGGTTCTATCATGCCTGCCACTTATTTCTTATTAAACCTTCTTCCATCTAACATATGATCATTGTAAAAAGGTCCTTTTATAAAAATTTCCCTTCGAATGAAGCGTGAATCTTGGGACATTAGATTTTGGGATCATCCATCATGAGCACTTTCAATTTATCCTGGTGGCCAGTAGAAAATTTTGATGGAATCGGATCAGTCGCCCGAGGTTGGAAAAACTTCGTTAATATTTTTTTTATTGTAAAAGGTCCTATAGGATGGATTGATGGTTAAGATATGAGTGATGTCATCATAATCATTATTGAAAGACTGCTAATATGATGATTTCACATTTAGTAGACTTAAGATTATAATTATGAGAATTGCTAGCTAAGGACTTGTGTGCTCCATATGATATGTGACCGTTGTACACGCTAATACGATGATTTCACATTTAAGGATATAATTATAAGGTCTTGTGTTCCCATATGGTTGATACTTGATAATATTAACTACACAAAGGTAGACCTGAGGTTGCTGTTACGAGGATTGTCACCCAGTGGTAACAACAAAGATGGTTACCTTCATCCTAATTAATATTCCTCACATATTGTCTTTAGGTTATGTGAAGGGATCTAGGTAAATTACGAGATTCGCTTATAGTTGACCGTCAAATGATTAAGGGTGGGATGAGTTTTTTTCTCTGAGATATGCATTCATCGAAAATTGATCTCTACGTTATTATAACAAATTTGTCATTTTCTAACCCACCATTGTCGTCAATAATGTTGTTGCTACAATACAACACTATTTCCCGTCAATGTGGTAAAAAGGTCATACATTAACCCCAGACGCTCCACATGACTGGTCCCTGCATGATGGAGGTCAGAAACCCAACAAGTATTTTGCTATTAAGAATTAACCTCAAGATTTCGTGTGGCAAACACCCATGTAGTTGCCAATTGTATCATCCCGAGAGGACAACACTATTGCAAGTTGATGGCTTTTGTTCCCGTTGACTCAAGCCCCTCCTCTCTGTGATGCTACGTCGATCGCAGCACCCCTCGCCGGATCTACACCACCTAAAAGATCAACACAAGTCAGGGCGGGTCAGCTCTACTGGCGCAACCCTTCCGAAGCTCAAGTCAGACACCGGAGGATAGAAGAAAGGTAGAAAGAAGAAGACAAGAAACAGAGCTTCTAGGAGAGGAGTCGTCTCCACTTTCCGAGATCAAAGCTAACTTACTTCGTCTGTATCGATGAGATGCTTATATAGGCAGAAAGAATCCCCGTCATTCCTACACTTTCTGACTAGTTTCTGCCCAAGCGCGTCATCATGGTGAGTTTGTTATCACATCCCTCAATAGAACTCCACCGCGTCGAATGAAAGGAGGAAGGAAGGGAACTACTTCTTTCATCCACTTCTTGATGACCAATGGTGAACTGCTTGTCACGCCCCCAGAGGCCTGTGCTCGCTCGAAAATCGGGCAACACCTCCCCTGTACGGCGGACAATCTGAAACTTATACATAAATATCAACAAGTACTAAAGCTCAACCACACTCGGCTGACATTTACACAATCAGAAATAAAACAAAATATCATAACCACGCAGTTAAATAATTTACATAATAAATGGTATTCAAAATAAATAAATTTTCGTAAACTAAAATACAACAAATCAAAATCCAGCGGAAGCAATTAAGTACACATCTTTAGAGAAAACAAACACCCTCCAAATCGAAAACAACGCTAAAACGACCTCAATACGATAAAACACGATGAGAGTACGCAAGTACGAAAACAGAAACAACCTACTCAAAACTGGGAACTGGCAGCTGGATCCTCTCTTGGCGACACGAGACACAGCTATCGACTACCTGAAACAAAAAGAAGAACAAGGGTGGTGAGTTCCGGATGAAACTCTGCAGGTATAAGAACAGATAAATGCATGGTATATAAAAAAAGGTAAAACAAGCATAAAAAGAGCAAAGGGTATACAGTCTCCGGAATAAAGAACATATACAAAATTCATCTATACAAATAAAACATAGTTGAAAATCATGTAACAAGTAGAGGCAAAATCAATAATCCCTCTAACACCTCCATAAACAGCTAATACTGCCGGACATATTCAGATCATATAATAAAATGCAAATCATAACTGTATATGCATGTCAATCAAATGCAACAATCATAGCTCAAACAAGTGCAGCAAATACAAGCAAATGCACAATGCATAAAATGCACATGATGTCATGACATGTACTGTACACACACCAACCACCGCTATATTGGGCAGATTGAGTGGACAAGATACAAGCGCCAAGCACCTGGGGCTATGCAAATACACCACAAAAACTGTGGCCCTGATATGAAAAATCCTAAAACACCTGTGGGGACTCCAAACACCTGGGGAATATCAACTGTTTGCACACAACTCCAACCGAGCGTGGTACAACAGGAAAATATACCCGACAACCCGTCTCAACCACCAGGGAGCCCGTGGTCGTCGGCCTGAATGCTATGATGCATGTCACCAATATACACCACCTTAATTAAACCCAAAATCATGCAATCCATATGATACAAAACACAATCAATACGAAACAAAACATAACCACACCAAAGGAAATAAACATGCACTAATCTACTGGGTAGGGTGTACACGTGATACTCTTTAGATCAAAAACCAAAAGATGAGACTGTATAACTGAACAATTTGAATTTCTACTCAAAGGTCAAGCACAGAATAAGTATCAAGTAGGAAAAACAAGAGGAATAGATTTAAGATAAATCATCCTAGTCAGATAATAAAACAACTATGCATTTAAAGATAAACAGAATTATAAAAACAAACAAGAAGTACCCGCCTCCAAAATAAGTGCTCGTAAATACAGAGAACTCCCGTCCAAGTATCCGCAACAACTAGTGTCCTGTATCAAGGACCAAGTTAAACTAGTTATTCATTCATAATTTAATAAAACTAGCTATTAAACATTTTTAGGATCAAACCTAATTAAACCATCCCATAATTATCCCCAGCGACTTTTATATCCAAAGACCAAGAAAGTCCACTCCCACAACCATGATAGCTCACAGTAAGTTGTTTTAATCAGAACCCCATTCAGCTAATACCAAAACCCAATAACAGAATAAATTCCAACACAAGTACAGACTACTCAAATGATTAAACTAGAGCCTCATCTATACAAAGACCAATCCCAACTCCTACAGCTCACGGCCGTAACAATACAAACTCAAAGAACTAACCCCCAAAATCCAATTCTTAAAACTAAACTTATCTCAACCTCACGGTGGCAAGGGAGGATACTTAGTATTCATCTACACCCAATCCATAGAAACAAAAAAAACATATAATTAAACCAATCTCCCAAGAGCTAAACAAAAGAAATCCAAAGAAAATAATCCATGGCAGTGGGTGCTCATCTTCAAGATCCCATAGTTAGATCAAAACTCCACCCTGCAACATCCACAGATCAAACCTAGCTTCGATACTCTAATTCCAAGTCCACAATCCTTGTAGAACTCATGGCAAAATATCAAAACACAGAACAACAACAACTATAGGATCCAACCGTCAGCCTCCTACTGATCTACTCAATGCATCTATTTGCAGTTCACGGCACAAGCTCAAAAAAGCCACTGCCAAAACCCAATCCAAACTTATGATCGAATTTTAGCTAAGTTAAATATCCCACCTAAATTAACAATAGAACAAAACCTTACCTCCTTCTCCGACGATGAACTGTTGCAGGTTGTGGGGCTGGTCGGATCGAGTAGGAAAAAATACGGAACCCGCGGTGCCCTCTCGCAATGGTGCTGCGGCGTCGCTGAACGGCCTCAAGTGAGGGGAAAGGACAGCGATCGGCGTTGGATTTAGGTTTCTCGTGCGGTCGGATGATTGAGTCTACGTCCGGCGATCGCAAGAGGGAAGGGCGTTGCACGAGAGGGAGAAGACGAAGGTTGCGGCGCGTGTATGGTTGACGGCGAAGGCTACGGCGTCGGTCAGAACTAGGGCGAAGCTGAGTAGGTAGCTAAAAGTTCCGGCGATCAGCCCCGGCAACGAGATGAGAGACGAGACGGGGAGTCGGCGGTCAATCGCGTCGCTTGAGGAGGAAGGGCGGTTCGGCGCTAGGGCTTAAGCCTTAAGGCACGGGCGGTTCGGCGGGCACGGGAATATTCAAAAAGGGACAGTTTTAAATATATACAGCTATATGTGTAAGGATAAATTAAACTTTTCCTCGATTATAATCATATATATATTTATATACATATTTAATTTTATATATTTATTATTATTAATATTTTATTTATTTATTTATTTTTAACCGTATTTTACATTACTACATAACTGAAAAGCCAAGTCTCCAAGAACCTTCCTCTATTGGTCCCTCAAGGGCAACCATTCACATCGTGATGCGTAGCATTCTTTTGAACTATCTTTTGGTGATAGAGATGTTCATACATACCTTACCCAAAATATATAACTCAGGTATTATTGGTAGGTGAGATCCTTAAGTGTGTGCTTCCTCCATATAACTCGAGATAACAAGGTCAGATTGCTCGAGAGAACCCCTTTCGAACCGCTTTACTGGAACGCCTCCATATTGCTTTGCAATATTGTTTCCATTGCTCAACTAACATTTTTCATGAGATCCCGAATGGCAAGTGGATCACCATTTGATGGCATGGTTGGTCGTGTCATTGCTCGGCAGATCAACGCGTGATTGTCCTGACGGGGGTTTAATGCATTCTTGGGATTTGGACCAGGGAATTCCCCAATGTTACTTTGTGTAGCTCAGTGGATATCCTTATGCTCTTCGCAGTTGCTTGATAGAACTATGTGGTAATACATCATTACTAAGTCAGCTCTCTTTTCATCACTCACATATCTCGGCATAATATTGTAGCTCGAGACAATACTATAGCTTGGGAAAATCCTGGTTACCATCACCAATCAAGGTGGAAAAAGGTGATTCGCTCGCCCCAGAACTCCCGCCAACTTATCTCAGGGCCAATACGGAGGAGGTAAATCATGGAGGCTACTAGCCAAAACAGTGATTAGCGCATAAGGAAGGGTATGCACTTAGCTTCGCCAGGATTTGACCCTCATACCTCATGATGGTAATCCTTCCTACATTAGTCATCAGTCTAATCCATCCCATAGGGACACACTATATATTGTTAGTCAAAGTGGCAAAAACAGATTCGTTCTCCCCCAATACCCTCAATCTGTCTTAGGGTCAACATGGAGGAGATAAATCATAAGAGCTACCAGCCCGGATAGTAACTAGCGCATGAGGGAGGGCAGACACCTGACTTCATCAGGAATGACCCTCAGACATCATGGTGGCAACACCTCATGCGTTGGTTATTAGTCAATCCCGTTGGGACATAAAAAAATGATATACCAGTTAACAGTCAAACCTGGGGCGACTCGCCCGACCCCACAAAAGTTTCCCACCGACCACTATGGTAAATCGGGAATCACTCACAATAGGCGGTCAGAAGTCTAACATCTCATGGCTCTGCGCCCCATTTGGAGGAATTTTTTTTACAAAATACGCCATAGTTGAGGATTAAATCGTGGGTGCTTGGGTAACAACTAGTCATCTTTCCGTTGCATCATAGCCCCAGGGCCCAAAAAAAAGACATGTTTCAAGGTGAGAAAAGATTATTCGCTCGCTCCAGTGCCCAGCAAAAAACATATTTTTATAAAATGATAAAAAAAATGATTAATCAGGTTGGATAACATCAAATCTGGGATGACCGATCCGGCCCATGGAAGTTTCTCACTAGCCGTCAAGGTAAATTGAGAAGGGCTCGTGATGGATGATTCAAAAGCTCAACATTCCACGATCGTGTACCTAATCCTACAAAATTCGTCACAGCTAGAGATCGAACTGCGAATATTCAGAAGATAACTAATCATCCTTCTACTATTTTATAGCTCGAGGATCTAAAATTTATTTCAAGATGATAATACTCATGTATTAACTATTAATTCATCCCAGCAAGATTAATGTTACCAAGTCCATACATATATTCAAGTGTTCTCATTTGTGTTATTGATATCGAACTTTGTTTCTAGAAGCAAATCACTTATGAATATTAAGATTCTGCAAAGACATGGCTATGAGCGTTGCCGACACTTGCATTGGACACACACAAAAGATGATAGAGGAAAGAAAAAATATAAACGGTAAAAATGACACTCTATTTTAGAAAAAAAATATCAAATAGATACTCCATAAGAATATTTTTTATCTTAATATTAATATACCAATTTTGATTTAAATTATTTGGATAACTAATTTCAACCCATGTTAAAATAATTTTGGTTAAAATTACTATAACAATACTAAAATAAAAATGTTTTTAGAATATAAGATATCCATCTAATCTATATATATTTATAATAGAGTATTTTTAAATAATAATAATAATAATAAATAAATAAATCCCTTTTTTATTTGTACATTATATTTTTATCTTATATTATAGCCCCCTAAGTCTTGACTTGACAAAGATTAATAGCAAGGCCACAACTATCAAATCGTCATTATCCACTAATATCCGGTGACTGTTCATGACATTTGGAAGGACGTAATTAAATTGGCTTGGTGACAATTAAAGCAAGCTCTAAAAGATTGCGGCTAAAGAATTCAATAAAGATGAGAAACCATCAAACCCGATCGCATGCATTCCCACTGAGAGAGCGAACAGAAGTGGAGCCCACCACTCTGCTAGGAGCAAAAAAGATATTAAGGAACGCGTGTTAATTGTTTCACTTAATTTGACTAAGAAAACTAATGTTAATATTTTTTGGTTGAGTGTCTAGTTTGAAGAGTTAAGACAACTAGATAAGATATTTATTGATGCATAACACTTCGTTGAATCTATTTTATTATTTTTAATAAATTATTATTTTTTATAATTTTGGATTTTTTTAGTATTTTAATTATTTTTGATCGTTTATGGTTTTTTTTTAGATTTTGAATCCGTGTAGTAATTTTAATAGTGCGAGTCTGTTATTAATTTTTTTTTATTTTTTTAGAATTTATTTTCTTTTTCACAAGATAGAAATTGAAATATATTTCCTAGATTTTTTCTTACTTTATTTAGATTTTAGCGTAGTGTATATAAATCTATATTTAGTTATTTTAAAAGTAATCCTTGAATATTAAATAAAAATTTCTTCTTTTTTAGAAAAATTTGAAAATTTTGAAGGATAACGATAATCGCTTCCTATCTTCACACCAAAATTTATTGGTGGACAGAGAGAACCCCAGAAGATCATGATACATAATTGCATGCCCATCGGAGAGACTACTTTCCTAGCTTATGTTTTTGGAAGGAATGATACGTACATTGCAAGAATAGAGAATTTGCAGTGGAGTATTTGAGTTTGAGTTGTCTAAGTCAATGAAAACTAGCAATTCTGAAAGCTAGGTTTTGGAAGGAAAAAATGTTGATAATAGATGAATATGGAGTGACAAGTTCGGTCTCATGAATGTTTTTCATCGGTCATCAAGATAAATCAGTAAGTACTTACAATGAACGGTCTAGAAATTCATCGTCTCAGGATTCGTACCCTATTTGAAAAAAAAAATACTGCAAAATACGTCGTAATTAAGGATAGAACCATAAATACTTGAGATAGTAACTAATCATTCTACCGTTACACAATAGTCCCGGGAGTAAATTAGCTTTTGGAAGGAACTTAGAAAATAGTGTCACACCGGTGCTAATCATGGCAATACCATTTAGATGTGTCCTGGGGTTGCGGTAGTTAATCTCTCCAACTAATTAATTAGATAGATTCGAATACCAACTGTGAGATAATACAGATATCATATTTATTGATGGAATGTAAATGGCGAATGCAACGTGGTAAGCATTCTAATTAATAAAAAAAAAATCCAAAAGTAGACTAGTTTTAGGATAAAATAGGGAAGCGAAACCTAATCAAGATCGATCAGCATTCCAATTAGAATAAACTAGTAATAATTAATTCGAGAAAGTACTTCCAAAGATTGAACAAATAGACAGACAACCAAAAATATTAAACTTCCAAACAGTTGCTGAAATAAATGATTGTGTTCCATTCCGTTATGTTCATCTCTATCCGTTGTTGAACAAGTATGAACATCATTATTTATTTATTTATTTATTTATAAATATTTTACTAAAATACGTTGTAGTTCAATGTGCACACGAGTTTGACCTCCAAAATTTGGACACGAGCTCAAATTAAAGTCAACGGTACAGACAAAGACGACTTTGATCCTTGGAATTTGCCCACCTTAGAATGAAAACTGACACGGAGAAGATTTGTATTTTCAAATCTTGTTTTGTTTTTTTAGGTTTCTCTATAGATAAGAAAATTTTCACTTTCCTTTATGAATCTTCAGTTAATGGATGCAAATGTCAGAACTTGTTGCTAACTGCAATACAAAACTAATCATTGAGTCTAATTCACTATCATTCATATGAAGTACGGTAAATGTGTATCTCCTGACTAGTTGGTACATAAGATATTACCATAAAAAAGTTGGTCAATTCCTAACTATTAGTTAAATTTTTATCTTATTAGTCATTATACTCGTTATTTACTTCCCTATACAATAATCTATGAAGAGGCTGTGAGAGACTTCTGAGATGAGCCTTATCATCTTTTTATCACAAAAATGATAAATGCAAACTCTTGGGGAAAAAAATTAACAACCACGAGCATTGCAAGATGTTACCGAAACAAATCCTCTTTGTTACATTTAAAATAAATAAATAAATAAGATTTTATATGCTAGTTGCGGTTTAAGATTTCCAGCAAATGTAGATTAGATATCTTTGCAGTTCCCTGACAGCATTCTACATTGAAGGCCGCATGCTCGCCTCCCTTGCTACACATCTCTGAAGCACCGCCTGTAATTTCATTCGCGAACATTGTGGGCTTGATCTCATGAAGAAGATAGTGGAGGCTGCCCTTTGCCATATACTCATACAATAAAAGTCCATATTCACATTCCAACCAAAATTTCTCCGATTTCACTAAATTTCTATGTTTGATTTTCCCAAGAGTTTGGATTTCTCTTATCATGCTTGGATCTGATCGTTGATGGCCTAACCTGGAAAAGCAATCCGCATATATTTTCCCTATGTCAAGGGTTGCCTTGTAAACTATCCCACGAGCTCCTCTACCGGTTTCATATTCCTGATTGAAATCCCGAGTGGCTTCAATTACTTTCTTTAATAGGAAAGAAGAATCTTCATGCATGCAAGAATGGAACATCATCTTTCTTTCTTTACACCTGAGAAAGAAAAATCTCGCAAGGAAAAGGACTAGAGCACAGAGCAAGAGCTATGATTACAATCACCCCATCTTAGATACAGTACTTTTGGAATTATTTTTTGGCATGTTGTATTGTTCTAATATGGTGATGTTTGTGCATGTAGAATCTCCTATCTGACAAGAGCTGCAGAGTGGAGGATTTCCTATAAATGAGCCTGGCAATGATTCTACAAACTTAAACAAACCTCTCGATCGGTAGTGAACCCTTAAAGTTATTATATGAAACATTGATGTATGTTAATGAACTGAGATCACTCAAGGGCATCAAACTTCTTGTTAGTTTGTTAAAAGAAATGTCCATGCTCTGTAGCATATTCAAATTCCTCAACTCAAGTGGAAGTTGCCCTACTAGTCCATTATCACTGAGGTTTAAGGCTACATTCAAGTTTTGCAATAAACCCAATGATTGTGGGGATGCGGCCTCCCAACTTTATTCGTCCAAACTACAGCTCAATTATATTAGTCGATTTCACTTAGACAGGAAATTCGTAATTCCTCCACTAAATTGATTCTCTTGTATAGTATCAATTGAGAGAGACTAGATAAATTTCCAAGACTTGGTATATGTCCACTCAACAAATTAGTGAACATTGAAAGGTACGACAACTTCTTGAGGTTTTGAAGGGTCCTTGATATCTCACCTGAAATGAAATTGTTTGAGAGATCTAAGTATTCAAGAAGGGTGCAATTGCCTAGTTCTGAGGGATTAAGTCCAGAAAAATTGTTGACACTTAGCAACCTGATTTCTTTGCCTAACGAACTAGAAATTTGAAGCTCAGGAATCTCAAATGAAGTCACATATCCACCTCTGTTACAACTGATTCCTGCCCATCCACATGGACTTGGGTCTGATGAATTCCAAGTGGAGTTCACTGACCAAGCATGCTGGAAAGGGCCAACAGTGCCTCTCCATCAGAGTTCAAGGCGTTGCTTAGTTGAAAGAAAACCAAGAGTGACAACAACAACAGAGATTGAAGTCCAAAAATCATTACTGTGTTCAGGTTTCCCTAAAGGAAATAAACAAGTCAGCTTCTTATATGTCCCTGTTTCTGAAATACCCTAACCCTCTATACTTCAAAAAAAAATATAAAGATCTGAAATTTCATAATTTAATAGCTCAAACTCCAAAGTCATGCATACCGTTTAGGTCCATCAAGAAATCAAGTACAAATCCTGGCCATCATGGTAATAAATAAATAACTAAAGTATTAAGATGTGCAACCGACCCCATAAAGGGCCCTAAAATATCTACCATCTAACTACATTATCGACTCAGAAAAGAAACCTTAACATCCGAAAACGAAGAATGACATCAAATGAAAAAGAAGGTCCATGCGCTGTCTAGTACAAGATAGCTCATCCATCAAGACCTTCCATCTCCTCATTACTTGCACCATATGAACCTAATAAGTCTAAAGACTCAACTAGTTCAACATTTATAACAAGAAATGAATGGAATAAATATATGCAGATGCTTTTAGGATATATATATATATATATATATATATATACACTGCGCACTAGAGGGTGTGCGCCTCAGCGGACCCAGGGCACCTAGATTGAATCCAAGCATTCATTATCTTTTGTGAGTTTTTAAAAAAAATTTTGGGGTATATTATATGTATTTATAATTTAAGATTTTAGGATTTAGATATTGGGTTATAATGGGTTTAAGCCAATAAAATTTTTCCTCTAAGGTTTAGGCTTCCCTCTTGGGTTATAGTGTTCAAGATAAAAATTTTTAGATACTCACGGGATATATTATATGTATTTAGGATTTAAGATTTTAGGGTTTAGGGGTTGAGTTATAGTTAGTTTAAACAAATAAGATTTTTTCCTCTAGGGGTTCAAGCTTCCTCTTGGATTATAGTGTTCAAGATAAAAAATTTTAGATACTCACAGAGTATATTATGTTGAGGCAATCTATGGTCCATGAAATCATGTGTTTTGATGTTTGGGCAAAGGGGTTTAAGTTAGGTTTATCTTTGTGTTTGATATGTGTATTTGAGTGTACAGGTTTTGCAGGATACACATAGACTCGGCTTGATGGCTTCGGGTTTGGTGAATGATGCCATGAGGACAAGACGTGTGCTTGTATGCATCCGAGGGACCGTGGACAAGGCAATAACGATAAGCCGAGGAAAGCGAACTTCGAGACATACACGAAGGTTGACATGTGAAGACAAGCCGCGGGCTTGTATGCATCCGAGGGATAAGAGCCAAAGTTGAAGAAGGCTTGAAGGCAAGAGTCAAGGCGGCAAAGGAAGAGTTAAGTGAGTCGTGAGGGTTTGAGTGCTGAGTGAATTGTACTCAGGAAGTGAAACCCTAGATTTAGGATTTGGACAGTTGACTGCTACTGGGAGCAGTCGACTGGTAGAAGTCACAGAAAGATCAGTCGACTGATTTTCTGTGTAGTTGACTGATGTCGACTAGAATTCGAACATTGGGCTGGAACGTTCAAATTCAGGTGGAGGAGTCGACTGATGTTGGCACCAGTCGACTGGTAACAACTAGTTCAACACGAGCTCTATTTAAGGGAGCTCGGTTTAGCTGGCTAGGGTTGACGAAATTAACTTTGGTTAAAGGCCAATTAGTAGTCTTGGTGCTCAATGTTGGGGCAATCGGCCCTGAGATGATCTGGAGGATCATGATGTTTTGATGTATGGGCAATATGGTTAAGTTAGGATTTGTGCTGGACTGATATGTGTACATGAGTGTGCAGGTGTACAGGTACACATGGACTTGGTTGATGTCTTCAGGTGAAGGATGACATGGAGGTAAGCTGGAGGCTTACGTGTGTATCCGAGGGACCACTGGATAGCAGGGATGATGAGCCGAGGGACATGGACTTCGATGCGGACGTGAAGGGTGGCATGGAGGCAAGCTGGAGGCTTGCGTGCGCATCCGAGGGACGAGGGCCGAAGATGAAGAGGACGTAAAGGCAACAGTCAAGGCTGCTGGTAAAGAGTCAACTGAGTTGTGAGAGTCTGGGTATTTGTGTTTATACTCAAGGACAAAGTCGGGAGGGTTTGAGTGCGGAGAGACTTGTACTCGGGAGTGAAATCCTAGGCTTAGGTGTGTCCCAGTCGACTGACCCATGGGCAGTCGACTGGTATAGGCTGGAACAGGCTGGCAGATTCGAACGTTGTGTGTAACGGTCGAATCTGAGTGGGACCAGGTGACTGCCATTTGGGCAGTCGACTGGTAGCGGCTGTTTCAGATTCGAGCCCTATTTAAAGGGGCTCGTTTTCTACTTTCTTCTTTGGCGAAACTCGCTTGGGTAAAGTGAGTTAGTAGTCTATTGTGATCAGGAAGCGTCCAAAGTGTTGTGGCGAGGTTTCTCCACCCACAAGGAGCGACAGATCTAGCCGGAGGTTATCCGGGGGTTGATCCACCGAAGGATTCTTGGATTAGTCACCCGTCCGGGGTGGATACCAAGTAAATCAGGTTGTTAGCATTGTTTCATTTTCTTTTACATATTATTGTTTCCGCTGCGCTAACAACTTTGTAGAGAGACGACTACGAAAAGTGCTATTCACCCCCTCTAGCACATCAAGACGATCTATCACTCAAGTGTGCTTGCGAGGTTGTGGCAAAGTTTCTCCATCCACAAGGAGCTACATGAGCTAGTCGAAGATTTTCCGGGGAGTCATCTATCGACGGATCGAGATTGTCAACTTTATAGACAGTCGTGGAGTAGGTGTTTTATCTTCGGACCACGTAACTTGGTGTGTCTTTCTTCTTGTTAGTTTTTGTTTAATTATATTCTGCTTGCGCAACTAACAAGTGTAGGAAGAGAGCGATCGATTTGGAGGCAACGTCTATTCACCCCCTCTAGCTGTACAATCAAGTCCCAACAAATGGTATCAGAGCGAAGGTTCTTTCTTGTTGGACTAATCGTCGAAGGAGCAAGAGCTAGAGGAAAATGGTGCTTGGAGAAAGAATAGGGAACGATATCACTGTTCCACCTCTATATGATCGCGAAAGCTTCGACTATTGGAGGTTGCGGTTGAAGACATGGTTCAATAAGGATTGGGACATGATGATAGCCATTGAAGAAACATTTGAAGCCCCAAAAGACAAGCATGGAAAGAAGCTTCGACTAAGATATTGGACTAAGGAGCAACAAACACAATCAAAGGCAAATGAGAAGGTAATCTCAATATTAATTAATATTTTACCTAACGATGTGAAAAAAGTATAGGTGAATATAAGAATGCTCATGAGCTATGGAGTAAGATGATAGCTCTTAATGAAAAACCTACACACAAATAACAATCCATGGAGATGGGCTTAATGGTTCAAGAGAAGGAAAATGACCAATCGGATGAGGAGATGAGCTCAACATTCATGAAGGAGAAAGAAGAAGAAGCATCATCCACCTCCTCAAGTAAATTGGGCATTAAAAATGAGCAATTCACTTCCAAAAATGAAGAAGAGCAATCTAAGGTTGAAGAGGAAGCCAAGAAAAATGAAAAAGAAATCTTGGAAGTCATCCTTGCAACCATCTCCACCAAAGCAAAATTAAAAGACCATATCATTTGTTTTGGGTGCAATGAGAAAGGACACTACAAGGACAAATGCTCATTGGGTAAGAAAAATGAGGTAAATTCTAAACCCAAGTCAATTCCTTTAAATTCTAACATGGATTGTAGGGAAAGGAAGGAGAAGAAGCATATTAGATACTTCACATGTAGTGAATGGGGTCACTATCACACCAAATGCTCAAGAAAGGGAGAATTCAAAAGGTTTGAGCATTTAAAGAAAAAGGAGAAAAAGAAGAGCTCACATCAAGGGTGAGCTTCATGGGTAAGGGAGGTAATCCCTAATTTAAAGAGTAATTCAAATTTTAATTTTTTTCATGCATGCTAGAAATAATGATTATTATTTACCTATGCAAAATTTTGGTTTTAAATACCATGATAGAAGTAGAGTTAATATTGTAAATCATAACCCTAGAAAATTCATGCATCATGATAATACCATTAAAACTAAGGACCAAAGTATTAATCACAAGAAAGGGAGACACTGTTGGATAGAGAAGACAGGATAGAGGGGGAGTGAATATCGTGAAAACGTTTCAGATTAGAAGTTAAGAGAATACACAGCGAAAATTAAAACACACACACAAAACTCAAGGATTTTTACTTGGTTCGGAGTCGCGGTCGGCTCCTACTCCAAGGCCCACAGTCCTTGACCGTTTACTGCGGGCAATTCTATAATGCGCAAAGTTTTACAAAGAATTGTACAATTATAGTGCAGTAAAAAGAACAGGTTTACTCTTTGTTACCGACACCCGGGGTGGATCGTACTTCGGTGCGGAGGGTCATCGTCGGCGCTTAGAATCTCGAGATCGGAGGTTTCTGGAGCAGAGCGCTTGAGTTAAAGAGCGTAGAGGCGTATGAAAAGTTGATGCTGAAGCCTTAGGGGTCGAGCCCCTTTTATACTGCTCCTGGGGCGCCCTGGACGCTGGGGGCGCCTGACACGTGCCTTTGGATCCAAGAACTCTCATCCGAAGCTCGATTAGAGCTTATCCCTCCAAAATCGGGCTCGGAGCTGACGGGGGCGCCCCGGTTGACTTGGTCTGCTGGCTTCTCGGCTGAACTTGCTTCGATCGCTTGGTTGGCTTGGACCTAGGGCGCCCGAGGCATCTAGGGCGCCCGGGACACTGGGGGCGCCCGGGAGCTTGAGGGCGCCTGGCCCAGTGAGCTTCCGAAGTAATCTTTGCTCAACTGCTCGTGTGGCTTTGACCTTGGGCGCCCGAGACCTCCTGGGCGCCTAGCCCAGCTGCTGCCCCTCTCCTTTGGAGAGTTCTGAGCTGCAGATACACATTCCTTTGGTCCCTGCATCCAAGGTTAGTGTTGGTGCAGAAAGCACCCAAGTCGAACCTGTGTTTTGATAATGGCAAAAGGGTTCAAAAGTTAAGGTATAATGTTTATCTAACATGTTACTCAAGTGTGCAGGCAAAGCCCTAGCGAAGGACAGCTAGGCACCTGGCGAAGGAGTGCCATGATACAAAGCCCTAGCGAAGGACAACTAGGCACCAGGCAAAGGACAGCTTGGTTCTGAAGCCCTAGCGAAGGACTGCTAGGCACCTGGCGAAGGAGTGCCAGGATACAAAGCCCTAGCGAAGGACAGCTAGGCACCAGGCAAAGGACAGCTTGGTACTGAAGACCTGGCGAAGGACAGCTAGGCACCTGGCGAAGGACTGCTGGGCAAAAGTCCAACCGGAGGAACCGGTTGGCATCAGGTACATTCTCCCGAGAGGAGTAGGTGAGGACGCGTTCCCTGTCGAGGGAACAATAGGCGTCGGTTCGACCTAGGGCTCCATTTGGGAGGCCCAAAGTCAGAACCAAGATAGCTAAGGCTGTATAAACTAACATACTATTGCTTTATGTTGTTTTGGACTAACCCTAGATGCAGGACCGAAGGAACGAGTGTCTGCAGCTCAGAGAGCCTCAAAGGAGTGAGACAGCAGCTGACCAGGGCACCCGGAGTGTCCCGGGCGCCCCCAAGGTGAACACAAAACAAAATAAAGCAAAGTAAGCTTCGGCAGCCTATGGGCGGGGCGCCCCCGTGCTCCCGGGCGCCCCCATGCTCCCGGGCGCCCCCTGCGTCCCGGGTGCCCCCAGTTCAAGCAATCGAAGCAGACTCCAGCGAAGCCAACGGATAAGAGTTGACCCGGTCAACCCGGGCGCCCCCAGCGTCCCGGGCCCCCCGTCAAAGCCTGATCCCGAGTTTTAAGGGATCAGGGCTGACCGAGAAGAACTCGAATCGGCTGACACGTGGGGGGGGGGGCACCCCCGACGTTCCGGGCGCCCCCAGGGGCTATAAAAAGGCCCTCGACCCCAAGGCTTCAGCAACTCAATTCATTCAACGCATCCACGCTCTTCTGCTCCCGCGCTTTGCTCCAGAAACGTCTCGACTCGAGACACAAGCGCCGATGACGTCCCTCTACTCTGAGAAACATTCCACACCAGACGTCGGTAACGAAGAGCCGTTTTCTTTTTGTGTTTACTATACTGCAATTGTAACATCTATTTATAAACCATTTTGTGCACATATAGAATTGCCCGCAGTAAACGGTCAACGACCATGGGCCTTGGAGTAGGAGCCGACCGCGACTCCGAACTAAGTAAAAAACTTGGTGTTTGCGTGTGTTTGTTTTTATTTCCGCTGCGTAATTTCTCTAACTTTTAAATCTGAACGTTTAACGATATTCACCCCCTCTATCGTTTCTCTCAATCCAACAAGTGATATCAGAGCGGGGAAGCTCAAATTTGGTGCAACCACCAATTTGAGATTTTTTTAGATTTTTTTTTGATTTTTTAAAATATTTTTTTCTCTTTTCGAATTTTTTTTTCGTTAATCGAGGTTGGTGCAACATCCCGCGACAAATATTTTTCTTTATCCCGCACTACTAATTCAAGACCAAATCTTAGGATATTTCTCTCTCTTTTTCTTAGTTTCAAATAAATGACCATCCAAGAAGGCTTCAGCACTGCAAGACCACCTCTCTTCAGTGGGCAGGACTTCTCCTACTGGAAGAGCAGAATGGAGGTCCACCTGAAAACTCAGGTGGACATGTGGATAATCATCCAGTCTGGACTGGAGATTTTGAAAAATGCTGAAGGAGTACCTCAAACCTACACGGAGTGGGACACCGCTCTGAAACGGAAAATTGAAGCTGATGCAAAGGCAACCCAGACTCTCCAATGCGGCTTAACAAAAGAAGAGCTGAACCGGGTGGGTCCTTTCAACAGTGCCAAGGAGCTGTGGGGGAAACTGATCGAGCTGCACGAAGGAACATTAGACACTCGGATCAGCAAAAGAGATCTGCTCCTGAACAAGCTGTATACGATCAAAATGACCGACAACGAAATATCAGCTCAACTTCACACTCGAATTTAAGAATTAATGAATGGACTACACACCATCGGTCACAAGGTAGAAAACCGTGACCTAATTATTGATGCAGTCTGGCCCTAATTGTTGTTTTGGTGTTAACAACGATTTTAGTTTAGGTTGCTGATGATGATGATTATGATTAAGTCCTGATCGGGGATTAGGCATGATATGGAGGATTCTAGCCTGGAGGTCTAGGTATTGGAAAAATCCTAACTTGGAGGGTTAGGTGTGAGAAATCCTAGCTTGGAGGGCTAGGTGTTGGAAAAGTCCTAATTCCGAAAGGTTGGGTGAAAAGTCCTAGCTTGGAGGGCTAGGTGAAAAGTCCTAACTTGGAGTGTTAGGTACAAATTCCCATCCTGGAGAATTAGGTGAAAAAGTCCTGGCTTGGAGGGTCAGGTGCCTAGCTTGGAGGGCTAGGTTGGATGAAGTTCTAACTCGGAAGGGTTGGGTGAAAAGTCCTAGCTTGGAGGGCTAGGTGAAAAGTCCTAACTTGGAGGGTTAGGTGCAAATTCCCAACTTGGAGAGTTAGATGGAAAATCCTTAGCTTGGAGGGCTAAGGTGGATGGAAACTTAGCTTGGAGGGCTGAGTTTGAGTCCCTGGATCGGTCTGGTGACCGATCAGGGATTTTGGCACGCTGCTCCTTCGTGGATCGGTCAGGTGACCGATCCAGCGATGACTGATCGGTCGGGTGACCGATCAGGGAGCACACAGTGAGGTTGGGAACCTACTGTGCTGCTCTTGATCGATCTGGTGACCGATTAGGGAGTATGCGTTTCACCCATTGACTGGCTCCTGATCGGTTTGGTGACCGATCAGGGAGCGAGCAGTGAGGTTGAGTTCACTTGCGGAACAGCTCCTGATCGGTCTGATGACCGATCAGGATCACTGTGCAGATCGTTCTGGTGAACGATCCAGCTTCGCGGGCTCCTCACTAAGATCGATCAGGACGGTTCCTGATCGATCAGGTGATGACCTGATCGGACTGCTGATCGATCAGGTGACACCCTGATCGGTCAGTTGACCGATCAGGAGGGTTAGCCTGCGAAACTCAGAAATCGCCTCATATAAGGGTGGATCGGTCCGATGAACGATCCACGACCTGGGATCAGTCTAGTGATCGGTCCAGGAGAATCTCAAAGAAATCGCGATTTCTGATTGAGCGTTGGGGATCGATCAGGAACGGAGCCTGATCGGTCTGGAACCAGCCTGATCGGTCTGGTGACCGATCAGGAGGCTCTCTGATCGGTCAGGTGACCGATCACTTTAATTCAAACTACACTGTCAGACGCTCTGATCGCGTCTGAACACAACCGATTCGCTGCCACTTTTCTCTGATATTTGATATGCTGGTTGATTTGCTGCTCTAATACTCTGATTGAGTTTCAGGTGACAGGGGAGGATTCAAACACTCAAGGAGAAGTCAAAGAGAGCTTTCCTTGGAGCAGGTTTGTCCCTTTCTCCACACAGGTTGCAACGGCTGGATGCAGGACTGAGGCTGCTGACTGAAGCTTGGCTGAGGGAGCTCAGGAAGTTCAGTTAGGGTTCAGTGTAGCTAGCGCGTTGGCAGTGAGGCAGCTATAGGCTGCTGGAGATGAGATCATCTGTCGCTTGGCGGAGAAACAAAAAGGAACGAGAGAAGTAGAGTTCATCAGTTCTTGAGTTTTGTGTGCTCTTGAGTTCCTGCATTTTCTTCTCAGCTTCACATCAAACTTGCTGTTCTTGGAGTTCTTCATTCATTCTGAGCAAGCTATTGAGAAGCAACCATCGTTTACTTGAGCGCTTGAAGGAGAAAACAAGAGGCTTGGAGTCCGACAGTGGGAAGACACGGAGAAGGGTTCTTGCGTGAGATCGCCACTGGGTGGAGCTCAGGGAAGCTTGCTGTGTTTTTGTCCTTGCTAAGTGTTTGAGTAAGATCCTTCTTATTGTTTCATTGTGCTCATTCTATATTATTGTTTGAAACAAACTGTGGGGAGGTTTCTCCACCGAGAAGGAGGTTGTTTCATATCCGGTGATCACCGGGGCTTGATCTGCCGACGATCAAGGGATCACCCACCTTAAGGGCACGCCAAGGAGTAGGGGAAAGTTATCCCCGAACCTTGTAAAATCTCCTTGTTAGCGATCTTGCTAATCTTGCTAGTTAGGTTTTGTTTCTTAGTTTCTGCAAGTTTTGTTTTCTCATACTTCCGCTGTGCTATTACTAACTTCAAGTGCAGAAATTTGATAACTCTTCAAAGAGGAAGTGATTGGCTATATTCACCCCCCCTCTCTAGCCATCTCGTTCCCAACACTAATAAGGTATGCTTTAAATGCTTTCCCGAGAAATACCTTGCGGACATCTATGGTAGATGCATACAAGGTTTCAAGGGACCTTTCAAAAATTAAATTAGATGAATTGTTCTCTGAATTAGAATTACATGAGCAGACTAACTGCACCCTGGCCGAGAAAGGCATTGCGTTTATTGCAGGAAAATCTGAAAAGAAATCCAAGAAGAAACCTCAACCAACACCTGAGTCTGAATCAGACTCAGACTCTGAAGACGAAGGAGATCGACCAAAGCTGATCTGACTGGCAAGAAACTACTACAAGGAATTAAAGAACTAAACCAACAGAAGGAAAGCCAGCCGAAGAAAGGATGAACCAGCTGAACCCGCAAATGAAAAGAGCAAGCCCAACGTGACTTGCTACAAGTGCAAGAAGAAGGGCCACTACAAGACCGAATGCCCTAACTTGAAGGAAGCAAAGAAGACAAGGAAGAAGAATGCACTTCAAGCAACGTGGGACGAGTCCTCCTCCGAAGAAGAAGAAGAGGTCCCACAATCGAACCTACTCGCACTAACCACCTCAAAAGAAGTCGAGACCGAGTCAGAGTCAGAACAGGACGACGACAGACTAACATTTTCAGAGGAAGGCGAAATCAAGGTAAGTGGTTTTACTAGAAGTCAATTAAATGAATTAATCTCTTATCTTTCTCGAGATTTGGCGAAAGCCAAACTCCGAATCGAATCCCTCCGACAGGAAGTAAAACTCTTGAAAGAGGGAGCTGACTCTAAACCCTTAACTGAGAAGGTTCAAGAAGGAACCTCTACGCAAGTTGAAAAACTTGAGAAAGAGAACTCCTCCCTGAAAACTCAGGTTAAGGACCTTAGATCAGCTTTAGAACGATTCACTTCTGGTTCCAAGGGTCTTGACATGATTCTTGGAAAACAGAAATCGGTTCTAAATCGATCCGGACTAGGCTATAGAACCAAATCTAGACAAAGATCCTATTATGCTGTACTGAACCAGTCCAGACCTAAAATTCAGGCATGGGTACCCAAACTATGCCTGAACAAACAAACTGGATCAAATCAATATTGGATCTCCAAGGACAAGATTCACATCTTGCCAGACCATTATCGTGGCTTTAGTCCAGGGGGAGCCAAATTGAAAACAATATTTATTGTTAGATAAAATTCAAGTCTTGCTTGCAATTTGCTTGATTGATTGTTTACTTAATTTCTGTAATTTACCATGTTTAGATTTAGGAATGGTTAGTTTAAGGACTCAACCATCTTAACTGAAATTTGACAACAAAGTATTGGGAGGAGGTGAGATGATAGTACGTTAGGGAAGCCAATTCTAATAAGGTCAAGTATACTCTACTTGGTCTCTTTAGACTGGTAAAACTAGCCGAAGCTACCGATCCAAGACCCAAACTAGTTAGACCAAAATTTTTCAAAAATTAATTTTGAAAATGAAATTTCACTGAAAGATTTTGTCAAGGAAAGAGTTGATGATCCAATAAGGCTACGGCCAAAGAAGGCCTAGTGCCTCACCAAGACGTGGAAGCCAATCTCTGAAATTCAAATTCAAATTATTTTTTATCAAATTCGAATCTAACACAAATTTTCAATTAGTTATAGATTTAAAACATTTTCTTTCAAAATAAATTTAATTGTTTTCAAAATTAATTAAGTTTTTCAAAATAAATCATGTTTTTCAAAAATTCTTTTTTCAAAATCTGTCTGACAAAACCTATAAGGCTAACGTGATTGAAAACCCTAAATTGGGTGAGACAGTAAAATTAAACTCAATTGTAAATCCTTTAATACCTATATTGTGCTTTAATCCTGTAGTTCAGATCGTAGTCAAACCATGGTCAACGCAGTCAAACCATGGTCAACGTGATCAAACCATGGTCAACATAGTCAAACCATGGTCTAAGCAGTCAAACCATAGTCAAAGCAGTCAAATCATTTCAAACCATGGTTAAACCAACTAAACCATGGTTAAGCAATGACAAGACATCAAATTTGTCACTTATTACATACTCCGGGCGCCCGTGACTCCTAGGGCGCCCCTCTCCCATGATTTTATCTTCTCTCAAGGCAAAAGCTGCCTCTAACCCTAGACCAGGGCGCCCGGAACCACGCGGGCACCCCCATATCAGTCAAGCAGCGAAAGCTGCAAAATCAACCAGACCGGGGCGCCCGGGGCGCCCGGGCCACTACGGGCGCCCGAGGCGCCCGGGCCACTGCGGACGCCCCCAAACAACCCTAGTCACTGCCAAAGCCAGAGACCACTGTCCCGGGCGCCCCCAATAAACTGCCTATAAAAAGGCACCCGAACTCCCTCTTCCTCCCACACCAAATACCATCCTCCTTCCTCACTTCCTTCCTTCCAAGGAGATCAAGTGATACTTGTGCTTCCTCAATCTCAACCATGCCTCCTCGGTATGATTTCTTTTATGTATTAAGAATTATTTCTTTTATTCCTTTCTTATAAATGCATGTTTCTTAACTTAGAAAACGCCGAGCAAACCAAGCGAACTCCGGTACCGAACCGAGTCCCGACCCTAGGTTTCTAATGCTAGAAATTTGTAATAAGTTTGCTCGAACAACCTATCATCCTATCAAAACTAGCTATCTAAATAGACACTTCTTCACCCAATCATGTCCTTTAGCCATGAATGTCATAAACTTTTATCAACTCGACAATCTAGTATTCTGCACTCATTCAATTAACACATCTTTATGTGCAGAATTCTATAATAACATAGTTAGACAGAACGATCTCATGTTTGTCACTACTGTTTAAGGGATACCCTTGTCAATCACCCCTACCTTACTAAATCGATTTCTTGGACTACGACCTTCCCAGTCCACCTTTTGTTGCTATCCTCCTAGGGATCCTCCATTTGATGCTCCCTACTCTCACATTACTCTAGACACTATCCACTCCTATTTCTATAGGGAAGCCAGACTCCCCGTAGCTAGACGATTTCAGTCCGTTGAACTTCAGGTTCAGGACTACGCCCTGTACAGAGTCCTGGTCCGCTGCATAGTACCACTATCCACTAGGGATGTCGCGACCATGCGACCTTTTCATGTCTTCCTCCTGTATGCCATGATCCATCATCTAGACATTGACATTGACCTTCACATATTCCACACTATCTTATATGCCTCCACTGTCATGACTCAAGGTCGGGTACGCACACCCTTCTCCCACATCATCACCTCCATCCTGTTGGAGCAATCGGCCCTAAGATGGTCCGGTGTGACCATGGGTTTTGATGTTTGGGCAAAGAGTTTAAGTTAGGTTTACCCTTGTGTATGTGATATGCGTATGATGAGTGTGCAGGTTGTACAGGTACGCATATGGACTTGACTGGACGGCCTCAGTACGGTGAAGGATGGCATGGAGGGAAGCTGGAGGCTTGTGTGCGCATCTGAGGGACCATGGAGTGCAGGTACGATGAGCTGATGGGTGCGGACTTCGAGGCGTACGTGAAGGGTGGCATGGAGACAAGCTGGAGGCTTGCGTGCGCATCCGAGGGACGAGGGCCAAAGATGAAGAGGGCGCGAAGGCAACAGTCGAGGCTGCGGAGGAGGAGTCAGTCGAGTCGTGAGGGTACGAGTGCAGTGTGATTGTACTCGAGAAATCCTAGGATTTGAGTGCGGAGTGGAATGTACTCAGGAGGGGAAACCTTAGGTGTGTGAGCAGGGCAGTCGACTGCCATTGTGGCAGTCGACTGGGACCACAACACACAGAGAATCGGGTCGCCCCAAGGAGGGTCGACCAGTCGACTGCCAGTCGACTGGAATTGGTTCCAGTCGACTGGCTCCAGTCGACTGGTCCTGTACCAGTCGACTGGAGGTCGACCGTTGCGAAGGCGGCTAAGGCATTCATTGCATATTTTGTAGCCGTTGAAGCCTACCAGTCGACTGGTAAGTGAGCAGTTGACTGGTGGCGTGATTTTCAGCCCGAGTCTATTTAAAGGGGGACTCGATCGGGCTGGGGTTTCGGGGCGAATCTTGCTTGGAAAAAGCTTGATAGTAGCCTTGTGTGCTCAGGAGCTTGTAGAGGATTGTGGAGAGGTTTCTCCACCCACAAGGAGCTACACGAGATAGCCGGAGAGTATCCGGGGAGCGATCCGCCGAAGGATCAAGGGATCGTCTACCTCACGGACTGTCGTGGAGTAGGAGTGTCATCTCTGAACCACGTAAATCTGGTTGGTTAGCGTTTGCTCTTTGTTGTTAGCTTTATTATCTTGTATTTCCGCTGTGCAAACTAACAACGTAGGTTGAAAGAATCAAAGAAACGCTATTCACCCCCCTCTAGCTAGGGCAAAGATCCCAACAAGTGGTATCAGAGCAAGGACTGCTCTTGATCGGACTAACCGCCGAGAGAGTACACGCTAGAGGAGAAGAATGATGGAAGACAAACTTGGGGACAACATCTACGCTCCGCCGGCCTACGACCATGAAGACTTCGGGTATTGGAAGTCACGGATGGAGACGTGGTTCGCGATGGAGTGGGAGTATATGATGGTGCTTGAAGAACCATTTGAAATTCCAAGAGATAAGCATGGGAAGAAGCTCCGCCCAAGATATTGGACTCAAGAACAACAAGCGCAATCAAAGGCAAATGAGAAGGTAATAAGTATATTAATAAATCTTTTGCCTAACAATATTTTGAGTATTGTAGGGAATTATAAGAATGCACATGAATTATGGACCAAGTTGGTGGAATTTCATAAAAACCCTACACAAGGTCAAGTGGTGGAAGAGCCCAAGGAAATGGGCTCAATAGCTCACGAGGAGGAAGAAGTGTCAACTTCTTCATGTGAGGAGGAGGAGCTAAGTGAAAGATCATCGACCTCCTCAAGAGAAGAAGAAGAAGAGGTCACCACCTCAAGGATTGAGGGGGAGGAGAGACCCTCACCTACACATGATCAAGAGGAAGTCAACCAAGCCTCAACCTCCACCAAAGCAAGGACTAAAGACCACATTGTATGCTTTGGGTGCAATGAAAAGGGACACTACAAAGATAAGTGCCCAAAAGGTAAAAAGGTGATAATCCCTAAACCCAAGTCCATTCAAGTTATATCTAATATGGGTTGTAGGGGTGGAGCACAAGAAAAGAAAAAGAAGATTAGATGCTTCACTTGTGGAGAGCTAGGACACTATCACACTAAGTGCCCAAGGAGTAAAGAATTCAAGAGGATGGAGCATCTAAGAAGATGGGAGAAAGAGGAAAGGAAGAAACAAAGATCACATCAAGGGAGAACTTCAAGGGTAAGGGAGGTAATTCCTAACCCTAGGGTAAAATGCAATTCAATTTCAAGTTCTTCCTTATATTTTAGAAATAATGAAAATTGCCCATCCATGCATGCTAGAATTAATGAGAAATGTTTAATGGTGCATAATTTTGGATTTAAGTATAATGATAGGAATAGGGATAACAAGGTAGATCATAATTCTAGAAAGAGCATGCATCATGATAGACCTACGACGTATGCACCTAAGGATCAAGGTATTAACCCCAAGAAGGGGAGACACATGCCTAGAAAGAATGGTAGGTCTAGAAATGTCCAAGGTGGACATGTGGACACTAAGGTCAAGAAATTAGAAAGGAAAAATCAAGCCTTGAGGGCAAGGCTTGATACATTAGAAAAGGCCCTAGAAAGATTCACGGTTGGATCTAAGGGCTTAGACATGGTGTTGGGTAGCATCAAACCCAACTATGATAGATCGGGATTGGGGTACCGATCTAAGACCTCCAAGGGCAATGGAAAGAAGTATGTTGGGAAAACATACAATCTTAGCAAGGAGGGAAGGTCCAAGGGTGGCAAGGGGATGCCATCCAAGGGTAAAGAGAGTGACCTAACCAAGGACAAGGTGTCCAAGGTTAAAAAGGTCAATTTTGTAGGCCAAGAGTCATCGGAGGTTCACCGGTGTGGTTTAGCAGTTATTGAGTCACCTAGGGAGGTGGCTAGGGCTCAGAGCTCAAGGGGGAGCTCTAGGAGCCTTTGGGGTTCATGGTAGATGGATCTCAAAAGGTTATCCCTTAGGAAATTAGGTGAAATGTGTCAAAAAGGATTGGAAGACTTGGGTAAGTCTTAATCCTAGATTTTGGCACATCAAAAGGTGAATTTTAGGGAGAAAAGGTAAAAATAGGGCTATAATTGACAAAATTGAGGTTAAATAGTGGAATACCATGTAACTCAATAATAAAAATGAGTTATGATCAAGGAGAAAAGAATGCATTGAAGAGAAGTGAGAATTAGAACTTCTAGGATGAGTTTATTTGATACACTTTGGAAGAAGTAGAGTTTTGTGCCAATCTTGGGATCCGGAGTACATTTATTTGGAAACGTATTTTTCCCAAGTAGATATTGGCTTCACAAATCTCCCCACAAAATTTCATAATTTTTGGAGATTTGTGGAATTTCTACGATATTTCTGAAATTCACCAAAGAGGGCTGAAATTCAGCCACCAGTCGACTGGCTCAGATACCAGTCGACTGGTGGCAGGCGACTGGGGGTCGACTAGGAGGTCGACCGGGATCTCTGTTCGATTTGAGAGTCGACTGCCATATGGGCAGTCGACTGGTCTGTGAGAAATTGCAAAAAGGGGCAGTTTGGTCAATAAGAGAGTGCAAATGTGGGTTATGGGATATGGTTTAGGATTAAAACTCTTGGTTATAACTTCATAGTCCTTGAATAAAATGTTATCCCATGATTTGATAAGAATTTATTGGATTTTATGGAAATCAAGAAGGATTAATGAGGTTCCCTAGGTATCTAAAATTTAGAGGTTAAATAGGGAACATTGAGGACAATTCCATGTGTCGAATTATGATGGGTAGATTTGACAAACACATGGAATTAGAAACGAATTTGACAGTTGATACTTAATGCAAAATCCTTAAGAAACTTAGATATGTACCAAAAGTCAAGCACACTTGATATTTCCATGATATCATATTTTTCTAGGATAGGGTATATCCTAGCAAGTGTGCTTGCAAACGTTAGAATATTTTAGGTTTTGTAGAGTTCTAAGTGGCACTAGAAGAAAGGTTGCTTGGGGAGCAAGCCTTTAATGGTGTTCAAAGGGAAAAGAACTCGGGTGTTAGGTTGGGAAGAACCTAACTTGGTGCTAGGAGGTTAAGGTGGGTAGAACTTGACCTGGGAAAAATGAGAATTGGGAGAAGGCATGGGTTAAGGGGGAGGTTATCTCCTATTTGCCTTAATTTTCATAAGAAAACTTTTGGGTTTTGTGACAAACTTGGGAATGGTGATAGATACATGGGTAGATGTATTTTTCCCAAGTAGATATGAGTACCACAAAGTTCTCCACGAAATTTGGGAATTTTTGGAGATTTGTGGAATTTCTGGCGCGTTTCTGAAATTTGGCCAGAAAACTGATTATCAGAGTATCAGTCGACTGCCCTGGGGGCAGTCGACTGGTCAGGGCTGACTTGGGTGTTGGCAGCTGACTTGAGATCCAAATGATAAGGAACAAGTGTATGGGGGTTTAGTACACTATGTTTAGGATCATTGGGGATGTTAAGAACCAATAATTGGGTAATTATTGGGTTCTTTTTGATGTATGGCAAAGGGGGAGAGATGTTGGATTTAAGTGGGAAACCAAACATACCTTTGCTAGAAACCCTATGTTTAGGGGGAGCTAAGTTTGAGGGGGAGCATGGTTGCTCCATTTATGGCGTAAGGGGAACCTTGGAAAGGTTCTTAAAAAGCCTTTGTAAGTCCAGTGTAGGGGGAGCTTGGGAAAAGCTTTAAAAAGCCCATGTTGGTGAAAAATCCTAACTTGGAGGGTTAGGTGGGAAAATCCTAGCCTGGAGGGCTAGGTGTTAGAAAATCCTAACTTGGAGGGTTAGGTGTAGGATGCCTTGGGATAGGATCCATTTTGCATTGCATATGCATTTATTTAGCATGGTTTTTGCTATTGACTACTATCTTGCTTTCCCTAACTTAAACGGATTGCCAAACATCAAAAAGGGGGAGATTGTTGGAGCAATCGGCCCTAAGATGGTCCGGTGTGACCATGAGTTTTGATGTTTGGGCAAAGGGTTTAAGTTAGGTTTACCCTTGTGTATGTGATATGCGTATGATGAGTGTGCAGGTTGTACAGGTACGCATATGGACTTGACTGGACGGCCTCAGTACGGTGAAGGATGGCATGGAGGCAAGTTGGAGGCTTGTGTGCGCATCTGAGGGACCATGGAGTGCAGGTACGATGAGCTGATGGGCGCGAACTTCGAGGCGTACGTGAAGGGTGGCATGGAGACAAGCTGGAGGCTTGCGTGCGCATCCGAGGGCGAGGGCCGAAGATGAAGAGGGCGCGAAGGCAACAGTCGAGGCTGCGGAGGAGGAGTCAGTCGAGTCGTGAGGGTACGAGTGCAGTGTGATTGTACTCGGGAAATCCTAGGGTTTGAGTGCGGAGTGGAATGTACTCAGGAGGGGAAACCTTAGGTGTGTGAGCAGGGCAGTCGACTGCCATTGTGGCAGTCGACTGGGACCACAACACACAGAGAATCGGGTCGACCCAAGGAGGGTCGACCAGTCGACTGCCAGTCGACTGGAATTGGTTCCAGTCGACTGGCTCCAGTCGACTGGTCCTGTACCAGTCGACTGGAGGTCGACCGTTGCGAAGGCGGCTGAGGCATTCATTGCATATTTTGTAGCCGTTGAAGCCTACCAGTCGACTGGTAAGTGAGCAGTCGACTGGTGGCGTGATTTTCAGCCCGAGTCTATTTAAAGGGGGACTCGATCGGGCTGGGGTTTCGGGGCGAATCTTGCTTGGAAAAAGCTTGATAGTAGCCTTGTGTGCTCAGGAGCTTGTAGAGGATTGTGGAGAGGTTTCTCCACCCACAAGGAGCTACACGAGATAGCCGGAGAGTATCCGGGGAGCGATCCGCCGAAGGATCAAGGGATCGTCCACCTCACGGACTGTCGTGGAGTAGGAGTGTCATCTCCGAACCACGTAAATCTGGTTGGTTAGCGTTTGTTCTTTGTTGTTAGCTTTATTATCTTGTATTTCCGCTGTGCAAACTAACAACGTAGGTTGAAAGAATCAAAGAAACGCTATTCACCCCCTCTAGCTAGGGCAAAGATCCCAACACATCCTTCATCACCACGGTCATGACATTACCGTAGGTGAAATAACCGCGATGATCGATTTTGACGAGATGGGGTTTAGGAACTTCTCTTTAGCTGGTATAGATGTATCGGCCACCGGGGTTTTGACTTGGAGACGACAGCGAGCCAGAGCGCAGATTGACTCAGACGAGGAGGTAGACGTTGACGTTGCAGATCTGGCAGCAGAGGCCCGAGCACACATAGACGAGCCCCCTCCACCGACACTCTACGAGAGAATGACACGGATGGAGACACAGGTCCAGAGCCTCCGAGAGGAAGTGGAGGCAAACCATGCTGAAGATAGAGAGACAAATCTAGGCTATTACACTGACTATATGAGTGCCCTTAGAGCTGAGAGGGAGACCAGAGACGCACAGTATCACGAGATGATAACACTATTTCGATCCTGGCAGCCAGGCTCTTCTGATCATCCCGGTCCCTCGTCCTAGATTTGATTAGCATTGTATCAGTGACTATTTGACTGCCCCTACTTAGTAGGGTTGACTCATGTTTGACTTGTATGACTGTGTTAGTTTTTCTCTGTTGACCAGCTGACTTATGGAAATGAGTACTTGTTTTTGATCAGCAGTTAGGATTATGCTTGGTAGAATAGACTTAGTCTACTGTTGGTTTTCTTACTACTTTACTAATTTCAAAATCAGTTTTTAAATGCTTTCAAAATCAGCTTTGACTTAGTTTTGAAAAGTTTTAAAATAAAATTTTCTTTTAACTTAGTTTTATTTTAAAAATACCCCCTTTCAAAACTAGGGCTTTTTCGTAAATGGAATTAGCCTAGGCCCTAACCCTAGAACTGCATGCACTTATAGATTTAGAAGCCAACATCTCACAAGCACCTTAGGGTTCTTTTTGATTGATAACCTAGAATGGGTTGAGATGCATAGATCTTTGCCTTAATTCAAGATGCTTTAAGTCAGTGCATCTGCAGTAATTGGGGCACTAAATACAACCTACACAGTAATCAAGTTAAGTGTCAAGTTTAAAAAATCTAACTTGAACAGAACACTTAACTTGACTAACCCTAGCGAAAACTACTGTTTATAACAGTTAGTAAGTAGCTAACTGGGTAAGACATGACCCTAAAAGAAACTGATTTGGTCTAGTTCAGATCCTGAATTGGGTCAGTATAGCAAATTATGAAATTTATTATTCGCTTGTATGCAATTTAATTATCCTGTTTCTGCTATAGTTATTTGTTTTTGATATATGACATAGGGGAAGAGATAGGAAAGGAGAGTTTAAATTTTTTTTTCAAATCCAAAATTTCAAACTCTGTCCTTTATTCAAAAAGTTGTTCTTCTAAGTACTTCAAAACTTAAGTTTGCAAAATTTTCTAAGTACTTCAAAACTTAAGTTTGCAAAATCATTTTCTATGTACTTTAAAACTTAAGAGTTCAAAATTTTTTAAGTACTTTAAAACTTAAGTATTCAAAATTTCTTAAGTACTTCAAAACTTAAGTGTTCAAATTTTTTTAAGTACTTCAAAAACTTAAGTGTTCAAATTTTTTCTAAAGTTTGCAAAATTTTTCTAAAGTACTTCAAAACTTAAGTGTTCAAATTTTTTTAGTACTTCAAAAACTTAAGTGTTCAAATTTTTTCTAAAGTTTGCAAAATTTTTCTAAAGTACTTCAAAACTTAAGTTCTCAAAAATTCTCTCCTAGTACTTAACTTAAGTTTTTCAAACTTATCTAAGTATTTAAACTTAAGGATAAACTTTCCAAAGTGCACAACGAAACCTGTTTTGGAAAATATATCCTAAGAGTCCTATTAAAAATGTTCTAAGTAAAAATTAAATTCACCATTAGACTTAGAATTTATTTTCAAAAACCCCACGAACTTTTGAAAAATCTAGGGGGAGATTCCTTCCAGGGGGAGGAAACCAAATTTCAATTTTTTGTTTTAACTTAGCTTTTTGAACCAAGGTTGTCATAAATCAAAAAGGGGGAGATTGTTGGTGCAGAAAGCACCCAAGTCGAACCTGTGTTTTGATAATGGCAAAATGGTTCAAAAGTTAAGGCATAATGTTTATCTAACATGTTACTCAAGTGTGCAGGCAAAGCCCTAGCGAAGGACAGCTAAGCACCTGGCGAAGGAGTGCCAGGATACAAAGCCCTAGCGAAGGACAGCTTGGTTTTGAAGCCCTAGCGAAGGACTGCTAGGCACCTGGCGAAGGAGTGTCAGGATACAAAGCCCTAGCGAAAGACAACTAGGCTCCAAGCAAAGGATAGCTTGGTACTGAAGACCTGGCGAAGGACAGCTAGGCACCTGGCGAAGGACTGCTTGGCAAAAGTCCAACCGGAGGAACCGGTTGGCATCAGGTACATTCTCCCGAGAGGAGTAGGTGAGGACGCATTCCCCGTCGAGGGAACCGTAGGCGTCGGTTCGACCTAGGGCTCCATTTGGGAGGCCCAAAGTCAGAACCAAGACAGCTAAGGCTGTATAAACTAACATACTATTGCTTTATGTTGTTTTGGACTAACCCTGGATGCAGGACCGAAGGAACGAGTGTCTGCAGCTCAGAGAGCCTCAAAGGAGTGAGGCAGTAGCTGACCAGGGCGCCCGGAGTGTCCCGGGCGCCCCCAAGGTGAACACAAAACAAAATAAAGAAAAGTAAGCTTCGGCAGCTTATGGGCGGGGCGCCCCCGTGCTCCTGGGCGCCCCCCATGCTCCCGGGCGCCCCCAGCGTCCCGGGCGCCCCCAGTTCAAGCAATCGAAGCAAACTCCAGCGAAGCCAACGGATAAGAGTTGACCCGATCAACCCGGGCGCCCCCAACGTCCCGGGCACCCCCGTCAAAGCCTGATCCCGAGGTTTAAGGGATCAGGGCTGACCGAGAAGAACTCGGATCGGCTGACACGTGGGGGGGGGGGCACCCCCGACGTTCCGGGCGCCCCCAGGGCCTATGAAAAGGCCCTCGACCCCAAGGCTTCAACAACTCAATTCATTCAACGCATCCACGCTCTTCTGCTCCCGCGCTTTGCTCCAGAAACGTCCCGACTTGAGACACAAGCGCCGACGACGTCCCTCTGCTCTGAGAAACATTCCACACCGGACGTCGGTAACGAAGAGTCGTTTTCTTTTTGTGTTTACTATACTGCAATTGTAACATCTATTTGTAAACCATTTTGCGCACATATAGAATTGTCCGCAGTAAACGGTCAACGACCGTGGGCCTTGGAGTAGGAGCCGACCGCGACTCTGAACCAAGTAAAAAACTTGGTGTTTGCGTGCGTTTGTTTTTATTTCCGCTGCGTAATTTCTCTAACTTTTAAATCCGAACGTTTAACGATATTCACCCCCCTCTATCGTTTCTCTCGATCCAACAGTTAGTTCCACAACAAACAAGGCAAGAATATACATAAGTTTTTACAACCGTAACTGTCTTGGTTCTGACTTTGGGTCTTCCAAATGGAACCCTAGGTCGAACTGACGCCTACTGTTCCCTCGACGGGGAACGCGTCCTCACCTACTCCTCTCAGGAGAGTTTACCTTTTGCCAACTGGCTCCTCCGGTTGGACTTTTGCCCAGCAGTCCTTCGTCAGGTGCCTAGCAGCCCTTCGCCAGGTCTTCAATGCCTAGCAGCCCTTCGCCAGGTCTTCAACTCCTAGCAGCCCTTCGCTAGGTGCCTAGCAGTCCTTCGCTAGGTCTTCAACTCCTAGCAGCCCTTCGCTAGGTGCCTAGCAGTCATTCGCCAGGTCTTAGGGTTTTGATGCCTAGCATTCCTTCGCTAGGTGCCCAACAGGCCTTCGCCAGGACTTCTTTCTGCACACTTGAGTAACTTCGTTAGATCACAAATACTACTTAACTTTGAATCCTTTGTCAATATCAAAACAAGGTTCGATATGGTGCTTCCTGCACCAACAATTAGGGATGGAAACAGGCCAGGCCAGGCCAGGCTTTCACCTTAACAGGCCAGGCCTGTATAATAGCAAACAGGCCTGAGCCTGGCCTGTGGCCTGTTACAGGCTTTATTTTAGGCCTGAGCCTAGCCTGTTCAATAGCCTGGCCTGGCCTGTGGCCTGTTTACAAAGCTTGTAATTTAATTCGATTATCCAAAATATTTCTAATATATAAAATATAACAATTCAATTCGAATATTCAATTATCCAAAATACTAATTTAACAAATTAGTTAAAAATACCATAAATATATATGTTTCTTCCAAAGTAAATATATAAAATATGTATGATATAACGAAAATAGATTTGTGGTGTGTTGGTTAGTAGGGTGTAGATAAGAGTTTGCTTGCAGAGGTCTAAGGATCAAAACTCTGTTTTGATAATTTATATGATATAATTTTAGCAGGCCCAGGCCGGCCTGTCAGGCCTCATAGGCTTTATATTGAGCCTGGGCCTGGCCTGATAAGAAAAATAGGCTTTTAAAAGGGCCTGATTGTTATTTTATTTTTAACAGGCCCAGGCCAGGCCAGGCCAAATGCAGGCCAGGCCACAGGCCCCTGACAGGCCGCCTGGCCTATTTCCATCCCTACCAACAATCTCCCTCTTTTTGATTTATGGCAACACAATTCAAAGTTAAGTAGAAAGTATAACAGATTAAGCAATAAGGTTTAGACCAAATGAATTTGAGCAGAGTAAAAGAACCAGTGTAGTTTTGAACTGTAAAAAATTTTATTTTTCCTTTTCCCTGCAACTCAGAAGTATTGTGTTATAAAATACTTAACATTGACCTTTCCTCCCCCTTTGACATATATCAAAAAAGATATTCATGGATGAACAAAATATCTAAGAGGGATTTTTGAGTTTTTCCAAAATAACTTTAAGCAAAGGATTTTACAATTTCCCAAAAATATAGTTGTCAAGAAAAACTTTAAGTAATGGATTTCATAATTTTTCAAAAAAATGATGTTCAAAGTAATGGATGTTTTGAAAATGCATGAAGCTCCCCCTTAATGTGACAACTCTTCTCCTTATATTTTAGGATATTTAAAAAAACTTGCAAAAGCTTGCAACATAATTTTCAAGAAAAACTTAACAGTAGCTTACTTAGCCAATATTTTGAAAACAAATTTCCTTTTAAAAATTTTTTTTCAACTTTTGCACACGTAGAAAAATTTCCATAGAACATATTTTGTGCATTTACAACTATTTTAAAAAATCTTTAAATGGACAAGTTTTTGCCAAAACAAAGATTTGTTTACTAAGAAAACTTTACTTAGAAACATTTGCCCAAAATTTTCCAAAGGTTTTGCTCAGACAAACTTTGTTTACTAAGGAAAACTTTACTTAGGAATAAAACTATTTTTAAAATAAATACACTTAGACAATTTTGAAGTTCTTTAGAAATTTTGAAAGTACTTTGAAATATGCTTAGACCAATTTTAAAGCACTTAAAAATACTTAGCTTTTTGTGAAAACAAAAAAAAAATTCTCTCTCTTTTCTATTTCTCTCCCCCTTGGCCATATATCAATAAGGAGCTTTTGAAAGAAGATTTAAGAAAGAAATGTGTGTATCAGAGCTTATGAGTTTTGAAAAAATACTTAGTATAATTCTAAAAGTATAACAAGAAGCTTAAATTGTACCAAAGAAAAACTCCACTTTGAAAAGTATTGTGAATTTAAAAAAATATTTTGTATTTGTAGGCAAGTCTTTAGGAAAATTCACGCACTTAGAACACTATTGCCTTAGAAAAACTTTCATTTAGAAAAGATTTTTCGAAAGATTGCTCTCATAAAAATATTTTTATTTAATAAATAGTACATTTAGAAGAATACTAAAAAAAAGTGTTATGCAACAGAAAATTTGAAACACATTTTCACTTTTGAAAAAGATTGAAAAAAATTGTTCTTTGAAACATGTTTAGTATTGCACTTTTAAAAAAAATATCAGGATTTTGAAAATATAGTGCATGCAAATATATTATTTTGAAATGTTTAATAACTCTTTTAATATGACCTCCCCCTAAACTTGACCCAGTCCTAGGAAGCTTGTTGACCACAAGTCCTCTTCCTCTGAGTCCTTAGGATTTGGTTATGCATTTTTGACAAATATAAGTACTAAAAAAACATTAGTGCTTTGAAACAATATTAGTACTTTTGAAGGATGTTATGCATTTTTGACAAATATAAGTACTAACAAGTGCTCTAGAACAATGATATTTTGAAAACATAATTCTTTACTTGACTTGGTTTCTTTTCCAGTCTGACACAATACTAGGAAACCTTGTTAGCTACAAGGACATTTCCTTAAGGCTATGTTTGGTAGGGGGTAATGTAATCGGGTCTGTAATGTAATCAAGTTTGTAATGTAATGTAATCTTGATTACATTGTTATGTTTGGTAATGAGTTGTATGTAATCTTTTATAATCATTATAAGTTGGATTCCTTTATTTGGTGAAGGGTAATCCATCCTGTAATGTAATAAAGATTGACGACTGACGACCGCCGCCGATCGGCCGGTGACCATCGACCGATCGGCGACCGGCGGCGGCCGGCCGACGACCGGCGGCGGCCGGCCGACGACCGGCGGCGGCCGGCCGACGACCGGCGGCGGCCGGCCGACGACCGGCGGCGACGGCGATGGCCGGCGGTGGCGACCGACGGCGACAGGTGGCGACCGACGGCCGTCGGCCGGCGACCGACGACCATCGTCACCCTGCCGACGACTTTACAAGCTGTAATGTAATCCAGATTACATAGGTTTTGTTTTGTAATCCAGATTACAAATCATCAACATCTTTTGTAATCGAGATTACATTACATTACAATTTAAAAATTATTCCAAACAAAGGAATCCAACTTGTAATGTAATCCTGATTACATTACAAGGTAGATTACACCCTACCAAACGCAGCCTAAGTGTCCTGGAAATTCTCCAAACTCAAGTAAATATAATTTCAAAGAGTATTTCAAAACAATTTTATAAGCTACAAAAGTTTTGAAAAATAGTATTTTGAAAGATAAATTACTTGTATTTTCAACAGGATTTTGAAAATGTAGTGCATGCAAATATATTATTTTGAAATGTTTAATAACTCTTTTAATATGACCTCCCCCTAAACTTGACCTAGTCCTAGGAAGCTTGTTGACCACAAGTCCTCTTCCTCTGAGTCCTTAGGATTTGGTTCAGATCAAAAGAATTATCTAATAATTTCAAAAAGTAATTGTCAGAAAATTCTTGAAAAATAATATTCAGATAGTTTTCTTTTAGACTCCCCCTTAATTTGATACATTCTAGGAGTCCTTGTTGATCATGAAGAAGATCTCCTCTGTGTCTTCAGGGTTTATCAATATTACAAGAACATTTTTGACCAACCTTTTGAGTATGATAATTTTCAAAGGAGATAGATTTTTGAAAACTCAATTTGGAATAATAACACAGTTTTCAAAAAAATATTTTGAAATGATAATAATTCTTCAAAGAGATAGTAATATACTAAGGTTTTTGAACCAATTTTTGAAAACCTTATTTTGAAATGTTAATAGGTTTTTAGAGCATAAGGTTTTTGAAAAAATTGAATTTTTTGAAAAAAAAACTCCCCCTATATCTGACACTGTCTGACTTTATATAAGTACCTTAAGGAACTTCAGTGTTGACCAGGTTTGACTATGTTGACTAGGGTTTGACTATGTTGACTATGTTTGACCAATCAATGACTAAATCAAAATAAGCCCTAAACTCTATTTATTGTGATATTTGACATGAAGTTCAAAAAAATGTTAGGAATGAAAAAGTAGGGTACAGTACAATAAATTAAAAAAATAGAGGTAAGTTCGAATAACTTTTGCAAACCTTTTTATTTAAAAGGATAGTGAATCATGCTTTTAGGTCCTAGATATCTCACCCAGTTTTACGTGATCAAATATGTTAACCTTATGGGTTTTGTGAGATAAATATTTTAATTTTGAGAAAAATGGTTAATTTTATTGATTTTGAAAAATGTGTTAAATCTAAGTTTTACAGAAATTTTGTGTTAGATTCGAATTTGACAAAGAATAAATTGAATTTGAATTTCAAAAATTGGCTTCCAGGTCTTGGCGAGGCATTATGTCTTCTTTGGCCGTAGCCTTATTGGATCATCAACCCTTTCCTTGACAAAACTTTTTAGTGAAATTTCATTTTCAAAATTACTTTTTGAGAAATTCTGGTCTAACTAGTTTGGGTCTTGGATCGGTAGCTTCGGCTAGTTCCACCAGTCTAAAGAGACCAAGTAGTGTATACTTGACCTTATTAGAAAAGGCTTCCCTAACGTACTATCATCTCACCGCCATCCAATACTATGTTGTTCAAATTTCAATTAAATCATTTTAGTCCTTAAGCTAACCAATCCTAATTCTAAGCAAAAACATAAGCGAGAAAAGTAATCATCTAAGTCACGTCATAATCGTAATAATATTCTGGATTTTCAAAATCAGGAATATTATGAATTAAATTTTCATATGAATTAAAGTTACCCATCTTTCTATTGCTTGATTGTTTTTTCGGCATTTTGTAGTGGTTGCGAGCCATTCGGACTTACTTCCGATGATCCCCTTCTTCGTCGTCAGATTCTGAGTATGAGTCGGACTCCGGTACTGGTTGAGGCCTCTTTTGCTATTTTCTTGGAGTTTTCCCTGAAATAGAATTTACACCTTCCTCGACCATCACAGTATCTGTTTGATTATTTAATTCTAATTTTGAAAAGAATTTAAAATCGATTACCGTCTCAGTCAATTCATCTTCTAAATCTGGCTTGTATTCGCAGTCAGGTATGGATTCTTTCTCATCTTCTGATCCGGAGTCACTTTTGAAGTGGTGTGCTAACTCTCCTAAGATCTCAATATCGGAGCTCTCTTCGTGTAGATTGATCAGCTTCTCCCACATCTCTTTAGCACAGTTGAAGGTTCCAACCTGCTTCAATTCTTCATTGGTTAGGCCACATTGTAGTATTGCAGTCGCCTTTGCATCTGCCTCGATCTTCCTCAGAGTTGGTTCGTCCAATTTATCCCAGGTGATCGACATTCCATCTTCTGTAGGTACGGTAAATCTCGTTTGGATTATCATCCATAGATCTAGATGAGCCTTTAGGTGGGATTCCATTAGACCCTTCCAGGTTCCGAAGTTCTCGCTAGAGAATAGAGGCGGACGAACACTGTTCCATTCTTGAATGACCATTAAGGATAAATCTCGCACACACAAAAAAAAATAGAAATGTACCAAGACTTGGTCTTAGATTAGTAGTGCGGGAGAAGAAAAAAATAGCCCAACAAAAATATTGCACGAATTTCGAGACAGAATAATAATAAAATGTTTGAGACAAATTTTTGAAAATATTACTTTTGCCAATTCTGGAAAGAAATAAGCATTCAAAGTTAGAAAATTTTGCTCGAATTAAAGTAACACGTATTGTAGCGACCCGCCTTCTTCTACCTTAGACGGATCGTTACTTTCCTCTACTTCTCGACTCTAATGCACGACTAAAGAATGCGGAAATCTTTTTTTTTCTTTTAAATTCTTCTAACAATTGTATTCTAACTTAAGTAGTCATGCATGATACCATATCACACTTTCCTTCTCAAAACTCGTAGTTGATACTTATTGAAACAAGCCTCACCCAACTCAAACTGCCCGTACCAGTCGACTGGTGACGTGGCAGTCGACTGGTACGCCTGTAATCAGTTTTACAGGTTTTCGGCTCTTGCTTCTTAAGTCCACCATTCATTCAGTTTCGAGCCATATCAACCTACGACACCATTTCTATACTCTATGTCAGTTTCCTAAACAATTTAGCCAATCAAACGAATCCATAACTTGAATTTAGGACTTTTATGGAAGAAAATAAACTAAACAAGTTTATATGAACTTAAACAATAGAGTTTGTATCAATCTTGACTCCTATGCATTCATAACACCAAATACATGTTCTACGACCTTGCTAAAGCATTATGAAATGTGATTGCAACTTTTCTAAACATTTTTAAGCAATAAAAACTTGATTCAAAGGGAAATTGATACTATCTTGGCACAAACACCTTTTTCTCTAACAAAGTATCAATATCTCTAACTACTCACACTTCTACTCATCCAATGCAATCATAAGGATATGTATGCTAAACGAAATGACATGGAATCTTTACTCTAAGAAATTGAGCATGTAAAACTATCCAAAACTCAAATACTCTATAATCTCCATAAAGCAAAAACTTGAAATTTGAATAAACTTAAACATTGCAACTCAAATAACTAAATTGTCTCGTCTCGAAGATCTCTCCATAATCAGCCACCACACACACCCTACTCAGCACCACCTCGTCGTCTTCCTTCAGAATTGCTTGCCTTTACCTTTATCTGCAATAAGAGGAAATGCATCTATAAGCATAAAGCTTAGTAAGTACTATCTAGCTCACAAAAACTCGGAATGTGCAAACATGCTTCTAGAACAATATGAAAAATCATATGAGATACTAATATGCTTGAAAGAAAACTAAGAACATGTATAACTCAAAACATGCATACTCAAGCAATAATAAATCTCAATCTACTTTTCTTGGCTCAACTTGAAACTTTAGCTATTCTTTAACTTTTGAAAACTTTCTTAAATTTTCGAAACTTTGCTAAAGCATATACTTGAAAATACTAATCACTTGGATCCACTGAAGACGTAAGTACCATCTGATGCGCGTTCCCTAAAAGGTTGGGGTAGCGAGCCACCAATCCTAATAGAGCAGACCTTGGTCTACCAGGGCCAAGACCTTGGAATTGGACACCTGGATTTCTTTAACGACGCCCTTGGATGCCGGGTACTGGCCTTAGAAAATAAAATAGCTTTTCTTTCTTTTCTTTCTCATCTGTAAATGCCTTGACATTTTCTGGAGCACCTTGCGTGCTAAAATCCCTAAGTCTTGACTTTTGGGGATTTCTTAAGGCCTTGGCCTTTTCTTTTCTTATCTTTATCTTTTCTTTTCTTTTCTCATAGCTTTTCTTGGACCCTAAACTCACATAGGGTATTAATCAACATATATAAGCATATAATGAACTAAGATCACATGCAAAAACTCAAACAAAAAGAAAATATCTCTTCTAAAAACTTTTAAAGGAAATTCTCGCGGAAAAACCGCCTCTTACTGCAGGTGAGCAGTACTTACATTGATATCTTGGACTTACAACCAAGAACGGCGTCGGAGGTTCGAGAGAAACTTGAGATCTCGGAGAATTCTTCACGCCTACGCGTTCCTCTCGTCGCGGGGATCCCGAATATAGGATTATCTCTTGGAGAAAAGTCTTGGCCGGCCCTCTAAAGCTTGGTGTGGCGTGCGCACAAGAGAGGAGAGGGAGAGGGGTCGGCGCAACCTTGGGAGAGGGAGAGGGTTTGAGAGAAAATAAAACTTCTCTCTTTAAGTATATATTTATACTCTTGGGGGCGGATCGACCTAACTACCCCTTAAATATAGGTCTCTCCTTCCTTTTCTGTGCTTGATACCTAGCCCAGCTGGTCGCGTGCTTGTGCGGTCTCTCGGTGGTCGCGGGTTCGATCTCCGGCTGCCCCTTAGTGGTTTTTCCTTTTTTGGCTTTCTTTCCCTTTTTTCTTTTTCTTTTTTCCAAAAATACCAAACGGACTCGGAAAATTCCATAAAAATACTCTAAAAATTCTTAAAAATATCTAGAATATTTCTAAACCATTTCTAAATAATTCTAAGGACTTTAAGAACTAAAAATGGGAATTTTGGGGCGTTACACATATTTCGAGAAAAATATTAAAATAATAATAAAAAAAAGTTTATGACAAAATTTTAAAAATTGATCCTTTTATCAATTTCAATGAATGGTAAAAAAATAAAAATTCAAAATTGAAAAAGGCATAAGGATATTTTAAATCCACCCACAGATATTATTTATTTGAAAATAAAACGCGAAAAAGATCGAGTGGTGTTGCACCAAACTCGATTAACGAGAAAGATTAAAAAAAATAAAATAATTTCAAAAATTCGAAAAACTCTCAAATTGGTGGTTGCACCAAATTTGAGCTACCCCGCTCTGATACCACTTGTTGGATCGAGAAGACACGATAGAGGGGGGTGAATATCGTGAAAACGTTTCAGATTAGAAGTTAAGAGAATACGCAGCGGAAATTAAAACGCACACACAGAACTCAAGGATTTTTACTTGGTTCGGAGTCGCGGTCGGCTCCTACTCCAAGGCCCACGGTCCTTGACCGTTTACTGCAAGCAATTCTATAATGCACAAAGTTTTACAAAGAATTGTACAATTATAGTGCAGTAAAAAGAGCATGTTTACTCTTCGTTACCGACGCCTGGTGTGGATCGTACTTCGATGCGGAGGGTCGTCGTCGGCGCTTAGAATCTCGAGATCGGAGGTTTCTGGAGCAGAGTGCTTGAGTCGAAGAGCGTAGAGGCGTTTGAAAAGTTGATGCTGAAGCCTTAGGAGTCGAGCCCCTTTTATACTGCTCCTGGGGCGCCCGGGACGCTGGGGGCGCCTGACACGTGCCTTTGGATCCGAGAACTCTCATCCGAAGCTCGGTCAGAGCTTATCCCTCCAAAATCGGGCTCGGAGCTGACAGGGGCGCCCCGGTTGACTTGGTTTGCTGGCTTCTCGGCTGAACTTGCTTCGATCGCTTGGTTGGCTTGGACCCCGGGCGCCCGGGACACTAGGGGCACCCGGGAGCTTGAGGGCGCCTGGCCCAGTGAGCTTCCGAAGCAATCTTTGCTCAACTGCTCGTGTGGCTTTGACCTTGGGTGCCTGAGACCTCCCGGGCGCCTAACCCAGCTGCTGCCCCTCTCCTTTGGGGCTTTCTGAGCTGCAGAAACACGTTCCTTTGGTCCCTGCATCCAAGGTTAGTTCTACAACAAACAAGGCAAGAATATACATAAGTTTTTACAATCATAGCTGTCTTAGTTCTGACTTTGGGTCTCCCAAATAGAACCCTAGGTCGAACCGATGCCTACTGTTCCCTCAATGGGAACGCGTCCTCACCTACTCCTCTCAGGAGAGTTTACCTTTTGCCAACCATCTCCTCCGGTTGGACATTTGCCCAGCAGTCCTTCGCCAGGTGCCTAGCAGCCCTTCGCCAGGTCTTTAATGCCTAGCAGCCCTTCGCTAGGTGCCTAGCAGTCCTTCGCCAGGTCTTCAACTCATAGCAGCCCTTCGCTAGGTGCCTAGTAGTCCTTCGCCAGGTCTTCAACTCCTAGCAGCCCTTCGCTAGGTGCCTAGCAGTCCTTCGCCAGGTCTTCAACTCCTAGCAACCCTTCGCTAGGTGCCTAGCAGTCCTTCGCCAGGTCTTCAACTCCTAGCAGCCCTTCGCTAGGTGCCTAGCAGTCATTCGCCAGGTCTTAGGGTTTTGATGCCTAGCATTCCTTCGCTAGGTGCCCAGCAGGCCTTCACCAGGACTTCTTTCTGCACACTTGAGTAACTTCATTAGATCATAAATACTACTTAACTTTGAATCCTTTGCCAATATCAAAACAAGGTTCGATATGGTGCTTCTTGCACCAACAGACACATGCCTAGAATTGGTAGGTCTAGGAATGTCTATAGTAGACATGCCAATTCTAGGTTTAAGAACCTAGAATGGAAAAATCAAGCTTTGAGGGTAAAACTTGAGAAATTAGAGAAAATCCTAGATATATTCACTATTGGATCTAAGGGGTTAAGTATGATGTTGGGGAGCCAAAAATCTAATAATGATAGATCGGGGTTGGGATATCGATATAGGTCCTCAAATGCCAATGAAAAGATATATGCTAGGGTAGCACATAACTATGACAAAGAGGAGAAGTCCAAGAATGACAAGAGAGTATCATTTAAGAGCAAAAAACCTTAACTAAGGACAAGGTGTCCAAGGCTAAAGGAAAGAAGTTCTTAACCAAGGACAAGGTATCTAAGGTTAAGAAAATTAGATTTATAAGCCAAGAGTTACCAGATATACACCGGTATGCCCTAGTGTTTGTTGAGTCACCTAGGGAGGTGACTAAGGTTAAGAACTTAAGGGGGAGCTCTAAGAGTCAATTTGGAACCTATGGTCAATTGATCTTGGAAGGATATCTGCCGGAAGTCTTGATAGACCATGGAGTGTGCTAAAAGATTTGGAGACGAATTTGAGTCTCAATCCTTGGATTTTGGCACATTAGATTTATGTTTCATGCATAAAAATATAACATTGGGATCATATTGCATGAAAAAATTAGTTGTTGATATATAAATGCTATATAAACCAATGTTAGGGATGCATTATGGTTTGGTATGGATAGATATATCAAGATGAGACCAAAACTAAGACTTTATGTTAAAGTTCAATTGAACCATTTAGATAGTTTTGAATTTTGTGTCAATATTGGGATTGGTGATAGATATATTTTTGAATGTATTTTTCTCAAGTAGACACAGGTACCACAAACCCCTCCACAAAATTTTAAAGATTTGTGGAATTTCTAGTGCATTTTTGAATTTGGGTCAGAAATGTTGATATAGGTTGATATCAGGGTATCAGTCGACTAGTGCAGAGGTCAACCGACTAATAATTCTATAAGGTTGGTTTTCGACAAGGTCAGCCGACTGGTAATTGTCTCAGTCAACTGATACAGGCTGAAATTATTTTCAACAAAGTCAAAAAGTATCCTAATGATGTCAAACATGTGTATAATCTTATGAGAGATTATTACATAATTAATGTTCATGATCATTAGAGGGTTAAGAATCCAATAATTAAGAGATTATCAGAGTTCTTTTTGATGTGTGACAAAGGGGGAGAAGTGTTAGGTTTAAGTGGGAAACCAAACATGTATTTACAAGAAATCCTAGGTTAAGAGAGAGCTTAGGTGATTATTGCTCATTTATTGACGAAGGCGGAATCTTGTGATAGGTTCTTAAAAAGCCTTTGTAAGTTCAATGTAGAGGGAGCCTTGGAGAGGTTCTTAAAAAGCCCGCTTGATAAAAATCCTAACTTATCGGAGAGTTTAGGTGTGGGGGATGTCTTGTGATACGATCCATGCATGTTTGTATATGCATTGGTGTTATAAATCCAAGGTGTATCCTTGGCAATATAAGTCCAAAATGTTTTTAGCATTGTTATTTGATATTTATTTTTCCTAACTTAAACATATTGCCAAATATCAAAAAGGGGAAGATTGTTGAGACAATCTATGTTCCGTGGAACCATGTGTTTTGATGTTAGGACAAAGGGTTTAAGTTAAGTTTACCCTTATGTTTGATATGTGTATTTGAGTGTGCAGGTTCTGTAGGATACACATAGACTCAGCTTGACGATTTCAGGTCCGATGAAGGATGACATGAGGATAAGCTGTGGGCTTATATACATTCGAGGGACCGTGGACAAGGCAACAATGATGACCCGAGGGAAGCGTACTTCGAGGCATACACAAAAGATGACATGTGGAGACAAGTCGCGAGCTTGTATGCATCCGAGGGATGAGAGCCAAAGTTGAAGAAGGCTTGAAGGCAAGAGTCAAGGCTGCAAAGGAAGAGTTGAGTGAGTTGTGAGGGTCTGAGTGCTGAGTGAACTGTACTCGGGAAGGGAAACCCTAGGTTAAGGTTTAGGAAGTCGACTGCTGCCGGGAGCAGTCGACTAGTAGAGGTCACAGAAAGATCAGTCGACTTATTTTTTATGTAGTCGACTAGTGTCGGCTGAAATTCTAACGTTGGGCAGTAACGTGCGAATTCGGGTGGAGCAGTCGACTGATAACAGCTAGTTCAACCATGAGCTCTATTTAAGGGAGCTCGGTTTTGTTGGGACCGATGCGTATGGCTAGAGGGGGGGGTGAATAACCGTTCACCCACTTGATTCGTCGGTCTCTTCCTACAAGTGTTAGCACGTGCAAGCGGAAACTTAAACTACAAATTAAAACCAATGCTAACACCAAATCTTTACGTGGTTCGGAGATGATACTCCTACTCCACGGTTGTATGTAAGGTGGACGATCCTAATCCGTCGGTGGATGACTCCCCGGAAGACCTCCGGCTAGCTTGTGTCGCTCCTTGTGGGTGGAGAAACCTCACCACAAACTCCCGACCACGCCTGAGCACTTAAAGACTACTAATAAGCTTTACGCAAGCTTATTTCGTCAACCTTTGCCCAGCCAACCCGAGCTCTCTTAAATAGAGCTCACAACTGAAACAGTCGTTACCAGTCGACTGGTGCCAACACCAGTCGACTGGTCCACTTGAATTCGAACGTTACAGCCTAATGTTCGAATTCCAGCTGACACCAGTAGACTGCTACATGCAGCAGTCGACTAACTAAACCCTAAACCTAGGGTTTCAACCCCGAGTATAGTCCCTCAGCACTTATCCTTGCCCCGACCAACCTAGACCTAGCCTTCTAGACTCCTCCATCAGCCTTGCGTCCCTCGGATGCCTCCCCATCCTTCATGTCTTACCTTCTGGAGCTTCCTTCGACCTCGGTCCTTGCTGTCGGGTCTTCCTTTGCCAAGATTCCACTTGGACTTTCCTTATTGTATCTGTATCCTGCATACTCACAATGCATATCAAATATAACAATAAACCTAACTTAAACATTTGCCCAAACATCAAAACCCAAGATACCTAGATTGCTCTAGAGGTGTCAAAAATCAACACGACCTGACGACCCAACCCGAATCGACCCGAAAAAAATCAGGTTCGGGTTGAAAATTTTCGAGTTCGGGTCGGGTTCGGGTTGACCCAAATTTAATATTTTGTGGATTTTTTTGTTTAAATCAAATTTTATTTTGAAAATTAAGATATTTTTATGTATATTAATATCAATATAGTATGATCATGATAAAGTATTGAGATAAAAGTGAAGAATTATAGAGAAAATGGCGAAAAAAGACGTTTTGAATCGATTTTTTCGGGTTATTCGGGTCGGGTCGGGTTGGTCGGGTTCGGGTTCGGGTTCGGGTTTGGGGGTTTCGGGTTGAAATCGGGTTCGGGTCGGGTTCGGGTTGGGAGTTAAAAATTTTTTTTTTCCCAACCCGACCCGACCCCGACCCGACCCACCCGAATTGACACCCCTAGATTGCTCTGATAGGTTTGGCTGGTTAGGGTTGATGAAATTGATTTTGGTTTAAGGCCAATTAGTAGTCTTGGTGCTCAGGTATCCTTGCGAGGTTGTGGAGAAGTTTCTCCACCCACAAGGAGCTACACAAGCTAGCCGGAGGCTTTCTCGGGAATCATCCACCGACGGATCAGGATCGTCCACTTTACAAACAGCCATAGAGTAGGAGTTTTATCTCCGAACTACGTAAATTGGTGTGTCTTTCTTCTTATTAGTTTTAGTTTAATTATATTCCTCTTACGCAACTAACAAGTGAAGGAAGAGAGCGATCGATTTGGGGGCAACATCTATTCACCCCCTCTAGCCGTACGATCAAGTCCCAACATATTATATGTATTTTGTTTAAGATATAAAAAATTATTTTAAAAAAATATTCTAGGCGCCTGAATTGAATCCAGACGCTTAGAATATTTTTTAAAAAAATACTTAATCAGGCCCCCTATATTGAATCTCGGCGCTCCAAGCAAAGTCCAAACGAGTCCACAAGATAAGGTCCATAGTTTATCATCTCTCTCTCTCTCTCTCTCTCTCTCTCTCTCTCTCTCTCTCTATATATATATATATATATATATATATAGTTAGTTAGTTAGTTAGTTAGTTAGTTAGTTAGGAAAATGCCTTAAACAATTTTAGAGAAAACAAAAATTTAAAACCGTGCTAACACATAAGTCCATGAACCTTCAAATTTTGATGAAATATCATTAAACATTTAAATTCATATCAACCTTAAATTTTAAAAATAGATAAATGAGTTCAGTTCATTGAATATTGCCATTTTTATCTTAACCTTTGTTCGATTGGTCAATCTCATACCATAGTACTAGGTTTGGTAGTGTTCACCGATATCCTCTAAGTCGGATTTCACAACCCCTTTTTCTTTAATTTGGTAAATGAATTTCGGTATCCTCTAGGATTTCACAACCCCTTTTCCATTGATTTGGTAAAAGAATTCTGGTATCTTCTAAGCCAAACTCCTTTGCCCGTTAAATTATCAGAAACAATTCACATTGCTAAAACATAAGAATTTACTTTTCATGCATCAAAAGTCCAAAACAATTTAGTTTCCATACATCAAAGTTATTACTATAAGTTATGATAAACGAATTAAATGTGATTAGACATGAATAAATAAAGTTTTAGGAATATACAGTAGCAGAAATTCTCGAAAATTTCAGAATCAAAATTTCCAAGTAAAAAAGTTTTAGAACTTCATCAAAATATTACAACGATTGAAAAACATACTTATTAACAATAAGATATGCATTTAATCTCTAAAACATTTATATTATGACCCATCTAACATTCCTACAGCAGTAGAAATTCTCAAAAATTTCAACATCAAAATTTCCAAATGAAAATGTCTTAGAACTTTGTCAAAGCATTGAAATGATTGAAAAACGTGCTCGTTAACAATAAAGCATGCACTCAACCTCAAAATATTCATATTATGACCCAAATACGGCAAAAATGTTAGAAATCTTGACTTATCGTTTTGCGTGCGAAAAGATATCGAGTGAGACATAGGAGAGTGATGAAAGACGATCCAGCCATGTTCTTCCTCTATTTCTCAAGAGTTGTTAGGGATTTGAAAACGTGAAAAAGAAAAGGGGGTACCAAAGGCTAAGGAAAATCCTAAAAAGCCCTCATCTGCTTTCCAAAAAAAATCAAATTTTTACCAAAGGGCACACCTGAGTATTGGTATTTACCAAAAGGCGTACTAGGGTTTCATTTTTACCAAAGGGCGCATCCATTATAGTGATCTTCCTCTTATATCCCTCCCGCCAAGATTTGTCTTTCTCTTTCTCAGTTAGAATTCTGAGACATCTGAACCTGCTTTTTCAGACTTTTCAATTTAAAATAATACATTATAAGAATTAGCTAAAAAACGTAAGGTAAACAACACAAAAAATATTTCAATTAAAAAAACATCTCTTCCAGCCTGATTTCAAAAAATATAAAGAGATATTTTTTATATTTGATTAATATAAAATAATATAATAAATAATATATTAATAAATATATTAATATATAAAAAAACCTATCAAAACACGTGATTTCAGATTCAACTCGACACAGGGCCTGAAGTCCCAACGCGCACTCAAAATTTTTTTCATTTTAAAAATATTTTTTATAATATTTAATCATGATTTATTAAATTAATTATTTATAGAGTAATCTTTTATATAATTCTATAAGTTGTGACAAAATCCTCTCATTTTATTGAAATATTCAGGTATAATCAAAACATACTTACATTTGTTTAAACTTGAAATTAGAATGTTCTATCTGGATACTACCTAAATACACAATGCATAGCAAAATTGGGTTCCTTGCAGACCATCAACTCATATTTTTATAATTTGTTGCAATAAGACTTTTGTAGGTCCATCAGTGGGTACGACACAAGTGGCATGACGCAAGCAGGGTCTGAAGTCAAATGACTTCAGGCCCAAGTCATCTGAATTGATTAGGCTGGAAGAGATGTTTTTAGTTAAAAGAAACATCACTTCCAGCCTGATTTCAAAAATATAAAGAAATATTTTTTATACTTGATTAATATAAATTAATATATTAAATAATATATTAATATATAAAAAACCTATCAAAATATATGATTTCATATTCAAACCGACACAGGGCCTGAAGTCATCTGAATTCAGGCCCTAGGAGGGTCTGAAGTCATCCGACTTCAGGCCCTCCTGAAGTCATTCGACTTCAGGCCCTCTTGAAGTCATTCGACTTCAGGCCCTCCTGAAGTCATCCGACTTCTGGCCCTCTTGAAGTCATTTGACTTCAGGCCCTGCTTGTGTCATGCCACTTGTGTCGTATCCACTGATAGACCTACAAAAGTCTTATTGCAACAAATTCTGAAAATATGAGTTGATGGTCTGCAAGGAACCCAATTTTTCTATGCATTGTGTATTTAGGTAGTATCCAGATGGAACATTCTTATTTCAAGTTTAAATAAATGTAAGCATGTTTTGATCATACCTGAATATTTCAATAAAATGAGAGGATTTTGTCCCAACTTATAGAATTATATAAAAGATTACCCTATAAATAATTAATTTAATAAATCATGATTAAATATTATAAAAAATATTTTTAAAATGAAAATTTTTTTAGTGCACGTTGGGCCTGAAGTCAGATAACTTCAGGCCTTGTGTCGGTTTGAATTTGAAATTATGTGTTTTGATAGGTTTTTTATATATTAATATATTTATTAATATATTAATTTATATTAGTCAAATATAAAAAAATATCTCTTTATATTTTTGAAATCAGGCTGGAAGAGATGTTTTTTTAACTGAAATATTTTTATTGTTGTTTACCTTACGTTTTTTTACCCGATTCCTAAAATATATTATTTTAAATTGAAAAGTCTAAAAAAAAGGAGGTTCAGATGTCTCAGAATTCTAACCGAGAAAGATAAATCTTGGCGGAAAGGGTATAAGAGGATGATCACTATAATGGATGCGCCCTTTGGTAAAAATGAAACTCTGATACGCTTTTTGATAAATATCAATTCTCAGGTGCGGCTTTTAGTAAAAAGCCGAAAAAAATTATAAGAGTAAAAAAATTGATTTGCTACAAGTTAGGTCTGACCCGCTAATTCATTAGTTACCATTTTAATTATTATTATTAACTTTTTTTATGTGAGGGCACTATAGTTTCCTTCCTACCCGAGGTTAGAATCCAAACGATATAAGAATATAAGAAACTAACTACATTTAGTAATGTTTTCCCACATTTTATGCATTATGAGCTAAAAAATTGAAAGCAAAAACAAAAAAGCAACCATGAAACTCTAGAGAAGAAGAAACTATATATCCAATCTAGCAAAATCATAAAGCAGACACACTTTAACAGTTAACGCATTCGGGGAAAACAAAACAAAGAGCTCTGAAGAAGAAAAGACTATCACTGCTTCAAAGAACAGGAATGAAGAGATGAGAGAAAGGAAAACCAAGCTTCATGTCCACAGAAAAAAAAAAAATGAACAGACAAGCTAAGCGCATCCCACACTTGTATTAGATGCACACAAAAGATAAAAGAGGGGAGAAAAAATATAGCCAACAAAAATATAAAGGGTAAAAAGACTCCATTTTAGAAAAAAATATCAAATAGATATATTCTATAAGAATATTTTTATTTTAATATTATTATAACAATTTTAATTAAAATTATGTCAATAGTTTTACTAAATATAGATTAAAATTATTTTAATTTAAGTAAAAATAGTCCAATTTAATTACTATTTACAATATGAATCAATGTTTATCACAACTATTCCAACGTAGAGTAATTATTCAAAATTATTTGGAGCAAATTTGAACCCATATTAAAATAATTTTGGTTAAAATTACTATAAGAATATAAGATATCCGTCTAAGATATATATATATATATATATATAGGAATGATCTGCTGCGGACCGCATACTGACCACAGTGCCAGACCGATCAGGCTTCGGCCTGATCGGTCTGGTTGTGCCGATAGTGGCCGATCGTTGATTGGACACCATCGGTGTTAGTAGGAGCCTTAGGGTCAATTATGTGATGATTGACTAGGGACTTTTTTGTATCATATTCTATCATTATTGAAGGCATGGTTATTATACTTACTGTATTTTGTGTTAAATAACTAAGTATAATAATGCCCTTGTATAGTAGGTTTTTATCTACATTATATCGATTGGTTGAATCGATAGTGAGATAATGTAGAGAATACTACACTAAATTATTCCTAGTCAAGCATTAATATTCAAGAACAATATTAATACATGGAGACTAGCATGTACGTCAATTGATGACTTGAGCTCACAAGTCATGGATACGTGATATCAAATTGACACATGAGTATATATTAGAGAATGTGTACTGAATTGACCCGCCATAAGAAAGTTTCATAGATTGTCATATGAGTGTCATAAACTTTCTCATGTGACTATTGGTATGAATAGTCCTTAGACCTGAAGTCACTACGGTTCCCTACATAAGGAGTTATATACTTTGGTATAGTCAAACATCACCCGTAACAGGGTGGACTATAAAGGCGATCACTGGGTATGTAATGAATTATGCGGAGGGATGTGAGAGATGTAGATGGGATCTATCCCTCCCATATAACGGGAGTGATATATATGGGCCCCTTGATCGAGTAGGACTACTGAAACGCATAACCATGCTCAAATGAGTCAATATGAGATATTGAAATCATTTGTTTGAGTGAGTCTACTCGGGGATCAAGAAACACAAGATTGATTGAGGATGACACGGTCTATGCCTCATTGGTCAATCTAGATATTAAGAATAGAAGGACAAGGTCATACATTATCGTAGTTACGGAGGTTTAGTCGAATCTCGACTTTTCTTGTTACTTGGGTAGCAATGATGCATTGCTAGATGCCGCTCATTGCTTATGTGTCTAAAGTGTTTAGGCGCATTGCCAACATCACGAGAACCTATTAGGTCACACACTAAGGGCCGATGCTTCAGGAAATCTAATCGGGAGATCTGAGCCCGAGTTGGGAACTCGGGAGATCTGAGTCGGGAGCTCGGCACTTGGCAGACTGAGCTAGGAGCTCGGCAGACTGAGTTGGGAGCTCGGCACTCGGCAGACTGAGCTGGGAGCTCGGCAGACTGAGTCGGGAGCTCGGCACTCGGTAGACTGAGCTAGGAGCTCGGCAGACTGAGTCGGGAGCTCGGCGCTCGGCAGACTGGGTCGGAGCTCGGCAGACTGAGTCGGGAGCTCGGCGCTCGACAGACTGGGTCAGGAGCTCGACACTCGGGAGACTTGGTCGGGAGACCTAGTTGAAAGCCCGAGAGGCCTGGTCGAAATTGCATGGGGGAATTCATTAAAGTGTTTAATGAAGGAAAGAGAAAAGTCTCTCTTCATTGGATGAAGAGAAGGTAAAGAGTCACATGAAAAGATGTGCTTTTTATTGGGTTTAATGAAGGGAAGTCCAAGAGATAAAAGACTCTTCATATTCATAGGATGAATATAAAAGAGAGTCTAGTCATTTTGAATGGGGAGTGATTGTCTTTCCTTTCTTCCATTCCTCTCTTCTTCCTCTTCTCTTGTTAAATCTGACACGCTGACTAGGTCCTGGTAATTTTCGGAGGGTTACGGGACGGTTCCAGGGTTTCCAAAGCCTCGGATATAAATTAGAGACTAAATTGTAATTAAAATAAATAGTTACAAGGGCTAAGGTGCAAAGGAATTTTAAACCTAAGGATGGAATTGCAAAAGCCGAAACTCATTGGACCAAAATGCAAAAAAGACCCACTTAAAAGGTCGATTAGGGTTGATTGAGTCCGCCGCATTCCATTCAACGCCGATCGACTTACTTCCTCTTCTCTTCTCCTTCGTCGATCGCCTCTTTCACCTTCCACCTCTCCGGCGAACCCCATCCTTGGAATCGAGCAAGGAGCTGAGCCCCGATTCCTCTTCTTCCCACAACTTGCGTGCCACTGTCGTGTCTCAGCGCCTGTTTCCTCCACCTCGTGTCTCAGCGGAGCAAAAAGGGGCAGTCAGGGCTGATCCGAAGGCTGGCTGGTGGAGGTATCAAGAATCCCTTCCTTAGGATCGGTCTGCTCACCAGATCAGGAAGAGAAGGAGTTGTGCAAGCCGGCGAAGGGGTTCGTCTAGGTCAGACATTGGAATTGCAGCTAGGTAAGTCTGAGTTCGTGGGACTTCGACTTGTTTCCCTTGGATCAACTCGATCGGGTGCGCTAATGGTGATACCACTTGTATCCTGATCTAGGAATTGCTCCAGTTCTTCCCTGTGGGATTGGGCGTGCGATTCCTTGGAAGGGATCTAGGCTTCTTCCAAGAAAGATTGTGTGCGTATCAACGCAGGTAAGGTTATGTGCTTGTATCGATTTTGGGAATGGCTAGGTAGTAGATTTGCTGATTTTGCCTATCCTTGATCAGTTTATGAGCTATTGATTAGAGCTTGAACTTTGCCTGTGGAGAAATTGTGGTGATTCCAGTTTGATCTGGAATTTGTAGTCTTAGCTCGGTTGGAGAAGTTGTGAGTTTGAGGAATTCCTGTTGCATAAGGTGATCGCTAAATCCCTGCTCAACTCTGCTTGTTCTGTTATTTCTGCCATAATCTGAGCTATTTGATTCGGCCTTGGGTTGTTGCCATTTGAAATTAGGCTCTGAGGTGGATGGGTTTTTCTTTGTGGATATGCTACTGAATGGGTAGATCTTAGTGTTTGTATTTGGGGTTAACCTAAACCTAAATATTAATTACGTGGGCTGGTTAAGAATCGATCAGTTAATTTGATATGATTAACTGAAAAGGGAAACGATTAGGTTAACCTTGGTTTGGCTTAGGCATTTATTAGCTAGTTGATATTTTGTAATAGCTAATTAAATCTATCCCTGATACAGGGAATTGATTTGCGTTATTGTTGCGGATTATTGGCGGGTTGTTCCATCTTCTTTTGATACGGACTTCTCTTTTGTTGGAGGCGGGTACCCTTTGACTTATCTCTTTTGATGATATTGTCATATTGTTATGCATAGACTATTATAGATAGCAGTAAGATTATACGCTATCCTGGTTTATTATGCTGTTCTAGATACTTGTTGTTTATCCCTGAGTTATTATGCTGTTAGTTCCATACAGTCTCAGGTATTGTCATATCTATATGTATGTTTAGAGATCGTGATGTATCTCCTGCTTTTGACCTTGAGAGATCTGTAGTTTCCGGCCAGTATACCTTATAGGTTACCTGTATTTCCTGTTATAGCATTTCAGACTGAGACCTAGTATACTGAGGACTTGGGGAGGGAGGTATGTGTATCTATCATACACCATCCTTGCATTGTTGCATGCCGACGATCAGCGACTCCCTTGTGGTTGAGCCTATCGTCTTCCGGTACATGATATGCGCACACGGCCACTCATGGGTTAGTGGATACCGTAGGATGTGCGCACTTGCCCTGTATTGCTCCGTTCGGCCACTATTTGGAGGGTGAGCGCGGGCGTGGTAGCAGCCAGGGATCCCTTCTCGTACTGAGCCACGAGGAGATGATAGCTTGACTCCCCCATTGCTTGGGGTAGGAGCGGAGTCTCCACCAGCATCCTGTCCACCCGGTCACCTAGGAGCAGTGATAGCAGGGTGCGTACAGTTGTCATAGCCCTACCCGTTCAGACGTCCCTATGGCAGGTGTACGTTGATCTGTCTGGTGTCAGGGGTGACACATGTCATTGCACCATGTACATATTTTGCATCGTGCATTGTTTGTTGCATTTGATTTCTGCACTTATTTGACATTGCATATTCTGGAGACTTGTTATCTGAGATTATATGTCTATTGGTATTCCATTGGTACTTCTTACCCTCTATACAGGTTAGATGGATTCAAGTATGTATCTACTTCAGTATGTTCAGTACTAGTCTTTCCCTACTGTTGATATGAGACTGTATTAGCTGAACTCTTATTGTTAGTATAACTTTCTATGCATATCTATTGGGTATTCGCTGAGTTATGGACTCACCCTGTTGCCATATATTTTTATTTCAGGGTGATGCCCGCCAGGAGAGCCCTAGCCGCCAATCCCCAGCTCGCGAGGAGCTTTGTTTTGTTTTAGTTTGTGTTGATTTACGGTTATGGACCTATGTTATATACTTTGCTTCCGTTGCCATGTTTCGAACATGTATTCATGTTTTATTCGATGGGGTTGTACTTTTGAGTCCTATGTTGGACTTCGTGGGGTTTTGGCTTTGTTCCTGTCCCCTGGTAGCTCAGGTGAGTTCGTACTTTGATTTTTCGATAGTTATAATCATATAACTGTTGTTTCTGCATGGATTTGAGGCCTGAGGCCTGAGGCCATATAACTGCGTGGTTGTGCTATTTATATCTGTGTGTATGTGTAAATTGTCCGCCGGACAGGGGAGGTGCTGTCCGATTCTCTATTGGATCAGCGGCTCCTGGGTCTCGGGGCGTGACATCTCTCCTTTGGCCGAAACCTTACTGTAGGGTTCTTGGTGTTCTGCAAGCTACCTCAAGTTGCTAGCACAACTAAGGTAGTTCTCCCGAAGTCGAGAGATTGTGTCCGTGTGGATACGAATAGAGGCACGGACGCTTGAACGTGCAAGAGATCCGACGCATTTTGGACGAGTGGGATAAGCAAAAGGCACGCTCTCAAGGTATATCTTCTTTAGAAGTAGATGTAGATCAACTTTGTACGAGTTTTTCTTTCGCATGGATCGCTCGAGGGTTCTTGTTTCTGCTGCGTTTTTATGTTTTTGTGCCGGGAGAACCCAACAATCGGTGCCACCCCCGAACAAAACTATAACCCTAGGGGTACGGTGAACCCTAGGGGTAGCGGTTAACCCTTCGGTAGGGTGAATCCGTCGGGATAGCGGTGAACCCGTCAGCACTGGGTAACGGTTGATCGGTCAGATTGACCGATCATGCATGTTCTTGATCGGTCAGGGAAGTCTCTGACCGATCATGAACCCGTCCGCACGCGATTCGCCGGGAGCGATCCGTAGCAGATCAAAATCGTGTGTGTGTGTATATATATATATATATATATATATATATATATATATATATATATTCATGAAAAAATTCAATGAAACGCTCAATAAATGACGTGGTACTTTGTATGTACAAATTCGATTATCGTTTGGGCACCATCGGCGGTCTTCGGCCACCGTCCCGAATCAAATTATACCCTGGGGGCATGATAAACTCATCAGAGATCGTTACATGTAAAGTATCACGTCATTCACTAAGCTTTTTCTTGAGATTTTTCACGGAGCTTATCATTTTCCTATATATATATTTAAAATAGAATATTTTTTAATAATAATAATAATTAATTAATTAATAAATAAAGCTCTTTTTAATTTGTATATTATATTTTTTATCTTATATTATAGCTAGCCCCCTAAGCCTGGACTTGACAAAGATTAATTAATATCAAGGCTACGTCTAACAGATTGTCATTATCCACTAATATCCTGTGCGTGTGCATAACATTTGGAAGGACGCAATTAAATTGGGGAGTAATGATTGGTAGAGTGAATTTGGGAGAGTGAATGACGTCCAGTTATTATATACACGTCCGATCGACGATCGGACACCACCGGCGGCCTCTGATTGTCGTCTCGAATCAAACTATACCTTGGGAGGACGATGAACTCGTCAGGATGGCCGGCAACGGTGAACCCATCGAAATCGACGGTCAATAATGCGAGATCGCAATTGTGGCGTTCCCCGACGGGTTCACCGTGCTCCCCAGGGTATAGTTTGGTTCGGGGCGGCGGCCTTCGGCCGCCGGTGGTGTCCGATCGTCGATCGGACGTGTATACAATAACTACCACGTCATTCACTCTCTCATTCACTCTCCCAAATTCACTCTCCCTATCATCACTCTTGGGGAGTAATGATTGGTAGAGTGAATTTGGGAGAGTGAATGGGAGAGTGAATGACGTCCAGTTATTGTATACACGTCCGATCGACGATCGGACACCACCGGCGGCCTCTGATTGTCGTCTCGAATCAAACTATACCTTGGGAGGACGATGAACTCGTCAGGATGGCCGGCAACGGTGAACCCATCGAAATCGACAGTCAATAATGCGAGATCGCAATTGTGGCGTTCCCCGACGGGTTCACCGTGCCCCCCAGGGTATAGTTTGGTTCGGGGCGGCGGCCTTCGGCCGCCGGTGGTGTCCGATCGTCGATCGGACGTGTATACAATAACTACCACGTCATTCACTCTCTCATTCACTCTCCCAAATTCACTCTCCCTATCATCACTCTTGGGGAGTAATGATTGGTAGAGTGAATTTGGGAGAGTGAATGGGAGAGTGAATGACGTCCAGTTATTGTATACACGTCCGATCGACGATCGGACACCACCGGCGGCCTCTGATTGTCGTCTCGAATCAAACTATACCTTGGGAGGACGATGAACTCGTCAGGATGGCCGGCAACGGTGAACCCATCGAAATCGACGGTCAATAATGCGAGATCGCAATTGTGGCGTTCCCCGACGGGTTCACCGTGCTCCCCAGGGTATAGTTTGGTTCGGGGCGGCGGCCTTCGGCCGCCGGTGGTGTCCGATCGTCGATCGGACGTGTATACAATAACTACCACGTCATTCACTCTCTCATTCACTCTCCCAAATTCACTCTCCCTATCATCACTCTTGGGGAGTAATGATTGGTAGAGTGAATTTGGGAGAGTGAATGGGAGAGTGAATGACGTCCAGTTATTGTATACACGTCCGATCGACGATCGGACACCACCGGCGGCCTCTGATTGTCGTCTCGAATCAAACTATACCTTGGGAGGACGATGAACTCGTCAGGATGGCCGGCAACGGTGAACCCATCGAAATCGACGGTCAATAATGCGAGATCGCAATTGTGGCGTTCCCCGACGGGTTCACCGTGCCCCCCAGGGTATAGTTTGGTTCGGGGCGGCGGCCTTCGGCCGCCGGTGGTGTCCGATCGTCGATCGGACGTGTATACAATAACTACCACGTCATTCACTCTCTCATTCACTCTCCCAAATTCACTCTCCCTATTATCACTCTTCTTTAAGCGTAATCTTTTAGAGGTTGCTTTAATTGTCACCCACCTAATTTAGAGTGATGATAGGGAGAGTGAATTTGGGAGAGTGAATGAGAGAATGAATGACGTGGTAGTTATTGTATACACGTCCGATCGACGATCGGACACCACCGGCGGCCGAAGGCCGCCGCCCCAAACCAAACTATACCCTGGGGGGCACGGTGAACCCGTCGGGGAACGCCACAATTGCGATCTCGCATTATTGACCGTCGATTTCGATGGGTTCACCGTTGCCGGCCATCCTGACGAGTTCATCGTCCTCCCAAGGTATAGTTTGATTCGAGACGACAATCAGAGGCCGCCGGTGATGTCCGATCGTCGATCGGACGTGTATACAATAACTGGACGTCATTCACTCTCCTATTCACTCTCCCAAATTCACTCTACCAATCATTACTCCTTAAAGAATTCAATAAGGATACGAAAACATCAAACCTGATCGCATGCATTCCCACGGAGAGAGGCGAAGCAAGTAGAGCCCACCGCTTTGCTTGGAGCAAAAAAGATAACAAGGAATTAGTGCTCAAGGAACGCATGCTGTTCACTTAGTTTGACTATGAAAAGTTAGGACGGTAAATAAATTAAATCGCTAGTCTATTATTCGAATTTCGATTCCATAGAAGTTTGTTTAAGCTAGATTAATAAAATTTATTAATATTAACGAATCAAATTCAAACTCAACAGTATTCAACTCGTTAACTCGTGAACAAACTTATTAATAAGTTCATAAGTTAGTTTGTAAAATATAAAATTAATATTTAACATTTAATATATAGTTTTGACATTTTTATATTTAATAAATATAAAATATTCAATAAAGCTTATTTGTATGAATAAAATCATACATTTTAGTAAATATTTTATATTTTTTAAAATATATAATTTATTTTTTCAATAAATTAATGAATAATTTATATTTAGTAAGTTCGTTTAGGACTCGATTAGGTTCGAATATGCTCGCGAACTATTACTAAATTCGATAAATTAAGTTCGAGCTCGGTTTGATAATAAACGAATCAAACTCAAACGTTTAGATATTTGACTCGATTTGATTATGGCCCTAAGAAAAATAAGCGAGAAACTAGCTAGGTAGAAAGTAATGTTGGTATTTTTAGTTGAGTGTATAGTTTGAATAGTTCGGACAAGACATTTGTATAATTAATCAAGGTGAGATTCACGCCAAAAAATTTTCGTTAACAAAGAGAACCTCAGAAGATCATGTACGTAATTGCCAACGCCCATCGGAGAGTCAATTTGCAAATTAGGATGCTTTCCAGCCAAAAACTTAGGAGAACATTTTCAAAAGGTAAACAAAGCAAGTAGAATTTAAGCACTGAGTCATACGATCTACGTTGCAAGGCTAAAGGCTCCCGGATTTTTAACGTAGCATAAAGACGATTAATTATTATTTTAAATATTTATGATTTAGTCCTTAATTATGATATATTTTATAGGAATTTTTCTTTCAAATAGGACGCGAATCCAGGAACATTGGTGATGAGGTTGAGCACCCCGTATTGACACGTGGAATGAAGAAGCTATGTGGCAAGATCCATCGAGTCTAGACGATTTTCTTTCTCTGACTCCCGAAATCCTCTCGGGAAGGTAGATTCCCTAGGCCACCTCGGGCAGATCTACCTTTAAGATCGTCCTAGGAGGACATATGTCCGAAATCGCCTCGGGTGGTCAAGTCCCCGAGATCACCTTGGGATGGCAGACGCCCGGGACCCTCCCGGGCCAAAGGACCCCAAGATCATCTGGGGATAGTGGAGCCCAAGGATCAACCTATCCGATAGCCCGTCCTCAAGTAACCGTCTTCTTTTTTGCGGATCTGCGAATAATTACCACCAATAATTATGGGATAATCATTACCCATAATATACGACCATTAAAGTCTTAATTATCGCAATGGCCTGGATTTAATTGATGCAAGGATCGTTACAAGGATTATCCAGTAATCGACAATTGAGGGGACGTGAAGAAGAACGTGGAGACACGTGTGACTACCGCCTCAAGTATAAAAGGTACTTCAACTCCCAGGTAATTAAGGGGGCTAACGTTCATCTTACTCATACTTCTCCTTACTTCTTACTCTCTCGGAGACTCTCGTACTGACTTGAGCGTCGGAGTGGGCTCCGCCGGACAATCTCCGGCGTGCCCCCATTAACGCTAGTGTTACTCTCGCAGGGTAGGAGTTTTTCCCCTCTCGTCATCATCCTCGTGGGTTGAACTCTAGTGATTGGTCGTCTGCGTCGATTTCTTTGGGAATAAGTTTGGCACTATCTATGGAAAAATAAATCAAAGCACCAGAAGAAACACAGTGATGACGAAACCAGAAGGATAGCCCACCACGATGACTAAGGAGGAGCTAGATCAATTGATCGCCAACGCCGTTAAGGGCGCGCTCGAACAACACCAGATCGAGCAAGCCACATCACGACGAGTGGCTTCGAGGCAAGTAGAGATCCCCAGAATCTCCACTTTGCACCATCCCCACCGAAGATCTGTTTCACCACCGGTGGGGCATGTGGTGATATCTCCAGCGCCCCGGCGAGAGTCCCTAAGAGATTTGGAGATGATTAACTCCGCCGCCTCCAGCGCTCTACGACAAGAAGAAGGAGGGGGGGAAGGGGGAAGGACCTAAGAACTTTTAGAAGACACTCTCCACCCCTTTCTCGCTTGCCATCATAGAAGATCTCATGCCGAAGCAGTTTCGTAGTCCGGGGATTGTCGACTATGACGGAAAGGCAAATCCAGAAGATCATGTCTGCAAGTTCGAAAATGCAGCACTCCTACACCTGTACACTGATGGTGCGTCGGGTGTTCTTGAACACCCTATCAGGAGCCGCCCAACGATGGTTCCAGAGGCTGTCCCAGGGTTCTATCAACTCCTTCCTGGAGTTTAGAATCACCTTCCTCCACTATTTTGCCAGCAGCCATCGCTATTAGAAGACGGAGTTAAATTTATTCACCCTCAAGCAAAAGCCGAAGGAACCGCTCAAGGATTACATCCAGAGGTTCAACCGAGTGGTGCAGGATGTGTCAACTGTGACATTAAAGATCCTTATCAGCGCCAGCACCCAAGGGCTCTCTGAAGGGGATTTCTTTCAATCTTTATTGAAGCAGCCAACTACCAGTTTCGATGATTTGCTAGGGCATTCTGTCAAGCATGCCAATGTTGAAGAACTGCAACACGCCCGCCGCAAAGAACCAGCCGGGGTCCCTACTCAGACCGTTGTACGGTGAGAGAGGAGGGAACCTCCGGCTCCAGCCCGAGGAACGACCAGTGGGCTGGTAAGACAAAGCTGGTAGAGATAGTTGACACCCAGCAGCCAGAGCCGCTGATGAGGAACTGTGACTTCCATAGCAGTATGACGCACTCCACCGAAGAATGTCATGCCCTGAAGAAAAAATTGAATGAGGAAGCTGACCCCAAACCTAGGAGGAAATGGAAGAAGATGGGGTATCACCGGAGGTCTCCTCGGCGGAGCTTTTCTCCTCATAAACGGTCATCGGGACAGAACGAAGCCCGACACCGATCTCGGTCGCGTTTGAGGGGGAGGAGTTGGGAGGCTGCACCCCGTCAGTCTCCCTCGTTGGAAGGAGACCCCAAGAAGGGCAAGGTCCTTGCACGTGGTCCGCCTTCCGGCTACGTAGGGGTGGTCTTAGTGTTAGTGATATGAGAGAAGTATCCTAAGGCAGTCGCCTTATGATTGTAATCATTTATTTTAATAAATGAATATTCACTATTTGAGTATACATGTTTGTGTATTTGATTGAGATCTTAAACTCATTTACTGAATGTCCGCAATACAATTCACAGCATGAAAGAATTTGTGATGAATTCACAACTAGTGATTATCTCTACATGTGTAATTGTGAAGTATTGAAATTGTCCCTAGTCGATGAATTGATAAATACGGACACTATCAATTCTGTTGAGACTAGCATGTGTTATTCTCTAATCAGCTGATTCTCACTGGCTGGTGACATTGAGATGTCCGGAGATAAACATGAATGCTAGTTAAGGGAACTAGTTCATTGGAGTGACTGACTGTAAAACTTCATATGATAGTCTACATATAGATATGTCAGTGAAGTTCTTACTGCAGCTTAAGTTCAATGTTCCTTTGACTTGCGGTGTTCAAGTCATCTTGGTCATGGAGACTTATACTTTGACATCTTAAGCAAGCATCTCCAAGGAGGTGTGAACCCAGGATGATTGGGTATAAGCCGAAGTGCCCGAAGATGTTTGAACAACCTACAAAGGATTCACCACTCCTTGCGAGGAGATGTATACCCGAGGCCTATCGTCGGATTGTTACTTGAAGCCTCTGGCCAGAGCATGACATGTTCAGAGTATGAATCTCTTAAATACATGAGAGTAATTAGAATCTGTAGGACGAGAAAACGTTACTTGGGCTAGGTGTGACGTAGTCAGCCTAGTGGGGACTGACACACATAGACCATGTCCTGAACCAAGTGGGTATAAGATGGTGAAGGGAATGGGGCACGATTCATTATAGCTGCTGAAGGGTTTCAGAATTGTTTCTGAGGTCAACCGTTGATCTTTCGATTAATTGGGGATCATGATGTACTACTAGGTGTCACTCATGATCGTTCTATGATTGATTAATTATAGACGGCCAACATAAATCGAAAGTCTATTTAGTCACACGCACTACGAGTAATCCGAGGGATTTAAAACGAGTTGAAAATTAGATTTTCCAATCAAGAAAGATTAGGTTTGGTTGAGCCAAACGATAAGTCGAATCTGAATTTTTCAGAGACGCATCGGAAGCGTAAAATGGCTAAGTCTTTTGAAGACTTAATATATGAATTAAATAAGTTTAATTCATTGGGGCGTGGCTTGGAAGGGTCGGCCAAAGAGGGACTCCATCCTCTTTGCTTGGCCGGCCACAACAAAGGGAGAGAACCAAATTTTTGGATCAATTTATAAAATAAATCAAGTGTGGTTTGTTTTATAATAAACCAAGGTTTGGTTTATTTTTTCATGGAAATTAAAATGAACCATATATTGGTTTATTTTATAAAATCAATCATGGATTGATTTACAATGATAAGGAAATTTATTCCATAGAAGAGAAGAGACTTGATTGATTTTTATCATGAATTAAAATATGATTTTAACCATGATATAAAATCAAACTTGGCAAGATGGAATAAAGGACCCAAGGCAAGGCTTGAAAAATAATGGAAGAGATGAAGGCATAGGCTCTCTCCCTCTCTGTCTCTCATTCTCTTCTCCCCTTCTTGTCGTGCGCCAAACCAGCCCCAAGAAGGAGCACCAGCCGGCCGCCCCTGCCCTTTCCCTGCCGACCACCACCTGCTGCCGGAGAAGGAAGCTCCGGCCATCTCTTGGCCGGAAGAAGGTGTTGCCGAAATTAGAGTTTGCCACAAGGATCTTTTTGCCGCAAGCCTCTTCTTTTGCTTCGCTGGAATTTTGATTCCGGCCATCCTTTTGTGGTTAGTCTTCCGACTTCTCTCTTGGTTTTTCTTGTCGCGTTCTCGGAGAATCTAGTAGTTCTCAAGAACACGAAACTCGTGGCTTTGCGAAGTCATCCCGAAGATACTCGGCGTGGACGCGAATAGAGGCGGAGCTTCCAAGGGACGCTTACGGTTGGATCTCGTCCCTTCCTTCGAGTTACGCGAGGTAATACGTAAATTAGTTTACGTTTCTGCAAAATTTTAAATATATGATCATGTCTACACAAGATAAAATTGCATGCTTAGATGTGTGGTTAAATAATTTGGAAAATTATTTATGCTAAACCTTCCGCTGCACGTAATTAATTTTAAAATTATGAACTCGCATCCATGTCAACATGCACCCGGTCCCAACACTTAGGAGGACCTACTGGAGGAGATTCCCACCGGGCGAGGAAGGCTCACACCTGTCGGTTGGAGAACTACGCCATTAGGACGAGCCGGAGCCAGCATTATAGTCCTATAATCTCCTTCGGCCCTGAGGGTTTGGAAGATGTAGAGGTTGTTGAGGCAATCTGTGATCCGGAGTGACCAAGTGTTTTGATGTTTGGGCAAAGGGTTTAAGTTAGGTTTACCCTTGTGTTCTTATATATGTATGTTGAGTGTGCATGTTGTACATGTTACACATATGGACTTGACTGGACGACCTCGGTACGGTGAAGGGTGGCATGGAGATAAGATGGAGGCTTGTGTGCACCCGAGGGACCATAGAGAGCAGGGACGATAAGCTGGTGGGCGCGGACTTTGAGGCATGCGTGAAGGATGACATAGAGGCAAACTGGAGGCTTGTGTGCATCCGAGGGACGGGAGCCAAAGATGAAGAGGGCGCAAAGGTAATAGTCGAGGCTGCGGATGAGGAGTCAGTCGAGTTATGAGGGTACGAGTATTGTGTGATTGTATTCAGGAAGTCCTAGGGTTAGAGTGCGAAGTGGAATGTACTCAGGAAGCGTAACCTTAGGTGGGTGAGTAGACCAGTCGACTGGCCTAGGGGCAGTCGACTGATGAAACTCACAGAAGGGTTCTGGCCAGGGACTAATCGACTGCCCTGGGAGCAGTTGACTGGTAGATGGCTGGTGAGTTGGCTGAGAATTCGAATGTTGGGGTTGCAACGGTCGAATTTCAGTGGCACCAGTCGACTACCCTGGGGGCAGTCGACTGGTGGCGAGGGTTTCAGCCCGAGTCCTATTTAAAGAGGACTTCGTGGCGGCTGAGATTCTTGACGAAACAAGCTTGATTAAGGCTTGTTAGTAGTCTCTTGAGTCCAGATCGTGTCAAGGTGCTGTGGCGAGGTTTCTCCACCCACAAGGAGCGACAAGGACTAGCCAGAGGTTATCTGGGGAGTGATCCACCGACGGATTCTTGGATTAGTCACCCGTCCGGGGTGGATACCAAGTAAATCTGGTTTGTTAGCGTTGTTCTTCAGTGTTAGTTTCATTTTTTATTGTATATTCTGTTGTGCAACTAACAACGTAGGTAGAAGAATCGACGAAACGCTATTCACCCCCCTCTAGCATACCAGAAAAGCTCTATCAGAGGCTCCCCACGAAGATGCCCTGGTAATTCTTGCACGTAATGCAAATTATGAGGTTAAGCATATCTTCGTGGATACAGATAGTTCCGTGAACATCCTGTACAAGGCCGCCCTGGATCAAATGCAGATTAACAAAGATGAACTGCATCCGATTTATCGATGGTCCATGGAAGTTCTGTTTTAAACACTTCATTACCTGGCCAGCAAGGATATCGCCAAACTCGTCAGACTCCAGGAACTTGGTCTTGAACTCCGCCTCGGCCTCCTTTGGACGGGATGCCTCAACAGCCTTGAAATTGCGCAGTTCGACCTCGGCTACCTCCTTGGCAATCTTTAGTTGAGCTACCTCAGAAGACATTTTGTCCTGGTCTTCCATGGCCTCTTTGAGTCTCTCTGAGGTGGCCAAGGCTTCCGATCGGGCCTAGGCCACATCCTCCTCGAGGTCGGTCAAGCGATCAGCTGCCGCCATGATGTCTAATTCCTTCTGGGCTAGCTGGTGCGCTTGGTCTTTGATGCACTCATTCAACGTTTCGACCGAAGTCTCCAAGAGTCTGACATCCCCCGACAGCTTCTTCTCCTTTGCTTGGAGCTGGTTCCGCTCCTGAGTCATCCTAAGTAGGTTGTCCGTGAGGGCCACTGCTCTCTCGGACATCAACCGCTCCTTGCGATGGGAACTATGTAGGGAAGACTCCAGAGCCAGCAGGGTCTCCAGCTGACTCTGCTGACCTCCACTGCATGAGTCCCGCTCTATGAGCATGGTTGGCCTCGGCCTCCACTTTCAGTGCTCGATGGGTCAAGGCCTCAACCTCCCGCCAAGAGTACAAGTGGCAATCGGCCGTTAGGCAGTCTTGAGCCACCTGTTATAGTGCAAAGGAGTTATAAAATATAAAGGAAAGTAATCTATGAAACCTGGAAACCTTATCTTTAAGAGAGACTCATGGAGGTTGGTGAGAGGCCTGACAGAGACACGCACGACATCCCCTCCCAAGACTCCTTGACTCCTCAGGGCATCGTCTCGACTCATAGAGGGTAAGGACTCTCTGATCGGGGGGAGTGGCTGGACAGCGGGAGCTCCAGGTGGCACTGTGGAGGGGTCGGAGTCGTCCTCATCAGAGCTGGAGACCCCCTCGGAAGAAAGACCCTCGACAGGGACCTCCCTAAACTACATCGAGGGGAAAGACTGCGCAACCGCCTCTAAGGACGCGTCAAGCCTCTTGCGTAAGTGGACGAGCTACATACGAGGTTGGGCAGGCAATGCTTTCTTGCCTTTTGGGGCCTTGGAAGAGTCGACCGTGGAGGAGCTGGGGGCTTGACCTCCTGTCTCTGGAGTGGTAGTCTGCTGGAAATGCTGAGATAAGGGGGCAATGCCCTCATCATCGGAGATGGGGATGCCCTCCTCAGGGATGGAGGGGAGCTTGCTGAGATCGATGCAGCGCAACCTCTTCCGTTTCGGCGCGCGGTCTTCCGAGACTTTCCTCTTTTGTCGCCTGGAGAATTTAGGCAGATGTGAGTCGACGAGAGACGCAGACTTCTTCGTAGCCTCTCCCGTATGGACGGTAACGAGAGGCGAGTTGGTCTCCGAAGGGACGTCGGTCTCCGGGTCAACAGACAACTTCGGAGTCCCTTGGTCGGCAGCCGTCTAAGGCACGGCAGGACCCTCTGTTCGTTCCGGCGTTGCGTGCTCGCCGGACGATTCAACAGTCTCCTCCGAGGCCTCGGCCGAGTCAGAGGGCGAGGCGAGAGGGGCTGGAGGGGGATCCAGGGCCTCCTTGTTGTCTTCATCCCACTTGATAAGCTGGTTCATTGCCCTCGAGAACATGATTTCCTCTGTAATAGACAAGCAATAGAACATCAGTTAGAATTAACGAGCATTGATGGAATAGACAAACTTACCAAGGTTAGGGCTGATGTGGATGACTTTAGGGATGAGGCCCGCTTGGTACATGAGCTCGTCACTATGTATCAGACCCAGGTTACTGAACTCCATGCTCGAAAGAAGGCTACTAGCTCGCTGGTAGGTGGGATCTTGTTGACAGTTCCCTAGTTCTGGGGGAGCAGGCAAGTTCTCCATCCAGTGATGGGGGACTGAAAGGGTGATAGGGTAATCGGATGAAGAAAAACCGCTCTCTCCGCCCTTTATGAGAAGAAGGGAACCCTCCTAAAAACCTATGGCTGGGGCGCGCCGTAAAGCTAAATGCCCCTCGCGAGCCAATCGGAATAAAGAAGAAATGGAAAAGGCGGGGGAGAGGGTCAGAGGGATGTCGAAGAGCTTAAAGATGATGTACGCCCCGCCCATCTAAGCAAATGCGTTAGGAGCTATCTGGTGGAGAGGAATGTCAAAGTAAGAGGAGACACTCATGAAGAAAGGGGGAATAGAGAAACGAAGCCCTGACTCTACCTGTCCTAGGAAGAAAGTAAAGAAGCCTAGAGGAGGTTCTATCAGTGATTGGTCCACCCTAAGGATCATGACCACCATCTGGGCCGGAATGTCATAAACCTCACAGGCCGCTTGTAGAGTCTTCGGCCTTACTCTAGAAGAGGCGGACTCATACCACTCCGCTCGATAGCCCTCCTCCGGAACCCGTCTCCTACCTTGGTCTTTCTTGCTCTCCTTACCCATGACTCCTAAGGAAGAAGACAAGAAGGAAGCAGAAAGCTTACGCGTGAGAAGGAGTCCTTAGGGAAAGAAGACGAGGACGATGTCTGCTAAGCGATGAGGCCGGAAGGTGGACAAACATCTTCGCCTCCCCTTTATATAGGGAGGAAGCCGCCTGCGTGTGTACAATGGAGGCAAGACACGTGGACGGCAAGGGGCAGCTATATCGAGGCATCACCACCTCCCGTCCCAATGGGAACAAGGGAGGGATCAACTCCTTGAGCATCAAGCAGCATTAAGATAGTTGGCCCCTGGTCCTGCGTTTGCTCGGAGCCTTCTAAATGCTCGACCACCGGGGTAGTAGGAGCTGGAAGAGGGGCGAGGGCCTGCTCGTCTGTCAACTCCCATTTAAGGAGCTTGCTTATGGCCCGGGACAACATGATGTTCCCTGCAACACAAAAATAAAGAAACATTAGTTAGAATAGATGAACGTTTAATGAAATAGTGAATTTTGGAGATAATCCCAGCCTAATACATGAGTTCTTCACATTGAACCAGGTGGGGGTCGTGAAACTCCATCCCGGCCAAAATACTCCTGGCTTGCTGATACCCCTGGTTCTGCTGGAAGTCTCCCAGGTTCGGAGGAGAAGGTAAGTCTTCTCACTAACGAGTCGAGAAGAAGGGACGCTCGAAAAGTCTTATGAAAAAGAAGTGCTCCTTCCATCCCTTATGGGAGGAAGGGAGGCTTCCGATGAACTTATGGCTTGGGCGAGCGGTAAAGCTAAATGCCTCTCTAGAGGCCAGGTTCGAGAGGAAAATTAAGTTGAAAGAGCGAGGAGTCAAGGGTATGTTGAACAATTTGAAAAGGATAAATGCCCGGCTCATCTAGGTGAAGGCGTTAGGAGCCATTTGGTGTAAAGAGATGTCAAAATACACAAAGATGGCCATGAAAAAAGGAAGAATCGGAAAACGAAGGACAAACTCTACCTGCCCTAAGAAGAAGGTGAAAACCCCTAAGGGGGTTCTACTGGAGACTGGTCTATCCTAGGGACCTTGACCTCTAACTCCGCCAGAATGCCATATGTTTCACAAGCGGCTCTCAAGGTGTTCGTCTTGACCTTCGAGGAGGTGGCTTCGTACCACTCCGGATGATACGTCCCTTCCTCCTCAGACCTCTCCTTTCTATCTTGACCTTTCTTTCCCTTTCCATCAGTGCCCATGATAATGAAGAAGAGAGGAAGACGGAAGGCGGACAAGACTTACAAGTGAAGAGGAAGCTCTAGCAAGAAAAACTCTAGCAGGAAGAGACTGGAGGTGCAAGCTTTGATAGGCGACGGTGCAAGAAGATGGAAGGCCACTTTCGCCTTCCCTTTTTATAGGGAAGGAGTCGCTCTCGTGCAAAGAATAGAAGCACAACACGTGGATGGTGATAACTGCAAATCTCGAGGCATCGCAGTTCATTATGGCTGTCGATTCGTATGACCCGATTAAGCGTATCAGAGGGAAATCACGTAGAAATGACCTTGCCACATGACAGTATTTTATTCGCTGGAACACTCCCTCGCCATTAAGACACCCCATGTGCTCTTAATGGGTGATGGACAACTATCATTACCGGGTCTTGGAACTCGTAAGGACTCTTGGATTAACTCAAATGATCACCTTGGGCCAAGTGACGAATGTTTCGATTCCTAGACCCCGATAAGTCATTAAGAAAAAAGGAATGGTAATATGAGTCCCGCAGATATTGCGCTTCCCCTCATCATGCCACCAGCCTAATCAATAGTCACACTTTCTTCGATTAGACTTAGGGGGAGACTTGTGATAGGGATGACCAACCAAGGGTGACACGTGGCACAGGAAAGCTACGTGGCAGGGCCCACCAAACTAGTTCCTCGAGGTCAGACCGAGAATCGGGCTTCCGAGGCTATCTTAGGAGAACGGAAGAGGTGTCCCGAGGTCCGACCCGGAGTCAGGCTCCCATGACTATCTCGGGAAAATAGAAGAAAGCCTCGAGGTCAGCTTGGAAGATAAGACTCCGAGACTGGCCCAGGAGAGTGGAGCCCAAAGATCAGCGTAGGGACGAGAAAGCCCAACTTCAAGTACTCTCTCCTCCCTCCAGAATAGGAAAGTCATCAGGTAATTATTGTTGGCAGCGCATGGTAATTAGGATCTTAATAGCTACAGTGGTTGTTACCAAGAGAGGACAGCTGTCGAGTAACCGATGATTAAGGAACATGGAGGAGAAAGTGGGGACATGTGGAAGGAAGGTGTCAGGTATATAAGATGCCTCGGCACCTAGGTAAAGGGGGTAAGCTTTCCAGAATTATAGTCTTTGATTCCTCGTTGTTCTCCTTATGAGTGAGAGTTCTAACTTGAGCGTCGGAGAAAACTCCACTAGAACTTTTTCCGGTGCATCCCCTTTACACTCGTGTTAATCTCGCAGGCATCGACATCTTTTCCCCGTCATCGTTGCTGTGGGCTACGCTTTGGTGATTCGTCATCCCCGTCATTCGCTTCCGAAATATCTGTGATTCGATTTTTAGTTATACTAAATTTTATATTAAAAAATTCTTTTAAATGAGACATGTAACCGTGAGATGTTGGACTTCTGGACCGTCCGCTGCGAGCACTTCCTAATTTATCTTGACGATCGGTGAAAAATTTTCTTGACCAGATCAATCTTCTCAGATTCGATATTATCCAAACTAATTATTTTTTAAAAAAAGTAAACCTGAATCAAACTCGGTTTATAAAAAAAACGATAAGCCAAAAAATTTAAGTAATTGTTTCAAACACTTTGTTTAGTTTGGATTTAGTTGGGCTTAATTCAGTTTTTTTATCAAATAAATTTAACTATATAAAACTTTGTCTTAACTTGTCTTATTAATGACTATTAATAACTATTAATAATGACTCTTTAGCTATTGTTTCCTTTGATTTAACTTTTTAAGTAATGTTTTAGCCCCAAAAAGAGAAATTTAAATAAACAAAAATAAATTGAGCTCAAAATAGTTCCATTTTTTTTACTTATCCCACTAAATGACACAATTTTGATATACATTTTTGTTTATCAAAGTATTTGAAATAATAGAAGAGAAATTCACATTTTCAGAAGTCTGTAAATTGGAATCTTTAATGTTAAAGGGCCAATCTAGCAAATTTTTTCTTAAAATAAAACAAATACCCCAATAAACACACACCGGCCAATCGCGCAGCTGGCTGCTGAGGTAGCAGAAGTCTGCACCAAGTCCACTCTTTTTCCTCTGTTCGGATCGCCTCTGCTCTGAGGCTCTCCTCCTCCCTCCAAAGGCCAAGAAGACGAGAGAAGAAGCAATACGTAATTTCTCCTCCTCCTCTACTTCATCAATCACTCCCTCGTCGGCATCGGTTAATCGGCTCTTCTACGATTTTTTTTTTTGGATGTTTTATGCTGCAGGAATTTGAGCTTTTCTTGCTCCTCCATAGAAAACCCAGATTTCGGGGTCTTCTCCGGGTCGGGCAGGTGGATCTGGAGCTTGGACTTGTTTTCGGCTGTTAGGGTCTTTGGAATCGCCCGGACGATGAAGGAGAAGCGCGTATTGGACTCTGAAAGCGGCGATTTCTTGCATCCGGAACCTAAAAGGCAGAGGGTTCCTGCTCTTGCGAGGTAGAGTAATACTAATATTTAAAACTCCATACGGTTCTGGTTATGTTGTTCTTTTGTCGCGGCTCTACGAATTGGGTTGCATTTTTGGGAGTTGAATGTTGGTTGGTTAGCTTATTGAACTCAGGTTTTCTATATTTTGCTTGTGTCAGTAGAGGGAAAAGTATATGATACTAGAGCGGTAGATTTATGGGGTTTGATTTGTGAATAAATGATAATTCTAGAGTGAGCTACCTCTTGAAATTGAGCTCATGAATAACTGGTAGTTTTCTCTGTGTGGAAAAAAAAGATCTTGGACATGGAATAGGGATGCTCGGTTTTGAATTTTGTGAAAGTTCAGAGACAAGGAATCTTTATTGTATCTCATATTGTTTTATCAATAAATAGGGATGGTTGTCATTGCCCATTCACTAATCATAAAGCTTTTTGAAGACAGTCCGTGTAGGCAATTGTTATTTGTTTAGGTCAGTGCAATAACCGTTAACCTTCATGCTATATCCAAGAAGGATACATTCTAACTATCCTTTGTGAAAAGATACTTAATTTTGTTTCCGTATTGTTCAAAATGCAGCATCGATTATTTCACCATTTAACGAGTAAATTATTTGTCTTCATGCACGTTGGTTATGCAATGAATAAAAGTACTTTCTTCACTAGTTCTCTATGTACTATATATCTTGCATCCATGTGAATGCCTACATGGAGTTTGTTCTTTGCATTATATACATCTTCTAAATGAAATCATGCATGTTGTGGTCGAGTGAGATCAAACAACAGCATACATATTAATATTTTGATATATCATGTAAAGGATTATAATTGTTTTGCCATGAATTTCTTTGATCTTTGACTTGCATTGCTCATTGTTGGGCAACTCGATTTTTGTAAATTGCATGTATTTCCAAGTCATCCTGTCATTCCTTGTTGGATTTATGTTGACGAGTTATCTAGGTTAATCTAACAATTTTAGTAAAGTATGGTATCTGATATTTTCACCTTCTCCCAATCATATGAATAATTGAACTGTTTGGATTTTTATTGGCGTTTTACCCCTGCAGCGTGGTTATTGAAGCTCTGAAGGTGGACAGTTTGCAAAAACTTTGTTCTTCACTGGAGCCAATTCTCCGCAGAATTGTGAGTCATATGATTACATTTTATTAACCTTTATTGGTGAAAATTTACTTAATTCCTTTTCTAGCACATTAGCATTTTTAAAAGGAGTCATGCATTAACTTTTGAGCTTCTAAATTCTGAATCTAGACTAGTGAAAGACAAACTCATGCAATAAATTTAGATTGGGTTCAGTTTTCTGTTATTATTATTCTTTATCTGAGTTCTCCATTGTAGCAAAAGATTCTTTTCCATTTTTGTTAATACTATGAGGCACACAATTAACTGTATTCAATTTTCTCCCCCATCTTTGTATGTCCTCAACAAACATGTGATGAACTGCCAAAAAACATGTGCCAAAAGGCTATATCCTCAAGTAACAAGGGGATGGATTGCCTAAAAAACCATATGCTTTATTACAACATGTTTAATCTCTACCTTCCTCATCTTAACTTTGATCAACTTGGTTAGTTACTGCTGATTTTGTGGTTATTGAAATTAATCACAACCACTGGTGGTCTAGTCGAGCTTAGCCAACAGTATGATTATTAATCATGGTTTTTTTTTCTTGTTTGGCTTTTGTTTATATTTATTCCCCTATGTTATGTTTTAAATGTAGGTTAGTGAGGAAGTTGAAAGAGCATTGGTGAAACTTGAACCTGCACGAATTGGGGGCAGGTATTTATGGTCATGAAACTCATTATATTTATCATTTCGATGACTTACGATAATGTTTTTGTTGTCTCTTCTTTGTGTGGTGAAGGTAATGGGTTTCTATCAAGATTTATGGTTTGCCACACCATTCTTAAAGATTGTGTATGTTTCCGCTAGATGATATTTTTGACGCTGCACTGCTGATCACAATAGAATGTTTTCCCCCATTTTTAAGGATTTGGTACTCTTTTTTTTGCCACAGGAAGGTTTATTACTTCAAAATTTTATTCACTCCAATCAGTTTAAATACCTATTGGCTTTTCATTACTCGTATGTTATTATCTTGCGGATCTTAGTTTAATTGTTCTTTCTTCACATGATAATTTTGCATGAATATTTATTTCCTTACTTGATCTGGTTGGCTACCAGCAAAAGTTTTTCTACATGCACACTTTGATACAGTAGGAGTATTCTTATTTTTCAAGAAAATACAGGAGTTCTCCAAAACACATTGAATGGCCTGGTGGAAGAAAGCTGCAGTTGCATTTCAGATCGACCTTGTCCCTACCACTTTTTACTGGTGGTAAAGTAGAAGGAGAGCAAGGTTCTGCAATTCATGTTGTTTTGCTAGATGCAAGCACTGGTCTTGTTGTGACAACAGAGCCCGAGTCATCTGCAAAACTAGATGTTGTTGTACTTGAGGGTGATTTCAACAATGAAGATGATGATGATTGGACCGAAGAAGAGTTTGAAAGTCATATAGTGAAGGAGCGCGAAGGCAAGAGGCCACTTTTGACCGGAGACTTACAGATATCACTGAAGGAAGGTGTAGGAACACTAGGAGAGCTTACATTTACGGATAACTCTAGCTGGATAAGAAACAGGAAGTTCAGACTCGGGCTAAAAATCTCTCCCGGTTTTTGTGAGGGTATACGTATTCGTGAAGCAAAAACAGAAGCTTTCGCAGTCAAGGATCACAGAGGAGAGCGTATGTCACTTATACTCATTAATTTGTTTCCCCTCCATTTTTTTGCTATGATTTTCCTTGAGTACTGTAGGCTGTCGCATCTGTTGCAGTATACAAGAAACATTATCCTCCTTCATGGAAGGATGAGGTTTGGAGATTGGAAAAGATCGGCAAGGATGGGTCATTCCACAAGAAGTTGAACAATAATGGGATCTTTACCGTCGAAGATTTTCTCCGGCTTTATGTCAGGGATTCACAAAAATTACGGACTGTATGAGGCTTTTATCTCCTTTGCTGCAGACTCTTTAATACTTTGCTTGTAACTTTCTCTGGTGTTTTTTCCCCTTCAAAATATCTGCAGATCCTTGGAGGTGGCATGTCAAATAAAATGTGGGAAATTCTGATTGAGCATTCCAAAACCTGTCCCCTAAGTGGAAAGTATTATGTTTACTATTCTGATGACGCGAGAGATGTCGGTGCAATCTTCAATCATATTTACGAGTTCAGTGGCTTGGTTGCCGGAGGGCAGTTCTGTTCAGCTGAATCTTTGACAGATAGTCAAAAGGTATGTGTTATTCTGTTCCTTTGATTCTTCAGGTTTTGCATTGATAAAATAAATTTACATAATTAACATTTTGTTAAATATTAGAGGATGCAATGTATTATTTTGCGGTTCATCAAATGAAAAAAATATTCCACATATCGATCTAGTTCCTTTACTTTTCGAGAACGACAAATAGTTCTAGACCACCTTTGGTTGCCTGAAGTAGGTTATCCGCTTGGTATTGCAGGTCTTCGCAGATGCTCTTGTTAAAAGAGCATACGAAAATTGGTCTTATGTAGTAGAATATGATGGCAAAGCTCTTCTAGGCCTCAAGGCGAACAAGAAGACAATAACTACTCGAAGTGGAACTTCAGCTTTGGCAAAAAATTCTGGATCGTATGACCTAGAAGCCTCACAACAGCATTTGTCAGTTCCAGAACCTATACCTCAATCTTCCAACAACCAAGGATTAGCTGCTCGAGGTAACATTATGTTTGTTTTCGCAACACTTTGATTGCTTGCGCTTGTATACTCGTCTTTTTGGTTAGATACTAGCTGACAATTGTGTATCGAAACTACTTGTCGGCTTCTAAAGTTACGATAGGCTTAATGTGGTTTTTTCTATTGGCTTTGTTTCCTTTTTGTGTTGTGTTCAGGGGAAGCAAGTTCTACGCGATACGATGATCACCAAATGGCCAGATACTCTAATTCTCACCTTGTTGGTTCAAATGCCCAGTTGGATTATGAAACTGCTTTGTCACAGCAGAATCCATTTAGTGGCTCTTCTAGCCTAGCTCAAGATCCTCAAAAAGACACCATTGGTCTGGCATTAGCCCCGCCACAGTATTCAAACTTGGGAGTTCAACCAGCAAGCCAGCCCCTTTCATTCTCAAACCTGAATTCCTACTATGACTGGTCGCACCAACGGCAGAATAACGGCGCCGAGGACTTCTTCACGGAGGAAGAGATTCGCATGAAGAGTCACGAGATTCTGGAACACGACGATATGCAATTCCTTCTCCGACATCTGAGCATGGCAGGAGCTTCCGGCAATAGCATTCCAGATGATGGATACGGGTTTCCGGCGTACATGCCTTCTCCAATCCCAACCTACAACTTCGATGAGGAGCAAAACCGCTCGTCCGGGAAGGCCGTTGTCGGGTGGCTCAAGATCAAGGCAGCAATGAGATGGGGCATATTCATCAGGAAGCAGGCGGCCAATAGAAGGAAGGCCAAACTCGTTGAGTTGAATGATTAACTAGCCTGTTATTTATCGTGATTCTGAGTACTCAACTTGAGCCATTTAGGAAAGAAGGCTTCAGTAGGAAGTGGTAGTTCGCGTGCTTGCTGATATGACCTTGTACAGTAGCGTTTAGGTCTATTGTGAAGGCTTTGCAAGAGTCTACTTCAATAATACTATCTGATTTTTATGGCAATATCTCGGGGACAAAATATTTTATTTTATTTTTGATACAATATCTAAATTTGATCGTGGCTGCAGTAATTGATTGTTGCATCACTTGAAAAGAATGAGAAGAAAAAAAATTGAAAATAACAAGTATTACTTTTGTCTTGTTTACATGAAGCAAATGAAAACACCCAAGGAATTAAATTACACCTAATGAATTTATTTTTTAAAAAAAAATATTTTAATCCAAAAAAAATTAATATGTATAATCAGGATTCATAAGCTACTAAAATATATGTATTCAAAATAAGAAATGGCATGAAGTAGTGATGTACATATGCAATGTTCATCGATTGTCAAGGATGTGTCTCATAAAGTGTCTAGCTAGTTAATTAGAATGTGACAGATTTGTTATAATAGGACGGAATCAATTTCTGACAGAACACTCCTAACCACTTGGTTATAAATTGACTGTGTAATTTACCTCCATATATTATTAGGACGGACTACGAGGGACGTTTAAGGTGAACGTAATCACCTTTTACTATAATCAATTATCAAAAGTGTAAATGATATAAACCAATCTTCATTCTTTTCATATAGAAGAAAAAAATTATATCTCTGATCTATCAGTCACTAACAGTGGAATAAGATTGGAACACAAACAAGTAAATTCCTTTCCATTCCGTTCCTAAGTATACAAGAAGAATGAAAAAGAGAGAAAAGTAGCTTTTTATTTTGTTTTGAATTTACTACTTTGTTTCTCTCCTACTTCCTCCTCCAAAAGTAAACACAAATTTTGGAAAACTTTACTGTTAGCTGTTAAATGTAACATATCTCAGCAAAAGTCTGTACCAGAAACTTATTATGATATCCAGAAAACTACTACATAAGATCTGAGAGATGATTTATTTCCTTGAAATGCATAGGCCTTCCATGAACAAGGGTTCTTATGGTTACCTCTTTTTCCGTTTGTCGATGTAAAGTGCAAAATCTTATCATCCTCGTCAGAGATTTGAGTTTGCAAGTGAAAGTTCATGCAACTCACTCAACACCCATTCTTCACCTGTCCGGCCTCCGAGTACTATCGTCCTTGTTCCTCCGACAACACAAGTACTATGTCCCCAAGCGAACCGAGGTGGCCGACCGGGTACGTTCAGTATCCTCCATGTGGGCATCTCTTCGGTTGGATCCAAGAGATAAAGTTGAGAAGGTGAGTGAAGGCCAGCAACAGACCCACCAAATATTATGACTCTTCCACCAGGTAGGCTCACAGCTACGTGATCAAGGCGCGGCGGGGGGCCGATTCCGGAAGGATTCCCTGCACCAGGCATCCCCCTTCCTGTAATGCACCTCCAGCAGGGTTCAACTTCACTAAGATCCAATGTGAACACATCACTGGAGCGCAATCGAAGGGGCCCACTCTTAGCCAGACCACCAAACATAAGTATTTTCCTACCATCATATACCGATAGTGAGTGCCCCAACCTAGATGGAGGTGTCCATGATGCTGGGATTTCTCTCCACGCAGGTTTCTCCATCGTGATGTCCAATAGATATGTGTCACTGAGAAGTACGCCAGAATCAGCACAGCCACCTGAAACAACTAGTTTTGTGCCGTCAAGGGTGCAAGAGCTGTGCCATGACCTGGGCACAGGAGGTGCAAGGCCAGATATCTCACGCCATCCTGGATGTTGAGCATCCAAATCCAATATGAAGACATCATTGAGCAAGCCCTGCGTTCCACAGCCGCCAAAGACAACCAACCAAGATCCATTTAAGCAAGATAAAGTGTGGCCCCAGCGACCAGGAGGGGCGGATGTCACATTGACATGTCTCCACTCTGGATCACTGGCATTTAGATCCAAAACAAAGGTATCATTCATCGGTTGCATGTTCAGGCCTTCCCCACCAAAGAGAACTAGTCGATTCCCAACAGCGCATGCACTAAAATTGCAACGTGAAGGCTCTACGGCACCCCCAACAGTCAGCTTCCTCCATGAAACAGCTTCAAGTGTGGTCAATTCCCTCGCAAGTCTTCCCCACCCTAGTCTTCTTGCTCCGGGTACAGTCTCTAACGCACGGGTAGTTTCACTGCCCCATGCATTCTGACAAACCACTCTCCAGAGGTCCTCATTATTAGTTAGCTCATAAAGGCTCTTGCACACAGAACTTACAGATGCAATATCCCTCGGCGACAATCTTGACAAGATCTTCTGAGATAACACCTCATCACCCACCTGAAACAGGCAGCAAGTTTCGCGGCAGATTTGTCCATGTCCTGTTGAAATAGAGTAGCCAATCAAGTGATCAGAAGGCTTTACAACTTCCCTTGTCAAAGGGCCAGGCAGAGGTCCCAAATTAATGTCTGTGTCAGCGAAGAACTGAATTCCCATGTGATGGGTTATTATTTCATCATCTCCATAAATAGGTTTTATTTGCAGTTTATTCATGACTGCAGAGCCATCCTTCCGAAAGTTCAATAGATCACCTTGGAACTCAATTCCAGCCTCAAGACATCGTCGAATTTCAGCAATCACAGTAGCATCAACTAAGGGATGCCGCCTCTGAGCAAAGGGTCCCCTGCATTGCATGAATCGGCTGGGGAAAAAATGAAACAGCAATCTGTGTTATGTATTTCAACATTTCTATACATATACAGGGTGTACAGAATAAATTTGGTATAGCATATGGACAGGTGTAAAATTAGAGTACAATTACTTTTCATAACTAAAGAAGTTTCTCATTCTTCTAGCTTAACTGGTAGAACAATGCAACACAAATTTCTCACCTTTCATGTCAGACGATAATGTTATCTGTATCTAAATCATGGTTATGATGCAACTCCTGGCTAAGTTGGGAATATTTCATCTCAATCTAGAAACTTTAGTTCCAAAGCTATCATGCTTAATCAAGCTTGTACTAACAATTCATTAAATGAACAAGCATAATAGAGGGTACTACATATCATACGTGAACTTGTTTTTGGGAGGCCAGATTCATGATTGACCTGAAGAAATTAATGCTATATAAAGGGTAAATCAGTGGAGTAAAAAATATACAGTAATGGAAAAGGTTACAGAATTTGAAACCATCACTTCCCGGTGCGGATTATTTATAAATCAATAGTTGCACATGCTTGACAGAATTTCAGACTAAAGATTTGAAGCATCAAACACAGAGAAAAAAAAATATTCCATTTTAAACTAAAAGAGTAGTTTGCTTTTCCAATAGAAAATTAGCATGAGTATACTTGGCACAAGACAGAATCCATTAAAACAAAAACATGGAAAATGGTATTTCAGCACACCCTAAAACTCAAAAGAAAGCTATATTCTCCAGTAGCTGGAGGTCCTAGCAAACAGATTATCCATCGACATATTGAAAGATGTTGTGCTCTTTGAACATTTCTCCTCAAACTATTAGATATTTTATACCTATAGAAGAAGTGCCAAATTTTCACTTTCAAAATTGTTCAGGATAATGTGAATGACATTTTTATGATTTTCTGATTCACATATACTGAAACCAGAAGCTTTGAAATGCCAGCATAAATAGTTCATTTGTTTAGCTTTCAAAATCCTTCTTGTTTTCTACAACAATCACAAAAGAAGCTATAGAGTAGTTAAATCCAATTACACGTCATGAAAGACCCTACTATAATGTAGGAACTTATTTGCCGCCGTCTTTCTGTTGATTACCCATGTGAGGTGACCTTACACCAACTACAGCATCACAATTGGTGCTCATAAACTAGAAGTTAGGGGCTTAGGCAAGCACCCATCTTCACAGATTCTACTTCCCCAGGGTTCTTCACAGATGGTGTTCATACATATGCCTATTCGGATTTTCAAAATCACATTTGGTTGGTCGCAGAGGTTTCTTGGAAGATGAGCTGATGGTACATGAAGAAGTACCAGAAGGACCATCTGAGTCATGACAGATGGTCCTGCTACCAAGAACCATTAAAACACTTTTATTGTAACGCCCACTGCCTCCACTGCTTTTGTGGGCACTAGAGTAATCTCCTCCACTCCCTTCACCTACTAATATCAAGATAGGATGGCAGGGATCAGTCTAAACTAGGTACACTTCTCAAAACAATCAGTTTAGCCTGGACAAAAGGTATCTTCAGACTTCACTGGTCAACCTGCAAAAAACATTCGAGGCTCCTTTTTCTCAGTACATGATAGTTGGTGTACTGTACAAGTCAGCTATCGAGTTTCACCCTGTAGGGAAAACAAATCTGTATTCAACTCCTCTCTTGTTATCACTTGCCACTTATTTTCATTCCAATGAATCCCTCGTTAACTTCACCAAACACACACCTCCACCAAGGATGCCAAAGTGTTTTTATTACTTGGTCACAGGGCTTTTAATAGAAGCAACTTCTAAACCTTTTATTTAATTCAATGCACTACTTTTTGTGAACCACAGCATACCCTATGTTGGGATGGGTAGGCCAACAAATAGACTTTCCCTTAGGCTCGAGCCAAGAGTGAGGTGACCTTGTTGAGTTTCTTCCTTTCATATCCTTCCTTCAAATACAGCTTGATGGTTGCAAGAAAAGTCAAACACAGCACCATACATTTTCTTTAGTGATGGTTGAGTATGGTACAAGATGCTTGTGGAGTCTGTGAGTTGCTGTACCACACACTTTATTTTTGTAAATACCGCTCCTACATATAACCTAGATAGCTGAATCAAGGAATTCTGGCTACTACCGAGGTGATCAAGGAGTGAAACCAAAGACAAAACCTACCTTAGTATTGCTAACTTAAGTTGTTCAGTGCTTGCCTCCAACAATGAAACAAACATCTTCACCTTAGTCAGGTTGCATCAGTTTGTAAGAGACTATGGTGACTTTGAAGGTAAACAAAAGCAATCGTCTATGGACTTCAGTCCCCATTAGATGTATGCTCCCCTTTGTTGATTTGTACTGGCTTGAATTATGGTGATTACTAACCAATTCCAATATCTTTGAATTCACATGTTCATGATAAGTCATACTAAAGCACCAAGCTAAGATTCATCGTGCAAATTGATTTCTGTAACCTGCCCTCTAGCGCAGAAAGTGTGGATAAGAAGTTGACAACCAAGTATAATACACTATGTTTAATCACTAGTGTGACTCATTGCATGCCGCTAAAATAGATTATTATGCCCTAATCTGACCAAAGAATATCTTCACTTTGTAACCTTACTCTTCAATCTGATAAAAAAAAACGCACGAATATGGCTTATTCGGACCAAGAAGATCTTGACAACGGGAATTAATATTAGATTACTAGTGGAGAATGATGATTCAAACTTCAGATGCAAAGAAAATCGAGCAAAAATTGAAACTGCACATCCTAAACGCATCAATTGAACGCAGAAAAGAAAACCAAAGCAAGCCGCGTAAGCCCTCAAAACAACCCCAAATCGATAGCTCAAAAAAATGGATTTTAGCGAGCTCACCAGTTCCTTCCGACCACCTCCTCCGCGCGATACCCGGTCGTGACCTCGAACCCGCGATTGACGTAGATGATGGGTTGGTCGGGCTCGAGCGCGTCGGTCACCACCAGCCCGCACGAGGAGGCCGACCCGAACATTCCCGCCAGGGGGAACGACAAGAAGTCCTTCCCCTCGTCGTCCTCCTCGCCCCCGCTCATGCTTTCCGGCTCGCTGTCTGACTCCATCACGCGACCGCCTCAGCCCATCCTTTGGAGACGCGAGCGCGAGAGAATCTTTCGCTCCTAGAAGCTATCGACGGTTTCGGCGATTATTTGCTCAGCTACGCAAACGAGGCCAGAGATCCAGAAGAGAAGGGCAGAGAGCCGCGACCACCAGCGAACCAAAACCCCAATTGGCCCTGCTGAAGCCGGTGGGCGAAGCTGACGACTGCGGAACGAGTGATTCAGGAAGCATCACGATCCGACAGCAGAAACGTGAGGTGCGAGTCTAGTTGGCGGAGGAACCGAGGAGTTGCAGGGGGAAGCTCGTGCCGTGACTTGTAGGGATCCGGAAAATGGCTATAAAGCAGACGTGTTGTCACACGGCCCGTTGAAATCGTTTGGCCGAAAAGATGAGACATTCGGATCCGCTCCAAAAGTCACCAAGTAGAGCTCCTTATTGGTCCATCTAATCAAAATTTCAAGTAATAAATACCATTTAAATATATTTATTTATTTATTTTTAAAAAGATCTGTGTTTATTGGATTACATTTAATATTGACGAAATAAGTAATAAATCTATTTATCTAAATAAATAAAATGTAGGATTTATTGACAAGTAACTGCTCAAAGTGGCATCTCGGTGCATAGAGCAACCACCAAACTCCCATGTGTACATCAACTGTGTCCCAAAAGTGAATTAAAAACCAAAAAAAAAAAAATACTCAGACCATAGAACCAGGCTCTGTCTGGCATTTCCTCAAACATATGAGGAGCAAGCAAAGGAGGAAGAGGAAGGGCATGATATCTCTAAGGAACCATCGTATGTGAGCTCCTCGATCATCTCCTCGATGTACTCATCGCTCATCTCGTCCTCCTCCTTCGCCGTCCTCTTGACGGTCGACCCCGCCGCGGAGCAGCACTTCTCCAGCTTGGCCACCAGGCTCGGCGACAGCGCCGGCGCCGACCCGGCCACCGGGGGGAAGTTGGTGCGGGCCTTGGGGCCGCACATCAGCCGCGCCGCCTCGTCGTACGCCCGCGCCGCGTCCTCCGCCGTCTCGAACGTCCCCAGCCAGATCCGCGTCTTCCTGGAAGCAGCCAATTCAAGCGCAAAGGCCTTCAGGTCAGTAAACTGTTCGACGGAATGCCTGAATGAAAAAGCTTTAGTTATATGTATATATATCAATTAGTTACAGTGTCGGGTGGCGAATTTCTGAGACCCACGAGCCCCAGTGGCGCTGCCTTACTCCTCTATACCTCTGCAACTTTGGCATTTCGCACGAATCCGCAAGTGGAACATGCAATTGCACTTGAGTGTTCTCTTCCTTTGCCTCTCTCCTTCCCTTTATATACACAGATCATCCTTGTCCTTCATATACAATGAAGCAAAAATGATTTTGCAATTTCCCATTGTGGACCCTACATGCCATAACGAGAGAGATGAAGAAAAAAAATGAATGAACTAATTGACTCAACTCGGCTAAGAGTTGATGTATTGTAGTACAGTTGGACGGTTAGTGAGCAGTGGAATCAAACTGTCTTGTTATGTATCGCCATGGCTACCGGCCATGTGAGGCATACAATGACAATGTTGTAGTCAGAATAAGATATTTCTAAGTTTTGTTGTTGAGTCGAGTGGGCCCGATCTAATCTTGATAGATCTTGTGTTGGTTGGCCCCACTTCGAAATTGTGCTCCTTGGCAATGGCTCATGTGCTATAGCATGTGTGTTGGTGTCTTGTTTAAGTTGATACATTGAACTCGCAGGACACAAGTCATGTTCAATTTATTGAGAGTGGGACCAAGTTAAGTGGCACAACCATTAGGGAACATCATCAAATTGAACTACTCGTATTTCTTTTTTTTTCTATATATTTTTATCTATTTACTTTGTCTAAGTTAAATTATGAATGATTAATACAATGAGTATATAAAGAATAGTGCAATGCTCGAAGCTTTCGTCAATATGGAATTCCAATGAAGCATCTTTATTATGCTTTATAAGAAATTATTTTTGAGACTTACACATGTGCACTTTAGGTCAAAGAGTATCAAAAATTAGAATAAAAAGTTAAGAGGGAAATTTAAAAGGAAATTAAATTTTTTAAAGGGTTAAGTGTCAAAGTGTGGGATATGGACAAGATCTAAACGGTGAAGATGAAGGCACATGCAAGCCATACATGATGAGCAAAGCTTTGGGCATTGCATGTGCCATGCCGACCTCAAGCTCCATGTGGTCGTTTGACCAAGACAAAAATTCCTTTGTAATGGAACAACTCTTTTTTTCTCCTCTTCCTTCTTTCTCCTTAGTTATGTTGATCATGTTAAGCATATTGTAATGTTTTATTAAATGTTTAACTTCTTGTTTTATATGAAGATTATATAGTGAAGCATATTTGTATAATTTATAATAATTGTACTTTAGCATATAAATATAATAATTATTACTCATTAATGTATTTTACTTTGAGTGTGCAATGGTGCGCATATAAGGAAAGTACTAGTTCATTGTCCATTACTTTTGTAGGTCGAGATGGAATAGATTATCGACAAACAAGTCTTGCTCTATCTATAGGGATTGGTCGACCTCAGTTGTAATAATCTAACCATCATACTACTAGTAGAGCCAACATTTACCCATATCATAGGTTGAGAGGGCATAGATGCGATACTCGACCGTTTAGGATGAACAATATCATTTTTGCTCCAAAAAAAAAAGGGCATTGATACTTTCTTTCATTAAACGATTACTTAATGTTGGTTGTATAATGTAACTCGAATGCCACACATTCGACTAGGCCAACACTTAAATGAAACGAAACAGGACTTGTAAGTTATTACAATGATTAATAAATATTGTGAAGGAGCAAGAAACATCCTCCATGAATATATTGGCGGATTAATGCAAAAATAAATAAATGTGGTACATGTTGGTATCATTAGACAATCCATGTGGTTACTACCACATGACAACGAGCAAATCCTTATAAAATATTTTGTCATCTTGTACCATGATTAGGAAATTAGATCATGCATTAATAGGCCACATTTGTCACATCATCAATTAGGAATTGTGTCATAAGAATCGAAATGGGCATTTACCATATCTGAAAGAAAATATCTGTATGACATTCAATGTTTCATCAGGTTCATAATCATGTACCACATACAATCACACAAGTTCAGTAGGTTAGCTTCCAGGAGGGCATTTAAAGTACCCCGACAAGCACAGAAACAACACCATTGATCACTCCAAATATAAGAGCAACCAATTCTTATTGCCCAAATTCCAAATCCTAAATCAATTACAGACAACATAGAGGGGATAAAAGTGAAAAAGAAGCTGAGGCTTTCTGCCTACACCACTTACTCTCTCATAGTTTCATCCGTCCCAGCCAAGAAACGCACAACGACACAGGTTATATTGTCTGCGCTGCCTCTTTGATACGCCTCCTGCAACAGCTTCTTTGCTGCTTGTTCTGGAACCTCAAAGGGTTTCACCATCTCCACAGCTTCCTGTACGGAATGGGATTCTATAAGAAAGTAGTAGATAGATCTTTGCTTTCATTTCTTAAGGGAATTGTTAAACATGCAGGCAAAGTTTTTGAAAAGTTATTTTTGTGTTTATCATTGTGAAGGGCAACTAGTTCAACAAATATTCATCATAACAAGATTCACCATCAATGGGTAAATCTACTTCGACTCTGCTTAATATCATATTCGTAGTGATGTATAAAATTATCAGTCTTATTCATTAAAGATTCAGATTCACAAGATTCAATCTAACTAGAGAAATCTACTGAATCTACATTTTCTATGCACATTCAAATTAGTTAATTTAACTAATAACATTTTAAACATATTCTAGATAACTTAATCATTTTTAAAAATAAATCACAATTATCCCACGTATCCATCACAATGTTTATAAGTGTTTTTACTTGTGTCGTTTCTTAACCAACATCAGCCCACATTTGACATTGATTTCATTTAGCTTAAGAGGTGTGTGGCAGAGGTAAATAACATTTATTTTCTCAACTTAAACATTTAGATATGATTTTTGCAGAATTCTCATGAGTTATTAGCATACTCCATCTTTGGAATAACAATAATGTTTATAATTTTATATGGCACTAAAATAAAAAAAAAATAAGAACGAAACTGAACTTTAATGCAGCACCTAACAATTTTTTTTTACAAATCAATTAAATTAATGTACAAACCTTTAATTTTTTTTCCAATTTATTGATATTTTCGAGAATAAAATCGAATTCATTCTTAACAATTTTCATTTTCATCTTATCTACAAGTTCAGGGACCTTTTGTTTTGGAATCTGTTTAGAAGTGGAGCAATTTATGTTTAGAATTTGATCAGGGTTCTTATTGTTTGAAATATTCATGTTATACTCGAGCAAAAAAAAAATCTAATCAACATTTATTTATCATTTAATTTACTGATTATGCTTCTATTTAATAGGTGTAAATATTTTTGCACTAGTCTAACTAGTAGCCACAAGTCTTGTCGAAGCTCAAATCATACCTATACAACTTTAAAACTTAAGATACAAGTGATTTACTAATAAATAATGATGGGGAGAGTGAAAACCATAGTGAATGACGTGACACCTTGCATGCACGATCTCCGACGGGTTCACCGTGACTACCAGGGTATAGTTTGATTCGGGGATGCGGCCGAAGGCCGCCGATGGTGTCCATGCGATAATCGGACGTGTGCATGTAAAGTGTCACGTCATATCACATCATGCCACATCATTCACTATGGTTTTCACTCTCCCATTTTCACTCTCCCTATCATTGCTCTTTACTAATTGTACAAGTCTATGACATATTTCTAAAGGGAAATAAGATATGTAACGACCCGGCCCCTCGGCCCCTTGGGCGGCCCAACCGGCGGTCCCTTTGGCGGCCCAACTGACGACCTCTTATGTCGTCGACTGACGACCATCGGCCGTGTTGTTACTCACTAGGTCTTCCCACCCCTGGCTAGTGGATTTTTGCCTTTCCCAGGATTCGAACTCTAGACCTAATGTTGTTGGAAATTCCTTTAAGGGAAACCTTTGTTTCAAGATCAAGGTATTCTAGGTTTACAATTCAAGAGTTCTGATACCAATCTTTAATTGATTGTTCAAATTTTTCAGACATAATCCCTTATAAGGTAAATTTATTTTAGTTCCTTGCCCTTCAAGCTTACCATGAAATCAAGGTTCAGGTCTTTAACAGCCTCCTGCCTCTGTGACTTTACTAAAGCCTTTCATAGCTCCATATAGGGTTCAGACGCTAAAGTAATTTACTTAATAAAAGAAAATAAGTCTAATAAATGATCAATCCATTAAACATACGACACATACCTCTTGAAGACTGCTTACTAGAATACCAGGTAAGAGTTTAGCCAGAAAACATTGCTTGCCAAGCCTTGGTCTGATAATAAAATGACAAGTGTCATGAGCCTACCCTCCTCTTCAAAATCTAAAGATTATGATGAAGCTCTAGCCAACACTGAAGAAATCAGCTCACCTGCTATTGGCTTTATTATCGCAAAAGACGCTACCAACAAAGATATTAACAGACAGATCAATACCATAATTGAGCTGTTGTTAAGAATCAAAGAAAAGCTAGATCAGATTCTTATAAAGCCAGCCTCAAATAATTTTGAGCAAGTTGCAAATCTTGCTAAGCAGCTTGAAGGCTTAACCCTAGGAGCAGTAAAGGCAGCCTCTCCAAAGAAAGAGTCATTCTACGTATATCAAGATCCATTGAAGATATTCAAGGAAGACAAAAAGAAGCTGAATGACGACAAGAAATAGACCCACAATTACTGAAGTAAGCACGATAGATGCATCTGAACCAGTAACTTCTTCCCAAGAAGACCAAATAAGAAGTTATCGAAGAATGGCTAGGCTCAGATATGAAGCCCAAAGGAGGATGCATAGCTCAAGGAATGGATCAAGAACATTGGAAAGCCAACTAAACCCTGAAGTAGAACTAGAACTCTCTCAAAGAAGAAGGGTCTCACTGGTCCCATCTGAGACTCTCTACTCAACCAACTGGTCGGAACCACGGCACAGAGTCTACCAGCACTATTCTGAAACAAGAATTCTAGTAATAGGGGGACAGCAAAATCTACCTCTAATCAACCAAGAAAGTTATGCAATCCTACGACGAGAAGGTATGCAACTAATACACCTAGGATTAGTAATGATTAGAGTACATGCTCTACATCGCAGGAATGGAAGAGTTAACACTTTGATCGTCCTCCGAGACACCCGCTGGAGAGACGACAGATCGATCATCGGCACAATGGAGATAGATCTTTCTGGGGGAACACAACTGGTGTATATTGCCCCAAATATGTTAATAAGCGTGGAAGACTTCTACCACCACTTTGAATTTGCCATTCAGACTCATGGCTATGAAGACTGGAGCATGGCGGAATCCAATTTATTAATCACAAGAGGGCTAATTGGGAGACTAACCAATACAAGTCATGTTGGTTTTCGTTATAATGCCCAAAATGTAGCAGACTACCTAGCCAGCATCGGTATTCATGCAGTATCAGCTACTCCAAGAACAATAAATGAACTACAAGGGATGCGGTGGACCTTACAACCACCATCAATTGGCCAGATCCGTAACCCACAGGCGGTAAGAACCACTACTCTATTAGATGGTTCTATTTCTTTATCTTTTCAGGGGTATCAATCAACAGGAAATCCCTTTAATGTAGTGAGCGTTTCTTCGTTGAAATCATTGATCTTTTTAATTATATGTTGTTGTATGCTCACTACATTAAAGGGATTGAGATCATGGCTTGGAATTCTAAATTATGCCAGATCATGGCTTGAAAGACGATTACTTCATCACTTGTTGATGGTTGGTTAGCTGTAGTTAATCCGAATGATCCCGTGGCCCTAGCTGTTTCTCCCAATTCTTCAACATCAATGATTGGTGGAGTCATGATTTTTTCAAATATTAATTGTGCGATACAACTGTCATGCTCAAGAGAGAGGGTTAGATCAGAAAGATTGTAGATAAGAATTCGTACCTCCCCCCGGAAATCTGAATCAATGACTCCAGTGTTGATCAGGAAATTTAATCGTAATGCAGCACCTGATCGTGGTGCGATTCGAGCATAGTAGCCTTCTGAAAATTCTATACTCAAACCAGTTTTGACAATTCTTTGTTGTCGCGCCAATATATGAACTTCTTCATCTATAAAAATATCATAACCAGCTGCTCCAGATGTTCTTCTAATTGGTAACTTGGTTGTTGGCGTTAGTCTTTTGATTTTGACGAATAGTCCTACTTCGGAATCTGCTTCAAAATCAAGGAATTCCTTACTCATAGTCACCCTTTTGTCAAGTGTGCTTCGTAAATATTGTGTATAATCTAATAAATCTTGGATTATCTGATCCTCCTTTTCAAATGGTGAGATGACTTCATGCTTCTTTAGGACCAATGTTTTGTTTAAGTACAAAGGTCCGCAGGCAGGGCATACTGTCATCCTGCAAAGTAAGCAGTGTATGCGCATGGTGTCAGTAGTAATTAACTTACAAAGTGTGCAGCATACGTATTTGCTATCAGTGATAATTTGATTTTCCTCCCACTCGTGTTTGCAGTTCTTTATTTTGTCCCCAACAAAGACTTGGCTTCTCCAGCCACAATTTTCGGCACCAAGCATAAAACCCGCTTCCTGTACCCAAGGTGTGTCGTCTAGAGCAAGATTGACATAACTGGGTCCGGTTTCTCCTTCCGAGAATGAACATATTGCATCTGAATCTTCCTCATTGAAGTCTACCGAAAGTACATCGTAGTCTGATGGCAGGTCTAGCTGGTCCATGACAGCCGCTCGGACAATATTGCCGATTTTTCTTTTGCAGTCTCTTGCGAAGTGGATTGGTTCTCCACAGATAAAGCACTTGCATTTCTTTTGTTGATCTCCTTATTTCTTTTTGAACACCCTGATGTGGGAGTCGTGCGGATTTCCTTTGTAAGTCTTGGACTTTCTGAGTCCATATCTCTTCTGTTTGCTGTAGTATCTAGGTATAGGTATTTTGCTACAGAATGCTAAATCCTTCACACTTTTTTGTATTGCTGCCTTTTTGCAAATTTCTGCCAAGTATTGATAAGTGAAATGAATTCTTAGAATAATACCTACCTGGTTAGCTGGATATTTAGCTTTAAAGGCCGCTTCAATTTCGTTGCCAATAATGGGTGGCATTTTCCTGAATAATTTATCAGAAAGTTCCGGACTTATGAACATCCTTCCTGATTTGGCTGCTAGCATTTTGTAATCATTTAGATAGTTGAAAATATCTTTCATGCTATCACAGGTCGGCCTTTCAATATCTATGTATGCTTGGTCTTGCTCTGCTGTAGATCCCTGATAAGGGTCTTCTAGTAAGAAGGACCTTCTGATGGCTGAAAGAATATTTTGAGTTTCACCAGCCATTTGCACAAGGGCTTCATATTCTGCGACATAGGTCATACGCAATTGAATCTACATTTTCTTCTCATTTTCTCCTAATAAATTTTCTATAAACTGTACCTTCTGTGCATTATCAAGTCATGTCTTTTGGTTTACCAGATTATTTGTAATAGATTCCCAACGGGATATTACCTCAGAATATTGCCCAATATTTTCGGGCAAAATTAAGATGGCTCCATCATTCGTTTGGGCCGACGGTAGCGTCCATGGTTGGTGGTTGTAGCCACAAGGCTTGAATTTTCCCAACACCTGGATTGGTTCCCTCCGTTCTGGTCTTGTGTCTACCTGTGTAGGTGGATAATTTTCTTGACCCATCAAAGGTTCTTGAGGAGGGTTGTACCTGGCTATAACATTACTTGAGAGTGCATTTTCATTAGTTGCTTGCTGCATCATACTTCGTAAGATTGGATATTCCATCTTCTCAAACTGCTCTATTAATGGGCAATCAGTCCCTACATGCGCCGCTTCTTGAGTTTCTTTTATAGAGAGATGGGATACTACTTGCTCCTGAGAGTGGTTCATATGTGTTGACCAAGATGTGTCTTCATTAATTGATAGTTGACTCATTCTTTCTGGTAAACTTTCTTCTTGTGTCGAATAGAATTGTTCTTCCAATTGCTCAACTTGTTCCACTGTTTGCCGCCAATATTCATCTGAGTCAGTATCTGAATCATCCCAATGTGGTGGTTGTTGATTAGTGCCCTCAGGATTAATATTGTCTGGAATTACTGAGTTGGGGGAAATAGGATAATCCATTTCCAAATCTTTAAGTCCCAGAAAGTAAGAATTGAAGTCTTCATCTTCTTCTTCTATCTCAGGTGCGAATTCACTTGGGTCAAGATCAGGGTCCTCCTCCCATGGTGTGTCTTCCCAGATGCTCGGAAAGACCGCTTCTTTGTTGTTGTCTTTCCCATTGTCATCTTCATCCCCCCATGTGGGTTTGGTTGGAATAACCCAGGGTTGTATAGGTGGAGCTGCATAGTTAACATAATAATTGTATTTACCACTGGGTTCTCCCAGGGTATCCCACCTATTATTTGTATCTGGGTAGCCATATTCTTCATGAAAAAGAGGTAAGACATATTAATTAGTGAAGACCCCCGCAAACTCCTCTTCACCTTCATTTTTAATTTCTTTAATATCCATATTGCTCATTCTTCTTGGTTGGGGATTTCCTGTTAATTGATACCCCTGAAAAGATAAAGAAATAGAACCATCTAATAGAGTAGTGGTTCTTACCGCCTGTGGGTTACGGATCTGGCCAATTGATGGTGGCTGTAAGGTCCACCGCATCCCTTGTAGTTCATTTATTGTTCTTGGAGTAGCTGATACTGCATGAATACCGGTGCTGGCTAGGTAGTCTGCTACATTTTGGACATTATAACGAAAACCAGCATGGCTTGTATTGGTTAGTCTCCCAATTAGCCCTCTTGTGATTAATAGATTGGATTCCGTCATGCTCCAGTCTTCATAGCCATGAGTCTGAATGACTAATTCAATGTGGTGGTAGGAAGTCTTCCATGCTTATTAACATACTTGGGGCAATATACACCAGTTGTGTTCCCCCAGAAAGATCTATCTCCATTGTGTCAATGATCGATCTGTCGTCTCTCCAGCGGGTGTCTCGGAGGGCGATCAAAGCGTTGACTCCTGCATTCCTGCGATGTAGAGCATGTACTCTAATAATTACTAATCCTAGGTGGATTAGTTGCATACCTTCGCGTCGTAGGATTGCATAACTTTCTTGGTTGATTAAGGGTAGATTTTGTTATCCCCCTGTTACTAGAATTCTTGTTTCAAAATAGTGCTGGTAGACTCTGTGTCATGGTTCCGACCAGTTGGTTGAGTAGAGAGTCTCAGCTGAGACCAGTGAGGCCCTTCTTCGTTGAGAGAGTTCTAGTTCTGCTTCAGGGTTTAGTTGACTTTCTAACGTTCTTGATCCATTCCTTGAGCTATGCATCCTCCTTTGGGCTTCATATATGAGCCTAGCCATTATTCGATAACTTCTTATTTGGTCTTCTTGGGAAGAAGTTACTGGTTCAGATGCATCTATCGTGCTTACTTCAGTAATTGTGGGTCTATTTCTTGTCGTCATTCAGCTTCTTTTTGTCTTCCTTGAATATCTTCAATGGATCTTGATATACGTAGAATAGCTCTTTCTTTGGAGGGGCTGTCTTTACTGCTCCTAGGGTTAAGCCCTCAAGCTGCTTAGCAAGATTTGCAACTTGCTCAGAATTATTTGAGGCTGGCTTTATAAGAATCTGATCTAGTTTTTTGTTGATTCTTAACCACAGCTCAATTATGGTATTGATCTATCTGTTAATATCTTTGTTGGTAGCGTCTTTTGTGATAATAAAGCCAATAGCCGGTGAGCTGATTTCTTCAGTGTTGGCTAGAGCTTCATTATAATCTCTAGATTTTGAAGAGGAGGGTAGGCTCATGACACTTATCGTTTTACCTCATATATTATTTCTTCAATGCTCTTGACTTGGCTTCGTAGTTCTTTAGTAAGAGCTACCACTTGTGCTTCAATTATTTTGGTTGTCGAATTTTTTATGTCACCGGGAGTTAGGGGCTTGTTATGAATAAGCTCCTTTTGCAGTTGTAGTACTGTTTGTTGTAAACTTTTCTGCACCTTTAAAGATTCCTGCAAAGTCTGCGTAATTTCCAAATAATTTTGTTTTAAAAGGTCAAGCAGGATTTTGTATTCAGTAACGTAAACTTTTGCATGTAGCAATTGTCGGTCGTAAATCACACTAATGTTGTTGGAAATTCCTTTCAGGGAAACCTTTGTTTCAAGATCAAGGTATTCTAGGTTTACAGTTCGAGAGTTCTGATACCAATCTTTAATTGATTGTTCAAATTTTTCAGACATAATCCTTTATAAGGTAAATTATTCTTAGTTCTTTGCCCTTCACGCTTACCATGAAATCAAGGTTCAGGGCTTTAACGGCCTCCTGCCTCTGTGACCTTACTAAAACCTTTCATAGCTCCATATAGGGTTCAGACGCTAAAGTAGTTTACTTAATAAAGGAAAATAAGTCTAATAAATAATCAATCCATTAAACATACGACACATACCTCTCGAAGACTGCTTACTAGAATACCAGGTAAGAGTTTAGCCAGAAAACATTGCTTGCCAAACCTTGCTCTGATACCAAATAAAATGGCAAAAGACACACACAGCAAACGGAAACACAAAGCTCTTGCCTCTTGCACACAATAGATTAGATTTTTACAAGGATCTCTAGAGTATGGGCGCTATGACACTTGAACTCTCGAGATTGCAAGCAAACTTACAAGGTGGCTTATGCTAGGTTCTTAGTAGAGCTCCGGATATGTTCCGTGTGTTCTGCTAAGAGCTTTGAAGGGTTTATATAGGGCAGATAGAGTGGTGAAAAGATAGCTCAATTGGTTATCAGGATTCATAAACTCTAGTACTTAAGCTTGGAGGTCTAGAGTTCGAATCCTGGAGAAGGCAAAAATTCACTGGCCAGGAGTAGAAAGTCCTAGTGAGTAACGGCACGGCCGAGGGCCAGGTTGATGGGCCGCCAAATGAGATTTGGCCGCTAGGTTGTTGTTGGGCCGCCAAAAATAGAATTTGGCCGCCATAGGGGCCGAGGGGTCGGGTCGTTACAATAAGCCGATGGTCGTCGGTCGACGACATAAGGGGTCACCAGTTGGGCCGCCAAAGGGACCGCCAGTTGGGCCGCCCAAGGGGCCGGGTCGTTACAAGATATATACTTACAAATAAAATAAGATATAATCTTAGTTTATACATAAATAAAGATAGAAATTGTTATTACATATTAGATTTATTTTAAATCAGACCAATACAATTAAACTACAAAGACAAAAAACCACTTCATGAAATTTATGTTTTTTCTTCACTTAAATATACTTGTAGATTTTAAAAGCACAGATGCATAGTACCTCGTTTGAAACAACATCCCATAATCCATCACTTGCAAGGATCACAAATTCGAGAGATCCATCAACCACCTCCTCCTGCATCAAGCAATGAGTACTTATTCGGGATCAGAAAAATCAACAGTGCAATCTGTTAGCACATTGCCAAAGAAACATTATAGTTTATTGGATATTGTAGAGAAGAAAAGAAGGGTTAGGTCAAACATGGATGTCAGGATCTGCAACAACGAATCGCTTCAAATGCCTATCACCAAATGCACGAGAAACAGCAAGAACACCGCCAACACGCCATGTTCCTGTAGTCACATAGTCAAGATTAAACAAATACTCGTGCAACAATACGTAAGGCTAGAGGAGTGATCAATACCAGCCCACATAACGAAGCCTCCTGCATCCTCAATTCTTTGCCTCTCATCTGTTTGGTCAGGCTTGTGATCCCTTGAGACGGCTATAGCTGCACAAGTGACAATAGGAACTTATTAGAAGGCCTAGTAGAGAGGGAATTTTAAGAAGGTCAATTAATAGGTTCGTTATATCCTGTGCTCATGTCATAAAACTGTTAGTTTATGAACTTCAAACAATTCTAAGAAAATTGTTTCTGTTTTAAACCAGCACATTAGTTTTAGAATATATATGGTTCTGAAAGTGATCGACAAATCTTTCACTTGAAAACTAATCTCTTGATATGTTAAGATATTTCTGGTAAGATGGCTAGCTTTTAAGAGCCAACCACTTGGGAAGTAAAAAATTTATATTCCATTACAATCAAACTTTGAAATCTTGTGTACTACTCTACCATGATTTTAATTTAGCATTCAATGAAAAAAAGTGATCCCAAAATTAAGTCCTACAAAAATTTACTGAACATGATGTATCAAAATACAAGATTCTAAATTTTGCATGAGGCTCAGAGTATCTTCACATGGAAACATTTGAATCAGTTTAACCATTAATGAATAAACAAATTTGATTGAAGGAGCAAGGAAAGGGAAGAAAAGCAAACGAAATGCAAAACTGCAACAAGCATGTAGAATATAAGCACATATCTTCGACCAAAAAACAAATGAACAACCTTACACGATTTATTGTTCATAAATGAAATGGGAATTTAAGTATATTTAGAAGGCAATATTTAGTGGAACTTGATAAAAAATATATATATATATATATATATACAAAGTGAACCATGAGATTATTAAGGATCAAGGAAGTCTCTGCTGTATGATAAACAGAGAAGATTGCTGTAACAATATAAAACAATCAATAGATCTTCAAAGGATGGCTAAAGAGTCTGTAATCTAGCACACAATTTTTCACTTCAGCTGTTCCTCCAGTCATGGCTTAAGAGTCTGTAATCTAGCATATAATAATTTTCTAATTGGATAAGGACCCACATTTCTTTGATCTTATTCATATTGCTTTCTGGGTCTAGTTCTTAGAAGTTTGAGTGAATCATATAACTTAAATTAGCTAATTCAAGTTAATTGAATGTAAATACTGGGTCTTACCATCTCCTCCCCTACATATAACAACTCTGGAGTCCCCAACATTAGCTACAACTAACCGGTCACCAACAAGAACTGCAGTTGAAGCAGTTGAACCAGCCTCTCGATTTAGGCTGTTCTCACATTTTAAAAACTCCGAATCCGTATGTTTGTATACGTCAGCTGAAGAAATTCAAATAAATTTTACAAAGTTAGATTCTCTATCTTAAATATTCAGACATAACAAAAGGAAACTAGCATCACCTAGAGCTGATTTGGTATCACTAATGAACTCGGGATGCAAAAGTAAGTTGCTGAAAAGGTTCTGTTTAACATACTCTGCCACTTGTGCACCACCATGACCTGCACATCATACAATTATGGTAAAAAAAACTAACATCAAGATAATGATTGCATAAGAACACCAACAAAAAAAAAAATCTATTTAAGATTTATTCATAGAGGCATGATTAAGGATATTCATGAGAACATTTTCCAACTTTTGCCACTAAAAAAACCTAAGAAAATAAAATACTGAAACATACTAAATAGGAAATACTAGACAGAAACTGGAGAAATGCTTACCGTCAAATACACCAAACAAGCCTACAATTTGGTCATCTACACAATCAATTCTTGTTTCATAGAAGTCCTCCATTGAAGACCTTTTACCTAGAGAGCTTGCGTATCCATAACTGAACTTCAAGTTTTGACTGTTGTGAAAGAAACAAACATGAGTTCTCACGATAATATGAAACATTATTACATCCACATAATGTGATCCATATCAACAATGCATGAAATTTTCAACGAATAGTTTAGTTCATAGCTAACAACTCGATGTTACATCATGGAAACAACAGGGCATGTTCATCGATCCACTTGAACAGAAAAACTTAAATTAATGATTCCATGGAATATAACTCTATCATGAAAATTAGTCTTGAACTGTGAGCTAAAAATGCATAATGTCAATGCTAGAAAAAAACAAAGATCCACTCGAACATTAAACACAGGAAACCTCTCCAGAAAAAATAGGGTAGCAGATCCACTAGACCAATGGAAAGCTAACAAATACTAAATACAAATAATACAATCACCGCAATAAGAGTTGACAATCAAAATTAGGAGGTCTAACGCAACTTCATCGATCGAGGAGGAAGATAATCGAACTGAAGAAAAATGATACCTGAGTCCTCCACCGCTAACAGGTGCCCCGTTAGCTTGAGCACCAATAATCAAATTCAAATTATTCATCTTTCTTCCAAATCTCCCAATCAAGATCTTAGAGAGGAATTCTACAAAAATCAACCAATTACATCGGATCGAAATTATCCCGGAGAGAGATCCAGATCCTGAATCGATACCCTCATCCTCAAGTCGGCGTTCGATCCCAAAAAGAAAATCTACGATCAAATCCACCGCTTGAATAAGAAATTCATAAGAAATCAATCAACAAACCATAAAAACCAATCGAAGGAAATGATCAGGAGAAGCAAACCTAATCGATCGCGATCGAGAGATCGAGAACAGGAGAGAGAAAGGGTGGAAAGAGAGAAACAGCCCTTTTGGCAATCCTCACGGAAGCTCTTTTATATTTTCCTTCAAAACCTCGTACTTTCCATATTGAAGAAAATACCCTCCAGTTTGTACCCGTTAAGTAAGTGAACATGATATTTGCATTTACGCCCCGTTCAATTGGTATATTCACGTCAACACCTTCCATTTTTCTTAATTGTAAATTTCTAAAATCAAAATCGTAGAGAAAATCATCCTAAACTCCAGCATGCAAACTTCTTCTTCAATCCCTACATCAAAAAAAATTTATTTTCACTCCCTACATGTAAAATTTTATATATTTCAACTATCAATTTACCGAATTACCCTCAATTTTTAAGTACAAAAGTATAAAATATATAATTCTTCCTAAGTGCAGCATCATTTAAGTAAAATCTAGTATATTTTTTTTATCAAATTGAGTATGACCTAATTAAATTATTCTAAACTAATCGATTGATATGAACTTCTAATTGATTGATCAGGCAGAAAAAGAATTATCCTAAATTTGATAGAAAATATATTAAATTTTAATTTAAATGTGCTGAATTTAGAAAGAATTATATTTATATTTTTGACTTTTTATACCTATAAAAATAAATATGATATTCTCTTACGACAAATATAACTGATTAATTACCGATCAATTCGTAATCGATCGAAGCTCCCTACCTTAATCGATTGGAGTAGCTCCAATCAATTATGGACAGCTTTAATCAATTATCAATCAACTGAATTTGAAAACAAGATCGTAAATATACTAGTTTCTAATTGTATAATACTAAATTTAGGAAGAATTATCTCATTTTAAATTTTTTATACTTAAAAGTAATTGGGATAATTAGATAAATAAGTATGTATTAGGAAGTTAAAATAAATAAACTTTTTATATATAGAGAGTGAAAATGAATTTTTTTTTTGACATAGAGATTGAAAAATAAAATTTAAGATGGAATTGAAGATTTATAGGTAATTTAAGAAAAATCGTATCTATTTCCAGTGAGAGATAAATCATTATCTAATTTTTTAAATAATTCAAATTTTTATTTTGCAAATATTCCATTTTGCTTAAATTTACAGTCCGAATGCATCTCTTCCATCTTGCAATCCGAAGCACACCAGCTCTAAGCGAGCACCCATGCCTGCAACTTGTCTTCTACCTCTCGCCAGTCATGGACCTCGGTCACCATCGGATGCGCAGTCGCCGACCCTGTCCGTGACCAAGGGTAAGAGCTCTGGTAATCGAAGAGCAGAACCTTCATGCCGATCTCTGCGCACTCGAGAGCATACTTGGGGTTGTCGTCAATCAGAACCTGAGCTCCCAGACTCCTGTGTCAGTCAGGGGCAATCTGATCATAGACTGTTAAAGAAGAAGAAGAAGAAGAAGAAGGTCTGTTCACCTGCAAATGTCGGATTTTGATCTTGAAGCTCCTTGCAGAGAGAAATGGTTGCCGAAGTGGATCTCTCGGAACAGGCCGGGGAAGTGTTTTTCTATCCACTCAACTGTGTGATCCCTGATGACATTCTGCCGAGATCTGTCCAACGAAACGAGTCGACAGTGAAGAAAGTGAATGATCATGCTGCGGAGTTTGGAATGCTTACGTGACGACCAACAAGTTGCAGAAACTGGACAGGTTCGTGAGAGCAGATCGAGCACCAGGGATTGGATGAATGCCCCGTTTGAAGTAGGAAGTTTTGAAGAACTCATGAACTCGGATATTGGCTAAAACACAACCAAAGCATTAATCATAATGAGTGCGTTAGAAAGATTACAGGATGAAGCGTACCTTCCGCTTGAGAGCACTTCCAAATCTGTCGATCGAGTCATTTGTCAGTGAGAGTTGACTCACATCTTCTCCAGTTTATAAATTATAAGATACCTTGCAGAAGTCGTAAACATGATATTCAGAGATGGAATGATCGGAGGAGTAGTGGTGGGCGATGAATTGGTTCAGAGCAGAGAGGAAGCTTCCCAGAACTGGAGATCGAGGAGATCAGGAAACAAACACGAACAAAATGCATTAGGCGACTATGGAGCTAGCTGCGTTGATTACCTTCATCTACATCGACAGCAACAGTCAATTTCTGCTTCTGCAGAAAACCCGGAGCTCCAAAAGAAGCGACTTGTCTGCTCGATTCACCTTCGTTTGCCAGCTTCAATCTCACAGCGGCTGGAGGAAGCTTTTCAGAAGCTCGAGTCAGATAATGGCGGGCTCTTCGGAAGCAGCAACTCAAGCTCGTAGGGCTCGCTTGGAAGCTCGTAGAGAAGAGATGGTTGTTGGAAGCCATGAAGGATGCGAAGGAAAGCTTCCCTTTTAATGGCGAGTCGATTCCCCAGTTGCAGAAAAGAAAAAAAAAAGATCGGATTTTTAATACTATCTACAAAGCTTCGATATGAGAATCAGAGGATATCCCTAACAACACGCGGTTGTTTCGAAGAACATTAGCGAAATCAAAGCCAACAAGAAGCGACGCCCGCTACAAGGGATCACGCGGTTAAATTTATTATTATTAAAAAATAATTATTTGATTTATAAAGGATAAATAATAATATTCTATTATTAATTTATCATTCTAATTGGGCTGTTGTTGACGTAATTGGGCTTAATTGGGCCGAATCCAATTAGAGCCTCAATAGTATCCCTTTAGTTTGGTTGGAGGAACTCCGTAGTTTTCTTCTTAGTCTTCCTACTTCGGCGGCCGCCCAACTTCCCGGTGCGGAAGTACTGCGGCGGATTCCTCCGACGTCGCCGGCCGTTCTCGGACCGATCTTTCCGTCACTGATTTGTTCGATCTGTTCTTGGTGGAGATTCTCTATTTGAACGTGAGCTCTCTATGTAATTTACGCCGATCTGTCTGATATATTGCGCCATTGGCCCTACTATTCAAATTCGATCTTGCTTAAATTTCACTTGATGTTTATGGTATTTTTGTGGATCTTTGTTGATTGGTGTGGCACTTCGATTCCATTTCGTCTGCCTTTATGAGGTAATGATCCGTGGACTTTCGACATGCTTGTTGAACGTTTGCGTTGCTTCCCTTTGTAAAGCTCGGAACTTGGAAAAGGCTGAGGCTGTCATCATTGATGGTATTAGACTAGGTTGTCTTCCTGATGTTGTCACGTATAACACTCTGATCGACGCGTATTGCTGGCTGGAAGGCATTGATGAAGCGTATTCGATCCTTTATAGAATGAGAGAAGCAGGAATCAAACCTGATGTCATAACTTATAATTCTTTGATCGCTGGGGCTAGTCGCCATGGCTCGCCATCACGATCCCTGCAGCTGTTTGAAGAAATGCTGCAGGTTGGACTCGTGCCGGATGTGTGGAGTTACAACACCTTAATGCATTGCTTGTTCAAATTTGGACATACAGAGGGTGCCTTTAAGATTTATGTAGAAATGAGATCAAAAAGTATCTCTCCCTCATCGACCACATACAATACCTTGATTAATGGTCTGTGCAAGTCTGGGAAAGCCGTGAGTGGCCTCAGGCTCTTTAGGTACTTGAAAAGGCATGGTTTTACTCCAGAAGTGATTACATACAATACAATTATTGATGGCCTATGCAAATCTGGTAGGTTAGCTGAAGCAAGAAAGATTCTTAAGGAGTTGGGTGAATCAGATTATGATCCAAATGTGATTACTTACACAACAGTCATGAAATGTTGCTTTAGGCATGGAAAATTTGAGCAAGGATTTCAGATATTTGATGGGATGATAGAGAAAGGCTATACAACAGATGTGTTTGCATATTGTGCAGCAATAAGTGCATTGGTCAAAAGGGGTAATCTTGAAGATGCTAGTTTATGTGTAGAGAAGATGCTAAGAAATGGAATCAACCCGGACACAGCATGTTATAATACTATAGTTTATTTGCAGTGCAAAGAAGGTAACCTAGATTATGCATTTCAGTTGGTCAATGAGATGGAAGAAGCTGGAATTGCAAGTGATCATTATACATACTCTATATTGATAGATAGTTTGTGCAAGCTGAGGCATTTCAATGCTGCTAAAGAGCAGCTAGACAACATGAAGATGAGAGGATTCAACTCAAATTTGGTGGCTTATAATTGCTTGATTGATGGGCTATGTAAGCATGGAGAAGTTGATTTAGCACTCACAGTATTCGAAAATATGGAACATAAGGATGATTTCACATACACATCGATTGTGCATGGACTATGTAGGAATAGAAGATTTCATAAAGCATCGAAACTGTTGCGGCATTGCTTAAAGGAGGGTAATAGTGTGCTCAGTTCTATTCACAAAGCTGTAATAGCTGGTCTTCGCATTGCAGGATTTAAAAAGGATGCAAGGAAATTAAGAGAATCTTTACGGATTGCTCGCCTTTCACGGTATAATTGAACAACAACATATGAACTCTTGGAGATTAATTTTCTGGAGTAGAGATAATATTATGGCCTGGATATGATGTGCTACCATGGAAAAGCATGCATAATATGACCTGCTTGTGTACATTGCAGATATCCTCCATGCTTGATTTTACTCCTTTGGAACATGTAGGTCATGATCCTCTGGATTATCTTTCACAGTTTCACCTACTCACAGTACACTGGTGAGTTTCTATCAGAGGACAGACTATGTGGTGCACTGGCAATTACCTATTGCAGCATAGTACTATACAACATAAAATCACCTATTGCAGCACAGCAGTATGTGGTATGATGCATAATATGTAGTTGGTACTTATGTTGGATCATGATTGAGTGATGGGCTAACACTGTCATTTCAAATTCTATGCCGCCTCTGCTCTGCTGAATTGTAGAGTTTTGGTTGAGAAGGATCTTCTGGTTGCAAGATGGATTCCAGTAACCACTTTATCTCTCCATGCCATTTCACACTATAAACTGTGCGTGTGATGTTACAAGTAGAAGATAAATAACATTAACTTTTTTTGTAAGAATATCCTTCATGTGAAGTTTTTCTACTTACAGTATGCTTATCAACTCAGAAATTCTGAGGTTCTTTGATTGTATTCTGGAATAAACAGGTGCTTTAACCTCACTACCTGTTGGCTGTTGCAATTTATCATCTATACTATTACATAATAGAAGGCGGCAACATGTGAGTATCTTTGGTTGCTTCTTGTGTCTTTGCGAACCCTGTCGTTGAATTTACAAATGTAATTTTGTTATATGATTTTTTTCCTGAATAAATTTATACTGAAAGCATTCAGTAGAAGTCAACACAATTTGAGCAATCTTATTCAAGGCTTATTCTTCTGACTTAAGTTGTGTGATGTTTCGTTTGGGTTCCTGCAAAGGGTAACATGCTGTTTACTATGTGGATTGGGCAAATCCTGCTACTTGATTTGGATCTCATTAAAACTTCTACCAGCACCACGTTAGTGCTTGAACAAATAGAATCATATCAAATAAACCTTCCAGATTAAGTTTTTTTGTTCTGTTTGAAAAATTAGATGATCTTTCTGTAAGTTTCTTGCGGAACTAGACAAAAATTTAGATCTATGTAGATTGGCATCTTCAAAGTCATCACCACTAGCAATCTATGGAATCACCGTTGGACCCATATGTGCAGAGTGGCATCTTGAATGTGCAAGAAGGGAATCAGTTCCTGTTGCCTCTGATAATTTAATATCAAGCGTCAAGAAATGGATATTTGAAATATGTTGTATGCTGACTAGCCACCTTTCAAGTGTATGTACCTTTAGGATACTTTAGGATATTTTTTCTATTCCTGACAACCGTCCAGAGCCACAGGGTCCTCCCAAACCATTTATCAAGCATATGGGGTTTCATTGAATGGGAAAATTGTGTAAACTTAGATCTATCAATATTTCTAAGATAACTTAAAAGGCTGCAAATTTTCCATTCAAGGTTGCAAAACCAAAGTCTAGATTGAATAGAAGTATATTGAGCATTTATAGGGACTATATAATGAACATTTTGAGAAGAGGTGATATATTTATAGGGTCAAACTTATAACCTTTCCCATATTTAGGCTTGTCTACCATCTGAGCATTTAGTTTTGCCTTAAAATATGTGTCATTTACTTGAACAAAGCTATCAAGAAAAAGTGTGGCTTCCCCTTCACAATTTCCCAAATGGGTAGACTGACTGACCTATCATGAACTTCACACACACACCACCACCCACATTCTAGTGGGAATAATGATATACATATACTATGTTTTTTGTATGTGGTGTTGGATGATACAGATATGGTTATCAACTCTTGAAACTGTGATTAGAAATGGTCTTGCCGAATTGAACAAACATTTTCTTTCTCTTTCTCCCTCCTGCTGTAGTTGTACTCTCAAATCCTGATTCTTGGCTGGACTTTAGATCTTTGCATGGCATTGAATACAAATGGGAGAGGAAAAGAGAGAGAGAAAAAGAAAAGGGTGATAAATTGTTCCAACTTAACAACTGCACGATGGTCTGATGAATACAGTGAATCCAATAAGACTTGGATGATTGTTTCCTTTGTTACCAAAGCTTTGGATAAAACATTAAAGTTTGTAGCAAACTCTTTCCATGTAGGAAAGAGAGAAAGAGGAACTGCTGTCTTATTTAGAAATGACTAGTTCTGCTGAAACAGCAACAGGATGTTCTACAAACTTCGAATCATGCTGTTGTTTATTCTACACTGCTCGATTGGATGATCTCAATGAATTTTTATTGTGCTGTTTTTGCCAATGTTCTCCGTGCCTCAGCTCTCCTATTATCTGCTGTCATTTCCTTCATCATCTTCTCTTCTAAATTATATCTAATCCATTGTATCTTCACTGCAGAAACAGTTCAAGGTTTGAATCATGGTACATCCTACAAAAGTCATCTGATATTTTAAGGGAAATCACATTGCGTGAATGCAAATTAGTGCATTCTGATAATTTGCTGTTAACCAGTATGTGACCTTTGTCAAAAAAATTTTCTTCATTTGTTGATTGATATTAAAGGTGGAGGTTTGAGGTTTATAGAACAAGCACACACGAACTTGCTAGCCTGAGCTTCTGCCCTTGCATTCTCAAGCCTTACCCAAGCTTAACCTTTGCTTCTTCTCTATGGTACCTAAGAATATCATCATCAGTTCATCCAATTAAGTAACAATTTTCCTATATGAACCTGCTTTGTCTCTTAGTTCTTTCCTCGTCTTCAAAAGCTCCTGATTCAGCAAAGATTTTTCTTCCACAACTCACTTCAAAGTGTTTAAAACACCTTTACATCTCTTCTTCCTCTGAACTCCAATGTGGTACGTTTAGATCAAAATTAGTGCTGAAATCAAGCTTGGGAAATGGGCAGTTTTGGACCTTTGAATTGCCTCACAGGGGAACTTGGTTCTATAGTGTCTGACATTTAGGTTAGCTGGAGCTATTACCATGAATCATGTAAGTTCCAACATTCAGTTGTGGTGCCCTTAGTTCTTTCTCGAAAACATTAATATGGACAATGATCTTGTAAGGAGATTGATATCTGATGATTTGGTGACTTGTGCAGGAGATTGATGGAAATGGCTGCTGATCAACCGTCTCTCTGCCTCATCCCACTTGGAAGGGTACTCTTTATTCCTCCGGCAAAGCTGAAGCTTGATTTGCCAGGAGCAGGAGGATCCATCCCCTTCTGACCACCAGAAGTAGACAATTCTACTCCTATCTTTCCTTTTCCTAAAATTTTCTCTTTCATATTTGTCACTTCATGAGTAAAGAGATAAAGGTGGGGAAAATCTCAATATATATGACGCAAAAGATGGAATAGCACTGAAGATGTCTTGTCTTAATGTTGTCTCTTTTTTCTTTTCATTTGATTTGCCAACTCGAAGCACAGTAGGGCTACTTCTATGCGTAAGATTAGTTCCTCGATTTTCTTTGATTCATATTGCAGTGAGAGCAGATTACTCTTTCAGTGTATGATCATAGTTTATGCTTGGGCCACTTCTTGGGAAATGATAGTAGTAGCGACAATCCACAACGAAAGTTAATCGCGACTAAGTTGGCGTCCGCGTGGCCAAGTCCACCTCAGCTCCGAAAATAAACTACAGCAAGCAACCATGCCCTAATTCCCTCTCCTCGCATTCGCTACTTCGGCCGTAGCTTCTTCGCCCCGGCGTCGTTCACCCAAACACAGCCGGCCGCGATGTCTCTCCCCCCCTCCCCCCTCCCCCCCTCATCCCTTGCTTCTTCTTCCCTCGCTTGCTCTCCCTCACCTAACTTTCGCGTTTTGCCCTGTTTTGAATCCAACCCCTAATCTCTTCTCCCTTGCCTAGGCAACTTTCGCGATTTCGCTGTGCCCTAACTCCCTAACTCCTCCTCCTTCCCTCTTCGCTGTGCATTCTTCGCTGAGAAGAAGCTGCGTCTTTTTCACCGCTCTCCTCCCTTCCAAGGAATCCATCCACAGCCACCCACGCCCAAACACAGCCGGCCATGCCTAAATTCTTCTTCTTCCCTCATCTCCTCCATTCCAAAGAATCGAAGCCACAAAAAAGAGAAATGACACCAGCAAAGGAATAAAGAATCAGCGAAAGAATTGAAGAAGGAGATCTTCTTCCCTCTCCCGGTCCGTCAGCAACCAGCATCCGTCTTCAACCACCGAAGCTTTGATACATTTGAGCCTCGCAGCCAGCCGAGCTTCTTCTTGCAGGTGATAGGTTATTAGTGTCTTTCATGAAAAAACTCAAGTTGGATTTGTGATGAATTGCTGAAATATTAAGCATTTAGTTGAAAAAGAAGTTTCATATCCATCAATTCCCTTTTTACAAGTCTGCATCACTGGGCAAATATTTGATTTTTTGTAATTTGTAATGTTATAGTTCATCTTAAATATGAATTCTACCAAGGAAGGGTTTTTCTTCTTTAAATGAGTGGTCATAGATGAGATTCCATATGATGTTGATAGTTTAATGCGGATTAGTAATTTAACAAACTTAAGCTGAAATGCTAAAATCTTATTTTAAAGAGTGTTGCTGATGCTAATCTTATGTTCACTAGTTGAGATGATAATAACTCATCATAATAGATATCCATGCTAGTTTAGTTACTCTATGAGTTATTTTATTTCCTGATTTATTCTAATATATAAAATGATATCAGTTTATAAAAGTATATTATGGTGTGTGTGTGTGTGTTATATTTCTTAGTATTGATTCTTTTCCTGAAAATTTGATTATTAGGTTGCTATTTCATGGCATCATCAAGTTATAGCAGCATCGATAATACGAGATTTCAACCTGTAACCTGTAGGGAATGCGGACGAAGAACATTGGTGTGCGTTTCTAGATCAACCAATAATTCTGGAAGACTCTATTACAGATGTGGGCGACATGGATGGCAAAAATGGGTTTCGACCAATACTAGTTCATTCGATAAAGTTGAAAGTGAACACAATATTTTTCATGGACATAATCTGGGAATAATCAATGTACCGAAATTTATTTGGATATTAGTAATGGTGAACTTGATTCTCTTAGCCATAATCCTGATTGGGTTGTTAGTTCATCTTGTTAGTTAGTGTTAGCTAGTGTTAAGTAATATTGGTGTTGTAATGTAAGTGACAAAATGTTTGTAATTCTGGATGTAAAATGTTAGTTCATCTATTCTTCAAGTTGCATGTGTGATGCATAACATATCTACTTCTCTTTTATGGAACTCGTATACTCTATAGCTTGATTTAAATTGAAGAAGAGCCAAAGCATTCTCCATAGGGACAGCTGAAAACCAAGCCTCGATGATATCACACTTCAAGCTTTTCCAGCCCCTCTCTCCACCCATTAGTACTGAGTATCAGATTGCAAATAGCGCAAAGGTCAGTTAATGAAAATTCAGTGGCAAACTGCACTTAATTCTGTTTGGCACCATTTGGCACATTTGGCACTCAAACCATCTGACCAGAACCCCATTATCGAAGCCCGAAAAGCATGGATTCCATATGAAAAATCAATTTCTGATCAATTTCCGGAGTATCAGAAAATGGGCCAAAACAGCAACTTGCACAGCATGGAAAAGGCACAGAAACTCCCAAACTTTATTATCGAATTGAGTTACAAAGGCACAAAATACATTAATCCACTCTTATCGGCAATAAGGTATCTTGAGACAATTCAGTCAAATGTCTCACCAATAACATAAAAATTCCACTAACATACTTGAAATAACACCACAAGAAAGAAAACATGCATGAATCTGTTCAGCTAGTTTTGCTTCATGTGCTCTTCCTTCAGCTTCTACGAATGCTTTCACTCTGATAGTTTCATGATCAATCTCTACCTTTTCTCGCTCTGTCTGTCTACGTTGTGCTTGAATATGTTCCTCTATGGCACGACGAATCTGCTCTTATCTAATTGATGATTCTTCTTGCAATTTCACAAGCTCTTGATTTCTTGCCCTTTGACTCTCATGCTCTGCCTGCATAAAGAAACAAAACAAAATTAACATAAGGAAATTTGAATAAAAACATTAGTCAGTTTACCTACATTCTCTTTCTTACTAATTCATCCTCATATCGAGCCATTTGAGCCTTAGTTTGGGCTTGTTGTTGGACCAACTTTTTTTGTTCCTCATAGATTGCCCTTTGCCTGACCTGCAAGATGGTGGCATCAGCAACAAATAAAGAAAAATCTAATATGATAATCTTATTGAATAGAAGTTGAGGCACGAAGTGTGTATAACCCATATCAAAATATGACAATTTCGAGATGTGTGAAATAATAAGCAAACAAATAGTATCAGGTGAACAAACAAAGCAAGATGTGATATCAGCTACAAATAATGCAAACTTCAATATGCAAATCTCAATTAAAAGTTGAAACATGAAGTCAATATGACAACCCATTTGATCTATTAGAACATGAAAGTTTTTGAGAAGTGCAACATGTTCATGAAACAAATATTATGTGTGGCAAACAGGATGATCTCAGAAGGTGATCAACTAGTGTTCTAGTTATTCCTCCTAAGCTATTTGGAGGATTCTGTACACAACTGATTAGGAAGGACCTCCATTGTAGATAGCATACCAAGAAAAAAAATCTAATAGGATGTGAAAATCCTTGCCTGAAGCGGCTCAACATGAGTTAATATTAGAATAAAAATTCCAGATTACATGTCCCTTCTACAAAATTTTCCAAGTATGTGATTTGAAAAACTCAACTTACGATAAACAAAGGGAAAGACGTTTGACCTGTGCCCAAGCAATATCTGGACGAACATACAAGGAAAACTTCTTACAACATTATCTGTCCAAGTCACTTGAACAAAACTGTAGCTCAAAACTGCTTACAAAATTATTATCACCAAGAAAAACTGCTTCCAACATAAATCACATAAATACAGCTCAAAATTAAGTAAGTGCAATTTCAAGTCATAAACATTACATTAGTCATCTCCAAAAGTCATCTCATAAAGATTACATTAGTCTTAAACCAAAATTACTTCACCAAGAAAATCTTGATGACAAATGCAGCTCCAATATGGTGAATGTGCACACACCAACTACAGAACCAGCTTAGCACAATCATTTTCTCCCTACATCACCAGGTGAACAAAACACATGAATCTACCTGAACAAAATAATATACTTGATCAAAAGAATCTACTTGAACAAAAACAAATGGAATCAACTAGTAGACTCATTCACTTACGAATCCTTGCTTAAACTTTTTCATGAATCTTCCACAATCAACTCATCGACTTCTTAATCTTCATAGCTGTAAGATAAATTAGAAAAAAAATTAAATTAGCTAAAATCACATGAATCTACTTAAACAAAACAATACCACACAATTATGCATCACTTACCTTTTTTTGGGCCTTTGCAACAGATTTCTTCATAATTTGTTCAATCTTAGATTGTTTCCTCTTTGTGGGTGGACGACCTCGAGATCTTACTTTTAATGGAGAATGTATCGCTCTTGCACCCGATGTAGATACTTCTTTCAGTTGTTCATCCCTTGAGTGCTCAAGATCAATAGCAATAAGTTTTTCCTTTGTGTCTTTCAAGATTTCCACCAACATAGAACAACTATCATTATTTTTTGCCCCAAGTTATTGAACCTCTTGTACCAATGGAGTGAGAATATTATACCGATGTCTTTCTCCACCACAACCATAATCATCATATATGTTACTGATACTTTGATACCCACGCTTAATATTTTTGCGCCATCGATCCATAATATAATTCATAGGAACCTCAATCATCTTCATTCTTATCAACACTTTGATCAAATGCCTACATAAAATTCCTCGAAACTCAAATAGATGGCACACACACTTCAATTGACAATTTAACTCCGTATAATGTACCCTAAATGAAACTTCTTTTACAGGTTCGTTATTTTTTCCCAAAATAGTTTCTACTACTTCAAATATTAAAGTTGCCCCTTCTTCCTTCAACAATGAGGCATCGCAAAACATCAACCCTCTTATTTCATCTTAGAACAACTTAAATAAGTTGTTAGTGTAGGCATTTTGAAATTGTCTTTCAATAGGATTACCAAGAATCATTGGCATGATAGAATTAAAAGAAACAAAATCCAAATGTTTTTCATTCTGAATCTTCTTCTTCAAAGCACTATCATACTGCTCAACAAATTGCTTCAAGGATGTTTTAGAATGGACGTAGTCATCAAAAAATGCATTCATACTTTCACTTCTTTGAGATGTGGACATACCTGCCCAAAAATTATCTTTAACATATACATGTATCCATTTATTTCATTCTTCATGTAATGATTTTAACCAATCATTGTTCTCGAAATTAAACTTCTCTATCATTTTCAACCAATTCTCATCACACTCGTCAACTATAAGTGAGTTATAAACAATATTCTTCAATTGTTTCTTTATCATTTTATACTGAGCATGACCACCTAATTTTGCTGGAAGTTTTTTCATGATATGCCAAAGACATAGACGATGATGAGAATTCGGAAATACCTCTTTAATTGCAATTGTCATGGCGCGACATTGGTCTGTGATTATAGCCTTTGGAGCACAATTGAGCATACATGTCAACCAAGATTTAAACAACCATATAAAAGTTGCTGAGTCTTCGCTTGATAATAAGCCACATCCCAATAAAATAGATTGTCCATGATGATTCATGCCAACAAATGGAGCAAATGACATGTCATAACTATTAGTCAAATAGGTTGTATCAAAAGTCACAACATCAGAAAAGTAATCATATGCAGCCCTACATCTTGAATCTGCCCAAAAAATATTTCTTATTCGAAATTCCTCATCTAAATCAAGCACATAAAAAAAGTTTGAGTTCCTACTTTGCATGCGACAAAAATAATTACTCAAAGCTTCAGCATCTCCATCCCCTAACCTCAACCTTCTAGCTTCTGAAATATAATTTCTACACTTTCTCTCATCAAATGGCAAATTCTCATAGCCTTCAACCTCAACTACAAAAGATTGAAAACTTTTGCTTAAAGTTATTCCAGCTTGATCATTCAATTCTAATTTTCTCTTTGTAGCTGAATCCAATACTTTATTACATCTAAAATGTCGTGACTTTCCAGGGCTTAACATATGATTATGTTCAAGGCATATACTAGTTATCACAAAATTTCGATCATTTCGAATAGCAACATTAATCTTAGCGTTGCAATTCGTCTTAGTAGAAGGTCGAGGATATAAAATATTTTTTGCTTGAGATACCTTCCTACCATTTTTGGCACATCCGATAGAGAAATATTTTTGTTTTCCATCATCTCCATTTTTACCACCTAATTTGCAAACACCAAAACCAACATTCTGAGCATATGACTTATAAAAAGTACGAACTTCTTCTTCAGATGAAAATATCATTCCAATCTCAGGAAGCTTGACTTCACTTACACAAGATGGAGATGGGTCTTGATCCACCTGATCATTATTCCATGACACTTTCTTGATCCGCTGTACCTCATTTGAATCAATTTCTCCTTCTTCCATGACACTTTCTTCACCTACATTTTAATAAAATTGCAAAACAATTAAGTAATATTATCCTATCATATCTATTCATAATTTAGCTGAATTAAGGTGAAGAAAAAAGCCAAACATACATGAAGGAGATGGGTCTTGATCCAAATGGTCATTGTTATCCTTTACCTCATTTGAATCAATTTTTTCTTCTTCCATGTCACTTTCTTCACCTACATTTTAATAAAAATGTAGAACAGGTAAATAAGTTTATCCTATCATATATACAAATACCGTAGGATTGGGGTTGAAAAAAATGGAGCATGAACATGAATTGCTCTTACCTGGCCTGAAAAATCTTCGTTGCTTGGCTCTGTTGCTCTCACCAGTTGATATGGTTTGCTGCTTCGTCCTCACGCAAGTTATGGGCCGGCTGTGTTTGGGCGTGGCTAGCTGTGTTTGGACGAAGGAGGAGTTAGGGCTTGGAGCAGGAGAGGGAGAAGAGAGAATGCGAGGGCTTGGATTCCTTGGAAGGGAGGAGAGCGGTGAAGAAGACACAGCTTCTTCTCAGCGAAGAATGCACAGCGAAGAGGGCACGCGAGGAAAGTAGAGGCAAGGGGGAAGAGGGGGGAAGAAGAAGAAGGATGCGTGGCTGAGTTAGGGCAAAGGAGGAGGAGTTAGGGAGTTAGGGCACAGCGAAATCGCGAAGGTTGCCTAGGCAAGGGAGAGAGATTAGGGGTTGGATTCAGAACAGGGCAAAACGCGAAGGTTAGGTGAGGGAGAGCAAGCGAGGGAAGAAGAAGCAAGGGATGAGGGGGGGGGGGGGGGGGGGGGGGGGGGGGGGAGACGTCGCGGCTGGCTGTGTTTGGGTGAACGACGCTGGGGCGAAGAAGCTGCGACGAAGAAGATGCAGCCGAAGTAGCGAATGCGAGGAGAGGGAATTAGGGCATGGTTGCTCGCTGTGGTTTATTTTCGAAGCTGAGGTGGACTTGGCCACGTGGACGCCAACTCAGTCGCGATTAACTTTCGCTGTGGATTATCGCTGCTACTATCATTTCTCCTGAAGAATAACAGTATTGTTCCTACACATTTCATGAGTTAAAACCACACGTCTCTAATCCACCCTTTTGTTTCCTTTGTGAAAGAAGTTTGCTAACTCTTGTATATCCAAGCATCTTGGCCTTGGATCCAACTAGTCATGGAGGTGGGCAATCTCCTGATTTGCCCACCGAATAAAGCGCAAGCGTCAATTTTTGTTAACCCAAATATCTGAGCTTTGGGTCCGACTAATTCTTAAGCGGGGTAAACATCAGAAGGCAATCTTCTTCTCATTCGTTCACCGAATACATTCAGCGGCGCAGCAGCCCAACTGTCCTTGTAAAAAAAATTACATGTATTTACCACCGTGCCTTTTGCAGAAGAGTTATGATATGTACTTTCAATGTCTTGAAAAATTTAATCGTCAATCGACGATTCGACGTTCGATCGGACACCGTCCGATTGCCAATTTGAATCAAATTATATCCTAAGAACACATTAAATCATCGAAGATTATCGTAATTACGATTTCGTATCATTCACCGTCGATCTTAACGGATTCACCATTGCTGACGATCTCGACTGGTTCACCGTCCTTTAAGGTATAATTTGATTCAGGACGACAATCAAAAATCACCAATGATGTTCAATCGGTGATCAGACATGTCATTAATTGACGGTCAAATTTTTCAATACGATATTCATTTTTTATGTGCAAATTGGTATATCAATTTCACGGTATAAATTATTTCTCTGGGCAGAAATTATACTGTACCCGAGGAGGCTTTGTACTCACATTCTTGATCGCTACAAAATTTACATGCATTTTAAAATGTCTCTTAAAAGCTTTAGAATTATCGTTTATGCATCAGAGTTTTCAAGTTTATAACGTTTTAAACATTTAATAAATATCAACAAATATTTACGCCCAAGCAAATATTTTCTCTGTCAGATTCAAAATTCGCATACTAAATTTTATTTGAATCATAAAATTTTCTACTTTTACTTTGTATTTTTAACAAAATATATTTAAAATAAAAAAAAATCCTAGAAAAAGATCGATATCAAGAATTCAGTATTGGAGTCAAAATATGACAATACGAATAAATAAGAAATAAAAGACTAAAATATCAAACTCTTGTCAGATTAAGATAATGCAATCGCCATGCATAATTTTTTGTTATCGCAGAGAAAATGAAGCTATCAGTCACAGCAGTAAAAGTTCATGGCAGGAAGCAAATTTATTCTAAAGCCATAGCCAAAAACACAAGCAAATGACTGCAAAGATCAAATGAAGAGCATCGAATGCAAATTGTCTTCTTGGTGTTCACAGCTGACCGCAGCTATCAGCTCTCAGTGCCTTTGTTCCTTTCTCACAGTTGCCACTGCATAAAGTTCGTAGGCGCATGCTGGAAAATGAAACAAAAGATCAAAATTTAGAGTAAGGTGTTGTAAAAGAGAATCATCTCTTGTAGGATGGTAGTTGATTTACGTAAGGAAATTGTCATTTTATGTTCTTGCCGTAAACAACATCGAAAAGAATTTACCTTTCTACAAAGCAGTATGTGCATAATAGACATATAGGAGATATGATTTAGATAAACATACTCTGTGGAACTGAGTGATAGGGGACATCCATTGAGGAATAGGCATATATAGTGAGAATATTGGAAATCAAAGTAGCAAACACAACTCGGCAGCAGACAATTTGAATTGAGGCAACAAAGACTCTTTCTTAGTTAGGAGGGAGAAAAAAACAAAAAACTAAGTAATTTGTAAAAAGAACTAAGGCATTACCAAGCCCAAGAATATCATTGATTGGACAAAATTTCATACTAAAGAGGCAGTATTGCATGATATAAAAAAGCCTAGAAGTCTAAAGAACAGGGATGTGTTTCGTGGGGGAAAAAATATATACCAGCAACAACAACTATAGTCAGAACATCTCCGATCTTTGACACCCGCTTCAGGTTATTTTTGTATGATTTGAACTTCTTTAATGCAGGATCTTCTTCCAAGAGCTGCATATCGAAGTTACTGATCACATTAAGTAAACAGAAAGAAGCACACAAGGTTGAAATATAAGTGAAAACACTTCAAGCAAACCCATGAAGAAAAAGAAAAGGACGAGCAGTGTTTTTAAGGTTTCTTCTGAAGTTTCTACTAGGATGACTGAATGTTTTGCTAGTTTATTTTCATGTTAGTCGAGCACAAATGTCCTTCTTTCTTCATCTATGTCATCTGCTGATGTGAAACAAATTGGATAAGGTTTAAACTGTTTACATATATAACTGTGCATGCACTATTTATTATTTTATTTTTAAATTAGAATTGATCTCAATTTGTGACAAGTTATGAACCACTATTATCTGGTTCTCACAGATTCCTCTTCAATAATGCCATAAGCGGCACAAGTTTATTGTCTAGAGCGATTGACTTTAAGTTTTACATAAGCTGGAGAGGTGATGAAGGAGCATCCTCACCTGACCCATGAGAACCTTCATTAGAATACTTTTATGATGTTAAAGATATTTCTGAAGTGCATATCCATTAGGTACAGCAGCAGGACATAAATCGCATATATTTGGGAATAACTATATGGATTTTATTCCATCATTGGACTCAATGAACTCTAGATAAGACTATATCTAGATTTTTTTAACTCTACGAATTCTATTTAGAGACTATCTGAATTCTATGAATACTATATAAACTCTATGATTACTGTCTCACTAGTCGTATCTAAGGTTTTAGATTGCTGGTCTCTTTCTAACCCTGACGCCTTCAACTTTAGTAATTTAACTTTTTAACCAGAAAAACAATTGCTCATTTTTTGAAAATGTCCATGCAAAGTAGATATATGTGAGGTAGGAATTGATGCCACTGATCAAGCATATGACAGGCTCACCACTCTAGAGGATTGCATCTGAGCTACAGGCTCCTAATAGATATACATGCCGTCCTTTTCATTCCTTCTATATCAGATGTAACAAAATCTAAAGATGCGGGCATTATCTCTATAAAGACATAATAAATCAAATCAAGTGACTCAGTGCTTATGCGATAAAAACATGATGACAGGAGGATAGAACTGTTTTGATGCATAAAAGTTTCCTACCATCAACTTCATTATTTATTTTTTCACACCATTGGGATTCTTAACTACAAAACTCTTAATTGGTCATCCCACATGAATAAAGTTACCTAGTGTGCTTGATCCCATCAGTATCCTTTAAAACATATTTGTCCATGTTCTGGAAATAGACTTTCAAATAGTCAAATAAATGTTTCTAAAGATGACACTTTAGGAGTCTCACCCCAATACTTTTGTAACAAAGGAAAAAGGAAATCCTTTTCACTATATGCTCTTGACAAGTTAGGAGACATGGCCAAACTATCCTGCAGGAAACTAGGCTGCAAACAATTGAAATAGCATGACCACTTCAGTATTCCCAAACAAGATATTGCAAGCATGCTCCATTCTCTTGTTTATTAGATCACTGTGTATAATTTTGTATGAAGCTAAGGTGGCAAACGATTATATCTTAACGGCCAACAAAATCATGACAATTTCATGCCTCAGGATCTTATTCCACATCTCAAACAAAGTTCTAGTGATATCGAACACCTGTTTTGGAAATTTTATATCATTAGGGATGACAATAGGTCGGGTTTGGATCGGATTCTATATTCTCCGTGCCCATGCCCATCGGGTATCGGATATCCATCTAAATACCCCATACTCATTAAAGGACCAAATATCTTATATACTAATAATTTTTCTTCTTTCAATCCAACTATATCATTCAACAAAAGTACATGAATTAACATCATATTTAAAATATATATATATCTATAATTTTAAAAATAGATTAAACATCTATATAACTTATTCTTAACATCAACACAAATTATTAGTGGGTTTTCGGAAAAAAATCTTTAATGTATATATATTTTTTTATTTAATTAGGCATTCGGGTCGGATATCGGATATCGATAGTCCCTCCATATCCTCCTCCATTCGGGTCAGATATCGGATCCTCCGTCGGATTTGGAGGAAATTATCATCCCTATTGGTGATGAGCAACTCTATAACTATTGGCGATGATGTCATTTGGTAATGATCGCCAAACAAGAAAAAGGCCATAGATATAAAGGCGCAAGATCTTATCGGGTAAAACATTTTCATCAACCTCTATAATCAGTCAATTAGGTCTAGACCAGGTAAAAGAATGCCAAATGGAGAGTTTGATTTATCGGCTGCCATGAACAAATCATAGACTTGCTTGTGCCATAAAAACAGTCAGGACTGACAGATAGAGTACGATATCGAACAACAGTAGTATGAACCGTTCCCAAGTGACTAATATTTCCTACTGAACATCTGCGACGCCAATCGGCAAGATCAAAACACTACAACCCACCACGAAACCCCACGAACGCTTGCCAACACAAGGGGATCGGGACGCAAACATGGGGGAAAAAACATAGCTTTAATCGCAGATCGAGACGACAAAAAGATCATCGAAAGCGGAAATGGATCAGGCAATTGCTCACCGCTTTCTCGCGAGCGCCGAGATCGATGTGGTATCCGCGCCGAGCGATGTGGTTAGTCGGCGACGGCAACGTCTCCTTCTAGAATCAAAGAGAAGATAATGAGATCGTAGATAAAGCGAATCGATCATGAACAGAATCTACCAGAGATAAAATCAAGGAGAGAGGGAGACGAGTGAGAAAGAAACCTGAGGAGCGGGGCGCAAGGCCCCGAAGAGGGTCGTCGTCTGGGGAATCTTCGAAAGGCCGCCATCAGGAAGGAACGCTAACAGCGTCGTATGTTGAGACCCTCTGCGTAAAAGAGATCGCTCGATCGTCGCGTGGAACTCACGAGATCGAAAATTCCTTTTAACCCCTTTCTTTTTTCCTCTCTAATTAAAACTTTAACTCATCGTAACAAGCCAAGTAATTTTTAACATACATTTGCTTAATTTTTTTTTAAAAAAACATTTATAGAGACAATCTACAAGCAACGTAGAAGTTGAAATAATTCCCTTTCAATTGAACATCCCTATTTTACTTGTCCTTGTATAACAAAAAGGTAATCTTCCATAATTAATGCAATTTTTGAAAAATATTCTGTTCTATTTTTTTATATATATATAATTCAGGTGTTATTAGTTTTTAAAGTAGATGAAATTTCCTTAATTCAACTATTAGATAAATTTAAAATATAATTAATTTATAAATCGACCTTTAAAATATTCGGCCGAATCTGAATTCTAATTTTTTTTTGTCCGAATTCAAATTCTAATCTTTTTATTTAATCTCTTAAGCATTTTATTATGTATCACATCCATGGTCCAAGTAAAAATAAAATAAAAATATCCTAGACAATAGTGCAATGTTAGGGTACCTTTTCAGTTTCTTATATATCAATAGTCCTAATTTCAATAAATTAATAGATAAATTTTTATTGATGAATAATTGACTTAAGAATGTTGGATTGATGAATCGTCCTTGCGAGTGTTACTTAATTTATCCTAGTGGCTAGTAAAAAATTTCTATAAAGCAGAGCCTATCATTCTAAGATTAATCGACGTAAATTGAATATATGATGTCAACTAAATAAATAAATTATAAAAAATAATTTTGATTTGTCTTTGTCTGTTGATCGGGATAAGCAATCTAGAGAGGACACGTGGCACGAGAAAGCTATGTGGCAGGATTGACCATGTTGACACGTGGCACGAGAAAGCTGCGTGGTAGGACTGACCATGCTGAAATGCCTGAGGTTAGCCCGGCGAGAAGGTTCTCGAGACCAGACCAGGAAGAAGAGTCCCGAGACCAGCTGGGGAGAGTCGAATGCTCGAGGTTAGCCCGGCGAGGAGGTCCCGAGATTAGACCGGGAAGAAGAGTCCCGAGACCAGCTTGGGAGAGTGGAATGCCCGAGGTTAGCCCGGCGAGGAGGTCCTCGAGACCAGACCGGGAAGAAGAGTCCCGAGACCAGCTCGAGAGAGTGGAATGCCCGAGGTTAGCCCGGCGAGGAGGTCCCGAGATCAGACCAGGAAGAAGAGTCCCGAGACCAGCTCGGGAGAGTGGAGCCCAAAGAGCAGCTTAGTAAGAAGAAAATATATTGGGAAAAGCTTACCATGAGCTGTAATAATGGTGTACTTGAAACCGTTCTCCCAGAGACAGATTCAAGCACCTCCCCTTCAGAATAGGAAATCCTACATGCAGTTATTACCTGTAACGCATGATAATAATGGACTTAATGAGCGTGGTGATCGTTACTGGCCTTCTCGAGAGGAGAATGACTGTCGAACAACCACGGATCATTAAACGTGGGAGTAAGAGAGACAGTTACGGAGGAGGGGAGGCGTGCGAAGGATAGACATCTAGTATATAAGGTGCTTCGCACCCAGGTGAAGCACTGATAAATGTAGCTACCGGACACCGGTGAAACTCCATAGGAGAGATGGAGAAAGCACATTCCACTGCCTCCAGTGTTTTGCTGCATGAAGAAAAATAAGGGAAGAGCAAGCCACAAAGGTCCTCCTGAAGTCCATATCCACGCCTTTCGCTCAGGACATTGTAAATGATCTCATGCCCAAACAATTTTGTGGTCCGAGAATTACTGATTACGATGGAAAAATGGATCCAGAAGACCATATCTGTAAGTTTAAAAATTCGGCCCTGTTACACCAATATATAGATAGTGTGAAGTGCTAGGTATTTTTGAACACGCTATCAGGGGCGGCACAAAGATGGTTTCAGAGGCTGCCATAAAATTCGATAAACTCCTTTCTGGAGTTTAAAACTATTTTCCTACATCACTTCGCCAATAGCCAGCGATATTAAAAGATGACACTGAATCTCTTCGCCCTAAAGCAGAAAAGCAAAGAGTCATTAAAAGATTATATTCAATGATTCAATCAGGTGGCGCAAAATGTGTCGAGTGCTACTTCAGAGATCCTCGTTAGCACCTTTACACAGAGACTCTCTGAAGGAAATCTCTTCCGATCACTAGTAAAAAAATCACCGACCAATTTCGATGATTTATTGGGGCAGTCGGTCAAGCACGTCAATGTGGAAGAGGTGTAGTACGCCCGTCGAAAGGATTCGGCAGGAGTCCCTATCCAAATCTCGGTACGGTCCGAGAGGAGGGAGCCACCCGCTCCTACCCAGGCAAAGGATCCTCGCTCCAGTATGGATTACTGGAACAGCAGGAAGAAGCTGGTAGAAACAGTGGACACCGAGGGACCTGAACCGCCGAAGAAGTACTGCGACTTTCATGGCAGTACTACCCATTCCACAGAGGAATGCTACAATCTGAAGAAGAAGAGGTCCAAGGATGCGAACGCTAAGCCATGCAAAAAGTGGAGCAATTCGGGGTATCGACGAATGTCTCCTCATTGAAGCATGTCTCCTCATCGACAGCAACTGGGGAAGGATAGATCTAGGAGGCGGTCTCAATCGCCCTCGAGAGGAAGAAACCGGGAGGTGGTACTCTATCGATCTGCCTCCCCAAAGCGATATCCTGAGAAAGGCAAGGCTCTAGCTCGAGGACCTCCAACAAACCATGTGGGAATGATCTCAGGAGGTCCTACCGGAGGAGATTCCCACTGGGAAAGGAATGCTCATACACGCCAGTTGGAAAACTACGACATTGGGACGAGTGAGGGGAAACGCCAGGGACCCGTCATCTCCTTCGGGCCTGATGATTTGGAAGATGTTGAAGCCCCTCACGAAGATGCACTGATAATTCTCGCTTGTATAGCCAATTATGAGGTTAAACGCATTTTTGTGGATACGGGTAGATCTATTAATATCCTGTACAAGGCGACGCTGGATCAGATGCAGGTCGACGAAGGTGAGTTATATACTGTCTCCATGCCACTGTTCGGCTTCACCGGCTATCGAGTGCAATCGGTGGGACAGATCTCGTTGTCCGTGGCTTAGAGATGACACCTTACAGAGAATAAGGAGGACTCCTTTCATGATAGTAGAAGCCACATAGTCATACAATATCATTCTGGGGAGACCAACCCTCAGCTTATTTCAACCGGTGGTCTTAGTCTACCATCAGAAGATCAAATTCCCGATGGGAGAGCAGGTGGCTGAAATTAAAGGAGATCAGTTGTCTTCTCGGCGATGTTACAGCGGGGAAGTCAGAACGAAATCTCGCAAGAACCTGAAGGCTCACGAGACTTTGCAGATCGACTTGGCTGAACAGAAGGAGCCAAGGAAGACCGCAGGGAGGTCAAGAGCGAGGAAGTACAAATTCATCTCCAGCAGACGGGAGAAATTACAAGAATTGTTGTACATCTTAATCCGAAGCTCAAAAGTCAGCTGGTTAGTTGCCTAGTGGATCATCGGGATGTGTTTGCGTAGGCCATCGATGAGATCAAAGGAGTTCCTCCTGCCCTGGCCACACATCGATTACACATCACTCCGGGAGCCCGACCAGTAAAGCAAAGACGAAGACACTTTGCTCCAGAGCAAGACCAGATAATCAGAGAGGAGGTGGCAAAGTTGTTAAAAGTTGGGCACATTCGAGAAATCCAATTCCCGGCCTGACTTGCAAATGTTGTATAAGTCCCTAAGCCCGAGGGTAAATAGCGGGTTTGTATTGACTTCCGTGATTTAAATAAAGTTGCCCTAAAGACTGTTGCCCTTTGTCCCGCATTGATCAGTCGGTAGACTCGACTTTCAGCTATGAGTTTATTTCAATATTGGATACATATCAGGGATATCACCAAGTTCCTCTCACTTAAGAAGACCAGGAGAAGGTAAGTTTCATAACGACGGATTGCACTTAATGCTATAATGTCATGTCATTTGGGTTACGGAATGTGGGAGCGACCTATCAGCGTATGATGGATAAGGTGTTTCGGTACCAAATTGGGCGAAATATTGAAGTGTATGTTGATGACATCCTGGTCAAGACAGAGAGGGGGAAGGACATGATTGCCGATTTAGAGGAGACATTTGCTACCTTGAGGGCCAATAGACAAAAGTTGAATTCAGCTAAATGTTTGTTCGGGGTAAAAAGTGGACGGTTCATAGATACATGGTAACGAAGAGAGGAATTGAGGCAAATGCTACGAAGATGCAAGCTATTCTTAATATGTCATCTCCAAGTAATTTCAAAAAGTACAGCGGCTTAATGGAAGGATTACATCCTATCCAGATTCATATCCCGGTCAGCCGACAAACTCTGCCTTTCTTCAAAATTTTAACAAAAGCAGTTAGATTCGAATGGAATGACTAATGCGAGAAGACTTTTACAGACTTAAAGGTCTATCTATCTGGACTCCCTATACTATACAAGCCGCTAGGAGGAGAACACTTTTTGTCTACTTATTTGTAGCTGAACAAGCTATAGACTCCGCTCATTCGCAAGGATGGTAATATCCAATATCCTATTTATTTCTTGGGTCATCTCCTCAAAGAAGCGGAAATTCGGTATACTACTCTAGAGAATTGCGTATGCGTTAGTACTAACGACACAGAGGCTGAGGATATACTTCTTGGAGCATCCCATCGTGATATTCACTAACAATCCACTCGGGCGTGTCCTCACGAATCGGAGGCCTCAGGCAATTAATTAAGTGGACTGCAGAGTTGAGTGAGTATGGAATTGAATATCATCCTCGAACAACTATCAAGGCTCAAGCCTAGCCGACTTCATGCTCGAGGCAGTCCTAGTACCTGAAGTTGGGAGGTATGAAGATTTACGTTAACTGTTCATCCAATCACAAATCAAGTGGAGTTGGAATTCTAATGATTTCCCTAGGGAAGATGTATTGCAGTTATTCATCCGATTCAACTTCGAACCACCAATAATAAAGTCGAGTATGAGGCAATACTAGTTGGGCTACAAGCAGCCAAGCAGGTAGAGGCTACTCGAGTTATATTATATTTGGACTCTCATCTCATAACTCAACAGCTAAAAGGAGATTTTGAGGTTCAAAATGAATGCCTGCAAAGATATGTAACTATATACGGGCAATTGAAATCTTCCTTTACTGAAGTCACTCTGCAGAAAATATCCGAGCGGATAATGTCAAGGCGAATGAACTAGCCAAGTTTGTGAGCTCCCTCGCACTATGGACGTTGGAAGAGCCTAGTGCCCAGGAAGAAGTCGTGGCCCAAATAGAGGGAGAAGTTATTGATGTTGTATTACCTGATTGGAGAGAACCTTACATGGAGTTCTTATGTGATGGAACAGTGTTAACGAGCGGTGAACAAGTCTAACTTTTTCATCGTAGGGCTTCTAGGTTCACGCTGATCAGAGAGCACCTATATAAGAGAGCATTCGCCCAAATATTGCTCAAGTGTATTGGTCCGGGGGACGTTGAGTACATCATGAGGGAGATTCATGAAGGCATATGTGAAAATCACATTGGTGGGCGGTCAATGGTTAGAAAGATTATTCTGGTCGGATACATTTGGCCCACATTACAAGCGGATGCTAATAAATTTATCGCCGGATGTGAAGTCTGCCAAAAGTCAGCATAGTTCTCATCGTTCAACTGAACGACTGCGAGCCTCTATTATCTCGTGTCCCTTTGATCAGTGGAGAATGAACATAGTAGGTCCTTTCCCAACCGGACCCCAATAGAAGAAGTTTCTATTGGTACTAGTGGACTACTTTTCCAAATGGGTCGAGGCTGAGCCGCTAACCCAAATTATGGAGGCTGCCATAATGAAAATCTTATGGAAAGATATAGTCTGCAGGTACGAAATTCCTCATAAATTGGTAATGGATAACGACAGACAATTCACAGGTCGGAAGCTCAAAGAGTGGTGTGAAGGGCTAGATATTTGTCAGACCTTCACCTCAGTCGCTTATCCGCAAGATAACGGCTAGATAGAAGTCATCAATCGGGAGATAATTAAGGGGCTCAAGATAATGCTGGACCATGTTGGTAGCAGTCGGGTCGAAAAACTCTCTAGTATCCTATGGTCGTACCGCACCACTCTCAAGGAGGAGACTGGGCAGAGTCCTTTCAATCTGGTCTATGGCACGGAGGCGATAATTCCTATTGAGGTAGGCGATGAATCAACTCGACGACAACTCAACCACAAGGAGAATAACGATCAGGAGCGACGACTACTCGATTTAGACTTGGTGACAGATGTGCGGGACAAAGGGGTCACCCAACTAGTTGCATACTGCCAATGCATTCGACAAGTTTACAATCACCGAGTGATCCCTTGGACTTTCCAAGTTGGACATCGGGTTTGGAAAAGGATTAAGCCAGTCGGAGACGTTGGGAAGCTCGAACCCCAATGGAGTGGACCTTACATGATCGTCAAAAAGCTCGCAGGTGGGAGTTATTATTTGCAAGATGCTAATGGCAAAAGGCTAGAGAGACCATGGAATGCGAGTCACCTCTAGCCTTATCGCACCTAGTAAGTCGGTCAGGTATTACGTGTATTTATAAGTATATTTGTATTTTCTTGAAGCTTGATCAATTAAAGGAACAAAAGTAATGTCTCACCAAGGCCAAACGGAAGTATAGAGCCCATGTTCCTACCATCTTGTGGTGTCAATGATGCACAAGATGTGTAGACCTGGCCGAGGTGCTGAGGATGTCCGGCCGGGAGCAGACGAAGTTCCTACCATCTCGTGGTGCCAAGGATGCTCAAGATATGTAGACCTGGTCGAGGTGTCAAGGATGCCCCCTCGAGAGCAGCCCAAGTGTCTACCATCTTGTGGTGCTGAGGATACCCAAGATATGTAGACCTGGCCGAGGTGTCGATGATGCCCGATCGGGAGAAGCCCAAGTTTCTACCATCTTGTGGTGTCGAGGATGCCCAAGATATAGACCTGGCCGAGGTGCTGAAGATGCCCGACTGGGAGCAGCCGAAGTTCCTACAATCTTGTGATGCTGAGGATACCCAAGATGTGTAGACTGACCAAGGTGCTGAGGATGCCCGGCTGAGAGCAGCCTATGTTCCTACCATCTTGTGGTGCCGAGGATGCCCAAGATGTGTAGACCTGACCGAGGTGCCGAGGATGCCCGGCCGAGAACAACCCAAGTTCCTACAATCTTGTGATACCGAGGATGCCCAAGATATGTAGACATGGCCGAGGTACCGAGGATACCTGGCCGGGAGTAGTCCGAAGCCGAAACACCGAGGATGATTAGCCGGGATCAGCCCATGCTCTTATGATCAGCTTAGGAAACCAAGGAGGCCCGGGCAGTGACACATGATGAGACATTAGCCTAGTCAGGCGAAGTCAAGACCCACCCTGGCCCAGGAGGGTGAGAATGCACCAAGTACTTGCCTTCCCCCCTAACATTAAAATAAAAGATTTTACGGTTTCAAGAATTTTATAGGAAGTCAGGACGAGGCAAGATACAACACGACAAGCATGATACGTGGAGCAAGGTAAATGCATTCAGAAAATCAGGTTTTACATGCCTGAGAAGCCTCCTAAAAAAAAACTACATCTCCTTCTCCTCTACCGATAGCTCCTCCCAGACTCGCCGACACTAAGAAAGTCCAAGTCAACATTTGGCTTCAATACATTGGCTCGTTGGAGTTGCTGGAGAGCTCCATGGAAGCCTTGCTTGAGCCGCTTCAGCACTTGGCCGGCTAGAATGTTGCAAAACTCCTCAGATTGGAGAAATTTGGCCTTGAACGCCGCTTCTGCCTCCGACGATCGAGACTCCTCACTAGTTTTGTAATTTTTCAGTTCTTCGAGAGCTCATCCCGATCAATCTTTAGCCCGGCCATTTCGGCCGATGCCTGGTCTTGGGCTACCAGTGCCTCCTCAAGCTACTCTTTAGTGGTTGAGAGATGTGACTTAGCTCGGGCGAGGCTCTCCTGCAAGTCCGATACATAAGCAACAGCAGCGTGTATCTCTGTTTCCTTTTTGGCTAGCTAGTCTGTATGCTTTTGATTCGGCCATTGAGTGCCTCAGTTGATGATTCCAGAAGGTGGACATCTTCTAACAATTTAGTCTCCCGAGCTTGAAGTCGCCCCCTCTCCTGAGTTAGTTGGCTCACTTCTGCTGAGAGGGTTGTCGCTCTCTCTGACAAAGCATTCCCGATGCGGGCCCCATGCAAAGATGATTCCAAAGCTAAAAGGTTGTCCATGCAGTGGTCTAGTTTGGCTGGCAGATCTCTGCTAACTTCCACTTGCATCTGTCCTTCCCGATAGACTCGATAAACCTCCGCCTCTAGCTCCGCCGCTTGTTGACGCAAGGCTTCAGTCTCCTGCTTGGGAGCATCCAATGGCCCAAGAGGAGGCACTCAGAGGTGGCCTAACACAAGAAACAGTGAGAGTTAGAAACATGGATAATAAGAGAAAATAAAGAGAATTATACCTTCAAAAGAGACTCATACAGACTGGCGATTAGTCCTGCCAAGGTCACCCCTCTGATGGAAGCGAGATGCTCCTCGGTTTGCTCCCTCATCGCCTCCCGGCTCCTCGGAGAGGGTATTCCGGACGTAGCTCTGGAGCGACCGGCGGAAAGTCACGAGATGCGTCGCCTCGAAAGGTATGACAGAGGGGCCTGGGGCTCCGTCGTTGGTGCTAGAGGATACCTCCTCGGAAGGATGACCCTCCCGTGGCCACTCCTTAATCTGTATAGGTTGAGATCCCAATGTGCCCCTTCTCAACTGCTGTACCTTCTGGCGTAGACAAGCACTCGTGAATTCTGGTTCTTCCAACCTCGGCGTCTTGCCTTTGGAGCTGCCCCGGGAGCTGGAACTCGGGGTGAAGGAGGAAGAGAGTGGACCTCCCCGACAGGTGGCTCAACCTCACCCCTAGACTCCACAGCAGTCGGTCGCCTCCGGTAACGTTTGGAGAGAGGAACGACGCCCTCTTCTTCCTCAATAGCAGAGGGGGAAGCTTGGTCCGAGCGGGTTTTCCTCTTTGAAGGCGAGGGAAGAGCCAAGTGCTTTTGAGGAGGGTCGGTGGCTTACCCTCAACCTCCTCCTCGGCGGGCAGGATGAGTCGTCTTCGTTTGGCAAGTAGAGGGATCACCCCTTTAGTTGGCTCCAGTATCGATGCAGGAACCGGAGTTAGTGGTTCCTCATCCCCTTGTGCTCCAGCAAGGGTATGGGAGGGATCTACCTCCTGGGCGGTAGGTGGCTCGGCGGCGACAAGCTCTTGACTTTGGGTTTGCTTGGAGTCTTCAGAGGACTCGGCTGATGGAGTCGTAGGAGCTTGAGAAGGAGCGAGTCTCTTCTCATATGCAAGCTCCCACTTGAGAAGCTTCTTCATGGACCAGGCAAGCATGATGGTTTCTACAAAACACAAGCAAATGAACATCAGTTAAAATAGACACATTTAATGAAACGTACACTTACTTAAATCATAGTCAAGGCTAGTGGCTTTGGAACTAATCCCAGCCCGATATAGAAGCCCTTCACATTGGACCAGATTAGGACTGTGGAACTCCATTCCAGCCAAGATGCTTTTAGCTCGTTAATACCCTTGATCTTGTTGAAAGTCGCCTAGCTCTGGAAGAGGAGGCAAGTCTTCTAGCCAGCGAGTCAGACAAAAAGGTCGCTCAGAAAGTTGGATAAAAAATAAGCGTTCTTTTAATCCCTTATGGGATGAAGGGAGATCGCCTATAAATTTATGACTGAAACGAGCAGTAAAACTAAAAGCTCCTTTGGACGTGAGGGTTGGAAGAAAAAAATAATGAAAAGAACGAGGGGTCAAGGGTATGTTGAACAGCTTGAATAGAATGAACGCCCCGCCCATCTGAGCAAAGGTGTTCGGAGTCATTTAGTAAAGAGGAATGTCAAAATATTTAGAGATGACCATGAAGAAAGGAGGGATTAAAAAACAAGACTAAACTCTACCTGACCTAGGAAGAATGTATAAAACTCTAAAAAGGGTTCTACGGGGGATTGATCAAGCATAGGAACCCTAACTTCTAAGTCCGCCGGGATGCCATAGGTTTCACAGGCGGCCCTCAGGGCACTGGGTTTAACCTTTAGAGAAGTAACCTCATACTACTCCGGGTGATAAGTCCGCTCCTTGTCAGGTTTTTCCTTCTTGCTCTATTTTTTCTTTCCCTCTCCACTCTTTCCCATGGTCTTAAAGAAGTGAAAGGGGTGATGGAAGAAGAAGAGAAAGACAGGTAAGACTTACACAGAAGGAAAAGCTTTAGCGAGTAGGAGCGGAAGGCACAAGCTCTGATAGTTGGTTGTGCAAGAAGACGGAAGACCACCTCCGCTCCCCCCTTTATAAGGAAGGGGAAGCCACGATGTGAAGGAATAGATGCATGATGCGTGGATGAGAATGAATCACAAATCTCGAGGCATTACAACTCATTATAGTTGCCGGTTAGTATGACTCGACTAAGCACATCAACGGAAGATCGCGTCGAAGGGATCCTACCATGTGGCAGCAATTCGTTCGCTAGGAAAGCCTCCCGTCATTAATATACCCTATGCGCCCTTAATAGGTGATGGACAACCATCATTACAGGGCATCGGAACTCATACAAACTCTTGGACAGATTCAAGCGATCGCTTTGGGTTGAGGAGTGAATGTTTCAATTCCTAGGACCCGACAAATCGTTAAAGAATAAGAAATGGTAATTGTACACTCCACATATATTTCGCTCTCGCGTCACGCCACAAGTCTAATCAGTCAACCCAACTTCCTTTGATTAGACTTAAAGGGGGGGACTTATGATCAGGATAAGTAATCTAAGGAGGACACATGGTACAAGAAAGCCACGTGGCAGGATTGACCATGTTGACACATGGCATGAGAAAGCTGCGTGGTAGGACTGACCATGCTGGAATATCCGAGGTTAGCCCGGGGAGAAGGTCCCTGAGACCAGACAAGGAAGAAGAGTCCCGAGACCAGCTCAGGAGAGTGGAATGCCAGTGGTTAGCTTGGCGAGGAGGTCTCCGAGACCAGACCGGGAAGAAGAGTCCCGAGACTAGCTCGGGAGAGTGGAATGCCCGAGGTTAGCTCGACGAGAAGGTCTCCAAGACCAGACCTGAGAGAAGTCTCGAGACCAGCTCGGGAGAGTGAAATGCCCGAGGTTAGCCCGGCAAGGTCTCCGAGACCAGACCAGGAAGAAGAGTCCCGAGACCAGCTCGCGAGAGTGGAGCTGAAAAAGCAGCTCAATAAGAAGAAAATAGATTGAGAAAAGCTTACCATGAGCTGTAATAATGGTGCACTTGAAACCGTTCTCCCAGAGATAGCTTCAAGCACCTCTCCTTCAGAATAGGAAATTATGCAGACAATTATTACTTATAATGCATGATAATAATGGACTTAATGGGTGTGGTGGCCGTTACTGGCCTTCTCGAGAGGAGAATGGCTGCCGAACAACCACGAACCATTAAATGTGACAGTAAAAAGGGCAGTTATGAAGGAGAGGAGGCGTGCGAAGGATAGACATCGAGTATATAAGGTATTTCGGCACCCAGGTGAAGTCTCTCGATCATTGTGAAAAATAAACTCTGATACTTTTATTTCTCGTTTTCTCCTTACTAGAGAGATTTCTGACTTGAGCGTCGGAGAAGGCTCCACCGGAACTCCTTCCAATGTATCCCCTTTATACTCGTGTTAATCTCGCAGGCGCAAGTATTCTCCTCCATCGTCACTTCAGGCTGCACTATGATGATTCGTCATCTTCGTCATTCACTTCTACATCTCTTAAGAAGATAATACAGAGACTCTTGAAACAAGGCCAAACATTTACCTCAAAGAGCAATAACATCAGTCCCCTATGTGACATAGACAAATAAATCTTGAAAAGTAAATTTTTTCCAGTACAATGATCCTTTGCTGGAATATTACATTCAAATCCGTATCCACTCATCTAAATTTATAATGTTCATATTTCTTTTCCTCTTTGATTCACAAATACCTGTATGCCGCCCGGAACAATGGTGTCAGCTACGGCTACCCATTTTTAGTTTTCTTAGTTTCCTAAATATTTAAGAATTGAATTTTAATAATTTTCTTTAATAGATGATTCATTTAAAATATTAGATTAATGAATCGTCCATCAATGCTCACTAATTTAATTTATAAACTAAAAACAAATTTGTATATTGAATTGATACTTCAAAATTAAACGAGTAAATTGATTATTTAATGTTAATTAAAAAATAAATTACTGAAACTGATAGGCAAGTTGTAATGATCTTGTGCTCCAGCTGTTATTGGTGTTTTTTTAACTTATGTTTATCGGTAAAGAAAATTATAAAATAAAAGCTGCATCCACCTGCTGCTATGATTTTTAGGAAATGAAATCCACTCTCCTATTTTTCTCCCAATTCCGCCTGTTCCACTCGTCAACGACGATCGGTGAGTCGTCTGATCACCGATCAGACATCATCAATGGTTTTTTATCGTCGTCCAGAATCAAATGATATCCTGGAAGAACGTTGAACCAGTCGGAATAGCTGCAATTGCAGTATCGTCGGATTCGATGGTGAATCTGGCGATATCGCAATTGTGACGATCCCGACAGGTTCACCGTACTCCCCAGGTTATAGTTTTGTTCTGGGCGGCGGCCGCCGATGATGTTTGATCGACGATTGGACGACTCGCCGACCATCATCGACGAGTGGGATAGGCGGGACAGGAGACATAGTGGGACAGAAAATATGCCCTCGATTTTTAGTTGGTATTGCTCTCAAGATTATGATGCAACGGTAGGACGACTAGTCGCTATTTTAAGTATCCGCGATTCGATCCCTAGCTACAACGTATTTTGTAGGAATTTTTTCTTCAAATGAGACGCGAACCCTGAGACGTTGAGCTTCTAAATCGTCTACCGTGAGTATTTCCTGAGTGCTTCCTAATTTACCTTGATGATCGATGAAAAATTTTCGTAGGATTGGATCCGTCTTGCTACGTGGTCCAACATGATTTTTAGTTGGTATCATATAGTGATGACTGACGAGAGAAGTTATGCCGGCTCAGTCTCTTCGTTTAACTTCTTTATTTGTTGAAGTGAGCTTCTCCTTAAATGTGACAAATTTAAATCTGTCAATACTTAGGTATCATCATCCCATAACAAGCAAGAATGAAAAACAAATTGAAGCAACCCTTATGAACAGCAGAACAGACCTAGTCCAAACGATTAGGATAAGATTGAAGAATTTTAGTTCATCATCAAACAGGATGAATATTTCTATAGCATCTCAAAGACTGAACAAGATAAGGATAATAGAACAACTAAGTACATGAGGTTTTACCATAAATATCTTCTCTTTTTTTTCCCTTGCAGTTCATAGAAGGGCCATAGAGCTAGATGAAAAAAAAAACGAAAAAGAAGGTAGAAAAGGCCGAAATTTGAGGGGCGATACGTACGAGGAGGATTCGGATCCGATCAAGCGCAAGCGCAGGGGTTCTCCACCACGACCATGTCCTCCTCCCCGCCGCTCCGGAAGAGGAAGTACCCGGCGGCCAGGCCGACGACGACGGCGAGGAAGACGCCGGCGTTGAAGGACATAACGGCGAGCATGAGCAAGTACCCGATCGCGGAATTGACCCCGAAGAGGACGGCGGTGGCGGCCCTGGCGACGGGAACAGCGACGGAGAAGGGGGCGGGTTCGAGGAGAGGGGCGGCCATCGGGGAGGGCTTGGATCCGGTGGCGAGGAGCTTGAATCGGAGGCGGCGGTCCTCCATGTACTGGTAGAAGGCGGCGACGGCGAAGAGGGCGACGAGGCTGAGGAGGTAGGAGGTCCAGGAGTCGGTCCGCCACGAGTCGAAGAGGATCGTGGCCTTGATGCCCCAATAGAAGGTCATGTGCATCATCTTGGGAGCTGAGATCGAAGGAAGCGCAGTTGAGGGAGAAGAGGAGCAGGAAGAAGAGATCGGATTAAAAGCGAAAGCTTGAATTACACGTCCAAATATCTCTTATTTTAAGGGCAAATATCTCTTATTTTAAGAACGATTTGCCCTTGTAATTTTTAACAAGCAACCAACCAGTCCATGCTAAATACATTAGAAAAAAATGCTTTAAATAATTATAAATTGCTTTTAAATCGCCTTCATCGTTGATGTCAATTTCTATATGAGAAAAAATTTATTTTCATTCCGTAATTTTATTTACTTCAACTCTCTAATATATATTAATTTATTAATTTATTCTTATTATTTTTAGATAAAAATATTTAAAATAAGATATAATTTTTTTTAAATTCAGTATCATTTAACTATAATATAGTATATTTTGTATTAAATTGAGAATCGATTTAACACAGAATCGATTGGAGCTGTTTTTAATTGATTAGAGCTACTCTAATCAATTGAGTAGAAATTTTTTAAATTCAACACATTTAAATTAAAATTTAATATATTTTTTTATCAAATTGAGTATAACTCTTTTTCCATTTGATCAATTGATTAGGAGTTCATATCAATTAATTGATTTAAGATGAATCAATTAGGTCGTACTCAATTTTTAAAAAATATACTAGATTATAATTAAATAATGCTAAATTTAGGAGGAATTATATCTCATTTTAGACTATTTATATATTTTGGACTAGGTAAATCGATAGTTGAAGCAAATAAAACTTTGCATATAAGAAATTGAACTAAATTTCTTCTCACGCTGATAGAGGAGAAAGTTATAAGGATTTGAAATAAATTTTTTTTCACACTAACTTAGAAGTAAGTTGAATTTATTATTAGGAAGTTTAGAATAATTTTCTCTTAAAATAAATAAACATTAAAAAAATAAAAAATACACCTTTTTTAGTTTTATAATTATTAAAATATATATATATATATGTATATAATATTATTATATTAAAATATTATTTACCAACTTAATCCAAACTATTTCAACTTTATTAAAATGATTGATCAAAATTATTTTAAAATAATAATTGTTATAATTACTTAACATGTGCAAATGAATCGGATTGTTATATTACTAACATATATAGTTGCTCCGCTATTTTGCCAAGCCTAGCTGAGAAAGAGTTACATAATAAAACAAAAATACTTTGATTTCGGACATTATTATTAGATATAATCATAAAATCATTTATTTAAATAAAAAAAAAGTAAAATGAAGACATTCCATTTCGACAGCAGATTATACCTAAGTTCAATAATTTTAGATCTAATATTTCGATCGTGATTTTCCTACTTCTAGACGAGGAGAGATTCGAACCTCCAATATCGAAATTTGTAGTCTCGTACTCTAATCCTTTAAGCTACATGTCCCACCCGGTCTTCACTGAATTTGTTCCTGGGAGTCTAAGCGAATTGAATTTATATGGAAATATTGATTTTTAAGTTTAAGCTCGAAAATATATGTGATATTCAAATTCAATTCAAAACTTAAAAATACAGATAATTTATAAAATTCGAGCTCAAGTTCGATTTGAATTTCAAATCTTGGTTCGAGCTTAATCAAATTTTAGTTCACAAGGACTTCAATTCGAAATTGGTTTAAATTATTCAAACCTTAACTTAAACAAATTTAAATTAAAATTATATTTAAAAAATCACCGTTTGATTTAAGTTCGGCTTGCGAATGGGTTATAAACCATCAAATAAAATATTATGGATTTTAATTCGACTCGAAAAAATTATTAAACATGTTCAAATTTGGCTTGAATTTAATAATTTTAAATACAAATTAAATTTTTTTAAATTGATTGGAAAAGTCACAAGTAACACCATTCGTTTGCATCCCTAAGCTAATTGTTATATAATTATAGTTAAATTTTAAAATTTTGAACTATAAATATTAAAATTTAAGTATTATTATATCAAAATATTCTTGGTGACCTTTTTACCTTGTGAGCTCAGGCTCTAGAAAACATAGATCTGTTTTTCAACTTGTGAGATCCAGCACCTTGAGAAGTAATACAGATTAGAGATTGGACCGGCTTGTTGGCACGACCCATTGATAAGTACCATTTTATTGATTATTTTAATTGTTAAAATCCATGTTTGACCCATGTTTTACTTACTTAATTATGATTTTTCCCTAGGTTTTAGGACTTCCTCTTATTTTGGACTTAATTACAAATTTACACATATTTGGATTATTTGACCACTAAATTTTTGATCTATTTTTGTAGGCATGAAAGGTTCATGGACCTAGGGCATACTGGGTCAAACTTGAGTCGGAAGTGGACCCGGATCGAGTTTTCAAGCTTTGGAGTAATCTGGGCCGTCTGATTCAAAAGTGGCTAGATCTGAGCCATCCGGGACCATCTGAAGCAATCCGAGCTAGGGTTAGGGTTGATCAAGCATTCTGATCAAGATCTGAAGGTTTCATTCCAATCAGAGCTCAATCAACCATTGGATCAAGCTCGGAGGGCTCTAGATCGTCCATTCAAAGATTAGGTTGATCTGGACCATCCGTTGTACATCTGGAGGATCCGAGCTACCACAAGGCAGATCCTGACCCCTGATCAACATCCTCAAAGTTTGGCTCAAATCAGAGCAAGATCAGCCGTTGGATTTACCCATGTTTTACTTGTTTAATTGTGATTTTTCCTAGGTTTTAGGACTTCCTCTTATTTTGGACTTAATTGCAAATTTACACATATTTGTATTATTTGGCTACTAAATTTTTGATCTATTTTTGTAGGCATGAAAGATTCATGGACCTAGGGCATACTGGGTCAAACTTGAGTCGGAAGTGGACCCGGATCGAGTTATCAAGCTTTGGAGTAATCTGGGCCGTCCGATTCAAAAGCGGCTAGATCTGAGCCATCCGGGACCATCTGAAGCAATCGAGCTAGGGTTAGGGTTGATCAAGCATTCTGATCAAGATCTGAAGGTTTCATTCCAATCAGAGCTCAATCAACCGTTGGATCAAGCTCGGAGGGCTCTAGATCGTCCATTCAAAGATTAGGTTGATCTGGACCATCCGTTATACATCTGGAGGATCCGAGCTACCACGAGGCAGATCCTGACCCCTGATCAACATCCTCAAAGTTTGGCTCAAATCAGAGCAAGATCAGCCGTTGGATTTCCTCAAATCAATCTGGGTCGTTCATTCATAATTACTTAAGGAAATTTTCCCCGTAGCTCAGCTCCGTCGCGTCTTCGCCGCACAGTCCTTTGTCTTCAATTTTTCTTCACATTTTCTTCAAGTTTCTTTCAATCCAAGGGGCACGACCCATCAATTCCGATCTCAGAGCAAGTTCCAGATCTTTGGGAAGCTGATGCCGTGGTGTTTCCAGCCCTAAGTTGCCCAAGAACAGAGCATGATTGAGGTCTCATCAACTCTGCCATCGATTGCCTTGAATCTGGTTTTGTTCCATCCTTATTCAATCTGAGCTATCTGGAGGGGTTCTCGGGTAAGCTCGGATCATTCCCAAGCCATCAGAACAATTGGACAAAGCTAGATTGAGAAGATCGAAGGGGTTTTCATATTTGGGCAGAGCTGAGTTGGATGACTTGCAGATTCAGTTTTCCCATTGGTTTGTTGAGCTTAGGGGTTCGAGGCTCTTCCTTACGTGACGAACAAGGTGTTCTTGAGCTGAGAGAAGGGGTTGATGATAGATTTTTAGCTAATTTCTGTTAAGTAACTGTAATTTCAATTCCTGCACGCAATTTCAGTTTCAATTTCTATTTCAGCTGTTTTAATCTCATTTTCTGTATTGTTTTCGTAGTTGTTAGCTTACAATTCAGCCTCCTAGTTAGTTAAATTGGTTGTTAATGACTAGTTACCTTAAATTCAGTGCATTTTCTGTTTTCCAGCTTTTGTATCAGAATTCTCTGATTTCAGCATGCGTATCACCCTTTAGTTTCTGCAATTTTCGGTTCTTGAGCTCCCTTGTATAACAACTAGTCTAGTTTATTTCTAAGTTGTTCTTGATACTAGTTGGTAAATTCGATCTCAGTTGCTTAGTTTGGTTTAGTATCCATTCGGTTTCTACATCCTGCACTTCATATTCTGATTTCTGCATTCATTCAGATTTCAACTCTGCAAATCAAATTACAGTTCTGCAGCTTTAATATTTTCTAAACATTGGTTATGCGCATTTGATTTCAGTAGCTTGGTTTGTTTTGTTTTTTGGTTCGAAGTTTTACTTCTGAGTGATTGTTTTTGCATTTCTGAATTTTGTTTCTTTTCTGCAAATCCTACACAGCTTGCGTGCCAGATTTCGTCTTTGCGTATCAAGTCCATGCCTGCAATTCAGCTCATTTTCTGCTCTTCTCAGTTGTAGTGCCCAAGTTTGTATCAGTAAGGTTTCGGAAATGGAATTCCATTGCAATAGAAATCAGTGTTGTTTGATCTTGCATCCAAATAGAGTCTAACTGTTATTTCATGCACATCAGTGGATTATTTCTGCATGTTGTATTTCTGAATTGGAGTCATCCCTTTCTGCACAATTATTTGCTTCTGACATTTGCACTTTAATTGTTTACCTCACATCCACTTGTTTCACAGCAGTAGCTTGTTTGTCTTTGCATCCAACTTGCAGCCGAATTTCCCACTGCTTTTCTGAAAATTCCGCAGTTTATTGCTGCAACTTTGCAGTTTCTGCAATTCTTCAATGTTCCTGCAGTTTACTGCAGTTTCTGCAGTTGTGTTTGTGTCAAGTTAGCTGAAAATTCTTTCCAAGCATTGGTTTAGGCACGTGAGCTCAGTTCGTCTTGGAAATTTCTGCATTTAACTTGTACCTGCCTTAATCAGTCTTCAAGTTCGAATTTCTGCATCCATTTCTGCAAATTTTTACCTTGATCAACCTTCCAAGCTGAATTAATCAGCTACATATTCCCTGCATTTAGTGTCAATTTGGCACATAGTTTCCTTCACTTGTGTATCAAGTTTGCTTCAACCTTTCACCTTGCATCAAGCTAAGTTTCGGCTTTGAGTGATAACTTCTTAAGTTTAAAACCTTCTGCAGTGTACTCTTGCATTTGTGTGTAAGTTTGAATTCCGAATGGTGCAAGTTTGCATTAGTAGATTAAGTGGCTGATTGGTCGAGTTATTAATTGCATTCACCCTGTTTAGTTCATTTAGTTAAAGTTCCTTGCTTTACATTGCTTTTCCATTCCTTTCAGATTGCAACCCAAAACCTCATCTTATTCGAAACCCAAATTCATAAACGACACATAAACACGAGCTCGAATCAAACAAACTTCAATTAGTCCCGAGGAAAAATACGACCTGTGACCCCTTTACTACGTTTTCATATTTTGATTGCAAAAAGGGTTTCCAGCATTTATTTATAAATATTCTAAATTCTGATGGACCCACATCCGTGACAACTTAACCTAGTATTTCGGGACCATCACCCATCCGACGCTCAAATCAGTCATCGGGGAAGAGGAAGAAGAATAGAAGACGTGATGTTGGACTAAGAAGAGCAGAGTTTGATAGAAAAGAGTTGTCTCTGCTTATAAGAATAAAATAACAACTTATCTATACTTTACCTCAGAGTAATGATTGAGAGAGTGAATTTGGGAGAGTGAATGGGAGAGTGAATGACGTCCAGCTAATGTGTACACGTCCGATCGCCGATCGGACACCACCGATGACCTCTGATTGCCGTCCCGAATCAAACTATGTCTTGGGGGATGGTGAACCCGGCAGGATCGCCGGTAATTGAGATCTCGCCGGATTGAGGGTGAATGCGACGAGATCATAATTGTGATGATTCCCGATGAGTTCACCGATCTTCTTAGGACATAGTTTGATTCGGGACGGTGATCAGAGGCCGCCGGTGATGTCCGATCGGCGATCGGACGTGTATACAATAACTGTCACGTCATTCACTCTCCCATTTACTCTCCTAAATTTACTCTTCCTATCATTACTCGTGATGCTTATATAGTTATATAGATATATAAAGAGAATCTCCTCGTGAGTGAGTAAAGACGAAGTTTCTGACAATATGTTATCATTCTTCCACTACTCAATTGCAGATGAGATCCTCTGCGACGCTTTAGCCTCTGCACCTGCGACGCTCGCTAAACGACAAAGAAATCGCGTGCGAAACACGTGACTTCGCCCGCTCGCGTGTGAAGTTGCCAAAAAAAAAAAAAAAAAACGCGTCCCGCTCGCGATCAATCCGAATGCTCTGCCCTAAATCCCAACTGCGACTTCGCCCACTCGCGTCGCCCTTCCATCTGCCCTAAATCCGGCTTCTCCTTCTCGATACCGTGCCAAGGTCAGCCCCGACGAGCTCCGGCCTTCTCCCCTTTCGCAGCCCCGGCGTCCTCGCTGCCCGGGCGTCCTCGCTGCCCCGACGAGCTCCGGCCTTCTCCCCTTTCGCAGCCCCGGCGTCCTCGCTGCCCGGGCGTCCTCGCTACCCCGACGAGCTCCGGCCTTCTCCCCTTTCGCAGCCCCGGCGTCCTCGCTGCCCCGGCGTCCTCGCTGCCCCGACGAGCTCCGGCCTTCTCCCCTTTCGCAGCCCCGGCGTCCTCGCTTCCCGGGCGTCCTCGCTGCCCCGACGAGCTCCGACCTTCTCCCCTTTCGCAGCCCCGGCGTTCTCGCTGCTAATGGTCTGTCCAATGTGATCTGCATTATTTCGCTGCTTTATACTTGTCGAAGGCATATATCAGTCATCAGTGTAAGTTGTCGGTGGAGTTTTTGCTTTCTGGTGAAGGAATACTTTTCTTTCTTTCAAATCGCCTCTTTGCTTTCTTCCTTTTGTTGTTTTTTTCCCACATCAAAGTGATTTGTGGATGTTAACCGATGTGAAAGATGAGTGTTAGTTCTTGACCTGTTCAACTATTGTTCATTATCAGCACGTTACATTGTTTACATAGCGTTAGTTGATTTGTCACCTCCATTGTTTTAGAATGTATATATTTTTCATCTTTTAGTAGCCTTATAAAACACGCCCAAGTTTGATTTTTTTGCTTCAAACTGACATTTTAACTTCTCATGAAAATGACATTAGCATTTCAATGGAGTTGGTGAATAGATACTTTTCCTATTATGTTGTCTTGTTAATTATGCAGTTTAGACTAATTAAGACATGTTTGCAATGATTCAATGCAGGTAAATTATTAGAAATGGGATGCAATTTGCTTGGGGTGTTGGGTCAACGTTCTAAGTTTGCGACCTGCCAATAGACAGAGAATGAAATAAGATTGAAGGTAAAAACAAAAAAAATTGATGCACCGGCCCCCTACGTTGTGTAGATAATAAAACTGTTCCTTCACAGTGAGGGATGAATTGTATTTGCATATTTGTAAAGGAAATGTTTTTTTTGTATTGATCATCATCATACTTGTTTTGATACAAAGTCGAATTCCAGACAATAGTCTCAAAAGATTTCCTTCTTATTCATTTGCTTGCGTAATAATGAGTGTTGTTTTCTTTGATACAGTAGTTGACTAATTGTTTTGGATTTCTTTTGAGGAACAAGCCTAATAATTTGAGAAGTGGACGAATTATTGGTAAGAAAGTAAGCAGCAGGATTTAATCATGGGTTGTTAAATATGAACTTAAATTTTTGGAGTTTGATCATAGCTGAATATCTTGTAATGTTGTCTTCATTATGCAGCCAGCCCTTGCTCCCACAGAGAGCACACTGTATCCAGTTGTAATCCAGATTATGGAGGGTGAATCTACAAGTTGCCGTAGGTTGCAATTTGATGAAACAATTGAAGAGTATTCGGATGCAATCGGAGACCATAGGGCTGATGAAGGTAATGAGATTCATATTTGGACTATATTCAACTTTATATACCTCGAATTTTACAGAATTTGATTAAATATATGCATTGTTGATTGGTATGGTTGCATTGTTTGTTTAATCACAGAAGATTTTGTGCCAAAAATGGGTATGGAATTTCAAACAGAAGAAGAAGCGTATGATTTTTATTTGAAATATGCTAAACAAGTAATGGATAGTTTAGCATGCAATGATTTAACCAGGCAGTTCTCTTACTTCATAGTTTTATGGATCTGTGCAAAACGTATGACTTACTTTCTCTCGTTTGTATGTTCTTTTACTTCATAGTTTTACTACTAATGACATTTCATGCTGTTTAGTATGCCATTGTTGGCACCCTTTTTTATGCAAAATTATAAAGCTTGTTAAGAAGTGATGTTTGTTGCATTTGGATAAACTTGGTTGGTATCTTACAATGGAATGCCAATTTGAAAGACAATTGGGTTGTTTCACATTAATTTTTCTTGTTCTTGACATGAGTTTGCATGCTAATTTTTTTTTTTTTGGTCTCTACATACATTCTTAAACTACTCGAAATTTGAGTTGCTGTTTTGGCCCACAATTTATGAAATGATTTTCTAGTTAGTTCTAAATTGTAAATTCTTAAACTACTGCTCACTATTTGGGTAGTACTTCCTTCAGTATACATGTCAATTGTGCTTTAACATTTGTATTCATGTGACATTTTACATTTTCTCTTCAGCAAGCAGATGAGCAAATCAAGACACTGATTGTCCTTTCTCACTATCTAGAAGTATGTATCTTTTATTTTTCACCTTTCAATGCTCTCCAGGTTTGCTCTACGGATATGCATGTTTGTGATGATACAATATTTTCACCCTTATGGTGCAGGATAATGAAGATTTGAAGCTCTATTTTGAAGAAAACTGAAGTTTATCTTAACTGGAGTTTATCTATTTTGGACAGGCAAAGTGGATATCCTGTTATTCACTCATGTATTCTCATGTATTCGAAGGGATAAAGGCTTGATATTTTTGCTATAAGGTTCTTATATGCCCCTTGTCATTCGTTGCCTTGAATTAGTCTTATGGAGAAAACTAAATTTTTTGAATTGTTATTTGAATGTAATTTGTTTGCAAAAACATGGAGCTGAGTTGTAGAGACATTATTTGTTTGAGGACTGCGGATTTGCCACATCTAAACATAGCCGACGAGTGACGACAACACATGTTAAGTTATCAAACATATTTTTGGTGTGCAACTCTCAAATTTTCTTTGATGCATCTTTTGTGTGTTTGCATTGAATGCCAGTGATGGCTATCAGAATTGCTTCCTAATTGTGCAACTCTCAAATTTTCTCAAACAATGCATGCTATTGAATGCCAGAATTGCTTTTCGATAGCAGAAGCAGGATACAGATAAGCAGAAGCATGCTAAAAAGAAAAAAAAAGGAAGTCGATAAAGATCTAATCAAATACGAGGAAAAGAAAATTCTCAACTAATTACTGATCTTTCAAATCCACGAAAGGCAGACTTATGTGTATGTGCAGTCGACTAATTACTGATCTTCCACTTGGTCTTTAGTTCTCAAATAGTTTCAATTTTAGTGAGACTAGCAGCCATTATAAGCAATGGATAGATTTATAAAGTTTACAACACTATGAATTGCAATTATAAATAGATAAAGACATAACAGTCGTCTTAGAAACTTAAGATTTGCATAAATACTAAATTTGCAAGTTATCAAACACACACCTATAGGTGTCGGGTTTGATTGCACATGACAGCTAAATATAAGGAAAGAAAATTGATGAATTGTATGTTTGAAACATTCATCCCGATGCCAAAATGAAACAAACATTATACAAACTTCTTCAACAATAAATTGCATCAGGAACACAGGCAAATTACATCAACTAACTTTAACATTTAGTTTTCTGTTTTTACATATAGCAAATTACATCAACCAACTCAAAATCATCACAATCCAAGTAAAAACAACAACAAAGGTAGCAATTCTAAACAACAACAAAATCATCAACATACAATCAATCTGCTTTCTTGTTCATATCATCGTAAATCTCAGCAATCTTTAATGCATTATCACGATACTCTTTAGCTAAATGTAACTGAGCATCCATTAACTTGGTCAGTTCTTCGCTTTGCTTCAGTTTTTGACTGGAACTAGTAGTGGCAATTGAAGTTGATCCCGAACTTGAGTTCGAACTTTTTTGGCTTCTAGGGTTAAAGGAAGCATGTTGTTTCTCGCTATAAGCATCAAAAGCTCTCATTGTTTGCTCCTTGATCTGAAACGATTTGTAGGAATTACCGCTATATTTATCAACTTGTAAATGTGCTTCCTCCCAACTGTCATAAATACCAGGGTTTCGCCCAATAAAAACAACGTATGTCTTCGGCTATATTAGGGGACAACAAAAAACCAATAAAAACACTAATGATATTTATATAACATAAATTACATATTTCGACTTTCAAACTGAAATTAAATCAAACTACTCACCATTTTACCACCAATCTAAAGCTACGCTTCTAATCTGTTTCAAATTGATATAGACCATTAGAATAATCTGATGAGATTATTATAGAATGATAATTTTTAATTTGCTAGAACTTGAAATAATGAAAGATAATAGAAGTATAAATACAAGCAATGCACAATCCACAACAAAAGTATAGAATTAAAGTTGCTATGAACTTGTCAAGATTTAGAAAAAAAGATTACAAGTACAGGAACTAATGGAGTTATTCATGCCAGACTTTAATGAGGTAGTGACAGAGTTTATCTGTTTCTCAACTCCATGATTGATCAAACAATAAATTCATCTAATGTAATGGGATATATGAGCTAACTCTCATGTAAGTAACAAGAGAAAAGCAAAATGAAAGTTCAATATCCTTGCATAAGCTCAGTTTCTTACATTCAGAACAAAATCCATATACATCTCACATGCTACCCTACATCGTCCACAGCAGCAAACAAATCTATATTTTTCCAATAAGTCAGCATGTCTCCTAACCTAGAAACAAAATGGTCAGCTTTCTGGTCTGAGATGTAAAATTACTTTGGGAAAGGTACCAAAATGTACCAGTAAGAAAAAGATTTAGAAAAAAAGAAGAAAATTCAGTTAAAATGCTGGCCTCATGCATTTGCACAGTTTCATGTAAAAAGGAACAAAGCTAGTAGAATAATAGTTTGATAAGTAATTCAAGTTCAAGGGCATTTAGTGTAGTTTTTGAGATAATATTTGCTCCATCAGTATAATTTTTTTATTAGATAGAAAATAGATTATTTCATAGCTCAAATTAGAACAACGTGCAGATAAAGTTCTATCATACATACAGAAAAGAGCATTAATATTTTCGGGTTCCCTAACTGTTAATGACAAAAATATATCAACTTCAAAAGATTTACTATCAATTTGAAAAGAAGATGCCATTCTAAGAGCTGTGGTGAATTCAGTAAGGATGCAGGGAGCTTAAATTAAAGATGCCATTTGAGAAGGGCGACGCAAGTGGGCGGAGCTCGCCGGGGCAGCAAGGACGCCGGGGCAGCGAGGACGCCGGGGCTGCGAAAGGGAGAAGGCCGGAGCTCGTCGGGGCAGCGAGGACGCCCGGGAAGCGAGGACGCCGGGGCTGCGAAAGGGGAGAAGGCCGGAGGACGCCGGGGCTGCGAAAGGGGAGAAGGCCGGAGCTCGTCGGGGCAGCGAGGACGCCCGGGCAGCGAGGACGCCGGGGCTGCGAAAGGGGAGAAGGCCGGAGCTCGTCGGGGCAGCGAGGACGCCGGGGCTGCGAAAGGGGAGAAGGCCGGAGCTCGTCGGGGCAGCGAGGACGCCCGGGCAGCGAGGACGCCGGGGCTGCGAAAGGGGAGAAGGCCGGAGCTCGTCGGGGCAGCGAGGACGCCCGGGCAGCGAGGACGCCGGGGCTGCGAAAGGGGAGAAGGCCGGAGCTCGTCGGGGCAGCGAGGACGCCCGGGCAGCGAGGACGCCGGGGCTGCGAAAGGGGAGAAGGCCGGAGCTCGTCGGGGCTGACCTTGGCACGGTATCGAGAAGGAGAAGCCGGATTTAGGGCAGATGGAAGGGCGACGCGAGTGGGCGAAGTCGCAGTCGGGATTTAGGGCAGAGCATTCGGATTGATCGCGAGCGGGACGCGTTTTTTTTTTTGGCAACTTCACACGCGAGCGGGCGAAGTCACGTGTTTCGCACGCGATTTCTTTGTCGTTTAGCGAGCGTCGCAGGTGCAGAGGCTAAAGCGTCGCAGAGGATCTCATCTGACTCAATTGTCATGCAAGACGAGGAAGGCATCTCGGTAACCGCCTTAGGTATCCACTACCTGCCTTTTCCATTATTGCCACATAGGATGAGGAAGACATCAAAAGAACCGTCTCTGACATCCACTACTTAATCTCCATTCATTGATTGTCACGTATTGATAACCAAAACCTTTAACAACACTTTGGTGTTTGCCAAGCTAGGCTAATATTACTTCAGAGGGATCCAATCATATTGCTCGAATGTGCTTAACTATAATGTCCGAAAGAATTTAACTATGTTGTTGGGAGAAATCTCATCGTCTTACTCGTAAGAACTCCATTATATTGCTCAAAGAAATTTATCTATATTGTTCAGGAGAGCTTAACAATATCGCTATCCGAAATTATACTGTGAGCACTTTTCGATTTATCTTAGCGATCGGTGAGAATCTTCCGTAAGGCCGGACGGATCGCCCGAGATCGGACAAATCTCGTTAATCATTTTTTAATAACATAGCTTTGTGAAAAAAAATGATGAACCAGGCAGCAGATAAATTGAACCTGGGATGACCGGCCTGGTCCCACGGAAATTTCCCACCGGTCACCAGGGTAAATCGGGAAGCGCTCGCGGTGGTCAGTCTAGACGCCCAGCGTCCCAGGGTTCGCGCCCCATTTGGAGGAAAAATTTCTGTAAAATGCGTCGTAGCTGGGATCGAACTGCGGATGCCTAAGTTAATAATTAGTGACCTTACCGCTGCACCATAATCCCGGGAGCAACTTTGTGGCCCTTTAGTGATGTTGCTATGTGGAAGTTAATAATATAGTTCTACGGACCTTAGTAAACATTGCTAAGTGAGGCCGTAATAATATGGCTCTGCGGGACTTCGTAAGCATTGCTATGTGAGACCATAATAATATTGCTCTACAGGACTTAGTAAACATTACTTTGCGAGAACATAATAATATTGCTCTGCAAGACTTAACGTGATGGAAAAAATCCTAACCATATTGCTCGGAAGGACTTCGCCATATTACTCAAAGGAATCTCACTAAATGATTTGGTGAAAGTTAATTAACTACATTTCTCGGAAAACTCTACCATTGTTAGGGGTAAACCTGACTACCATCAATTCTTTTGATTAAAATTATTTAAACTTCATCAAATTTAATAATTATAACAACTACCTAATTATTATTGTAACGACATGGTCTCTCAACCCCTTTGACGAACAAATCAATATTTGGCAGCCCAACAACCTGGCACCTTGGCCCAACAACCTGACGGCCAAATCAATATTTGGCGGCCCAACTACGTCGTCGACCAACAACCGATGTCGACGACCAACAACCGTGTCGTTACTCACTAGGTCTTTCCACCCCTGGCCAGTGGATTTTTGCCTTCCTCAGGATTTCGAACTCTAAACCTCCAGGATAAGTACTAGAGTTTATGAATCCTGATACCAAGTGAGCTGGTCTCTCAACCCCTTTGGCGGCCAAATCAACATTTGGCGCCCCAACAACCTGGCGGTCAAATCAACATTTGGCGGCCCAACTATGTCGTCGGCCAATAACCGATGTCGACGACCAACAGCCGTGTCGTTACTCACTAGGACTTCCCACCCCTGGCCAGTGGATTTTTGCCTTCCTCAAGATTCGAACTCTAAACCTCCAGGATAAGTACTAGAGTTTATAAATCCTGATACTAAGTGAGCTGCAGCTCACTTGGTATCAGGATTCATAAACTCTAGTACTTATCCTGGAGGTCTAGAGTTCGAATCCTGAGGAAGGCAAAAATCCACTGGCCAGGGGTGGAAAGACCTAGTGAGTAACGACACGGTTGTTGGTCGTCGGCATCGGTTGTTGGCCGACGACATAGTTGGGCCGCCAAATGTTGATTTAGCCGCCAGGTTGTTGGGCCTATAAGCCAGGTTGTTGGGCTGCCAAATGTTGATTTGGCCGCCAAAGGGGTTGAGAGACCGTGTCGTTACAATTATCCAATTATAGTAGTTATTAAATAGTTAATACAAAACTGAAACAACATTGTATTAATTATTATATATTATAAATAGCAAAAAGATGAAACCGTCACAGAGTTTCTCCAGGGTGGCCCCCACTGCTGTGAAGATAGGTAAATCACAGGAAGACTTTGTTCAACAATAGTAGCAGATGCAAGGAGAGATTAAGGTATTAGAGGGGCATTCCGCATCTGTTGGGATCGACCTTGGACCTATTGACACCAACACTCTTAACCAACTACGCCAACCAGTGGGAGACATAATTGTTATATATTATAACAGTTAGTCGTAATTGCTATCATAACTGATCCCGACCTTGCTTACGAATAGCTCGGCCGGCATAGTCAGCCCGCCTGGCTCCACGGAGGCCCAGTAAGAGGGTCGACGATGATCTCATTAGGAGACTCCCGAAGCCCGGAGCTCCTCAAGGCGCTCGCCGACCGACCCCAGGCAGGGTCGGTCGAGCCGATCCTGAGCGTCTCCTAACTTAGTCGCCTAAAATTGCATCCCGATCCAAGTCGGGGTAGGTCATTCGGTCAGACGCGTGGCGGCCCACGCTCCCCCTAGCACCACACGAATCGAATAATCCAGCAGAATCAGCCAGACATAACCCAACAGACCCCCGACTCAAGGCGTATCTTGCGCCTCAACTCTCCTAGGCGGACGCGTGGCGACCCATGCTCCCTGGCCATTACCCGACCCGGTCCTTGACACTCGGACCCGCCGGTCGGCGCTCGGGTTACGGACTATCTCGTCCCTACGCCCCCTATGTCATTATATCCAGAGTACGACCCCGATCCAAGTCGGGGCCAGGTCATTCGGTCAGACGTGTGGCGGTCCACGCTCCCCTAGCACCACACGAATCGGATAATCCAGCAGAATCAGCCAGACATAACCCAACAGACCCCCGACTCAAGGCGTATCTTGCGCCTCAACTCTCCTAGGCGGACGCATGGCGGCCCATGCTCCCTGGCCATTACCCGACACGGTCCTTGACACTCGGACCCGCCGGTCGGCGCTCGGATTACGGACTATCTCGTCCCTACGCCCCCCTATGTCATTATATCCAGAGTATGACCTTGATGTCGGAGTACTACATACCTTGCCTCTTCCTGACACACCTCGCGGTCAATCCGCCCATCCAGTACCATCGTACTGCTCAAGCACCCCGCGCCCTGCCGCGGTACTCCCAAGTGCTCTCATATGAGCTGACAGATACCACACCCTTGTCCCGTCGACACGGACAAGAGCTGTCAGCTCCCCCGGCTATATAAGCCCTCCACTCCTCATTCCGCAGGTATATGCGCATGGTCTCTCTCTGCTACCGCATTTCCATTTGCTACACTATATTTCTCCTGCGGATACTGACTTGACCGTCGGAGTGCCTTGCCGGGGAAATTCCCCGGCGGGTTTGCTAATGGTCATTGTTTTGCAGGCGGGAGCCAACTCAGAGCCAGTTCAACACCACCTCGGCAACTTGTTTCGCTCGGGAAACCATCCCACCCTTGGAGCTTCCGCTCCGCCTCGCGACAGGATCAAATTTGGCGCTAGAAGGAGGGCATTCAGCCTAATCGGAGGTGTGCGATGGAAGCATCCAACCAAGTCATGATGACCGTTACTCCCGAGGAGTACGAGCTCCTTTCAGCCGCCTGGGCTAGGGAACCTCACTGGGGTCGTCGCGCGCTGACGGCCCGACAGCTCGGCCCCAGGAGCCCACGACGTACCACCCTTCGAGAGGTTGGGGAAAAGCCGTTCCGCCAGCCGGAGGCCCGACCCCCTCCCCTCGTGTGCAACATAGCGGGGCCAACATGGTTAGGCCCTTGCCGGTTGAAGCACCCTCATCTAGCCAGACACGCCTGTCGCGCCGCAATAAGGGGAAAGCCCCAGTTGGTGCACTACCAGTTCCCCGGGCGCACAGCCCCTTTGCTCCATGGATCCTGGAGGATCCAGTTCCCTGGCATCTCAGATTCTTCACCATGCCCGAGTATGCCGGAACCACTGACCCCGAGGAGCACCTCATAAAGTTTGAAAGTGTTGCACTGCTCCATCAATATCCCGAGGGCGTGAAGTGCAGAGCATTCCTGACAACGCTCTCTGGAGTTGCTCAACAATGGCTCAGGCAGCTCCCTAGTGGATCAATAGCTAGCTTTGGCGAGCTCAAGAAGACATTCCTTCAGCATTTCACGAGCAGCCGGAGGCACCACAAGACAAGTGTCAACTTATTCGCCCTAAAGCAAGGCCCGAAAGAGACACTTCGGGCCTACATCAAGAGATTAAACGGGGGGTATTGGACGTGCCAACCGCCACCCCAGAAGTCTTGATTAGCGCTTTCTCCCAAGGATTGCAAGAGGGAGATTTCTTTCGCTCGCTCATCCGAAAACCCCCCAAAGACTTTGACAACCTATTGGGAAGGCGGTCAAATACATCAATGTGAAAGAAGCACAGGTCGCTCGAAAGAAGGAGCCGGCCAGTGCACCACTCCCGACTCCCGTGCAGTCTAACCGATCTCCGGGTGGACCCATGCGCAGCCCACGGGGGCCCGCGGATCGAGCCAGAACAGAACATCGGCAAGTGCAGCAAGTGGCTCAGGGGTGCCTGACGACCTGCTGGAGGCCCTATTGCACATTTCATCATAGCCGCACCCAAGACACGGAAGAATGTCGTCAGTTCGGATGGGGTCAAGCTCCCCTAACAGCTACCCCCGAACGAAGAAGTCAAGGCGCCCCAGGGTGGGGCCCAGGTCGAGATGATCGAACCCTCTCCTTGGCCGACGGAAGACTCGAATGGGAGCCTCCGCTCGTTCACGGCTTGTTCCAGGAGCATGTCGAGATAGAGGAGCAGCAGGCCAACCGGCAAAACGCCATTCAGGGAGGGGTTCTCATGATTTCCGGCAGGCTGTTAGAAAAAAGTTGTACTCTGTAAACTCATGGGACTAGTGGAAGATCCACCTTCTCGTACAAATGGCCAAATGTCCCAGACTCTCGCCCCGCACGAGTTATAAGTGGGTCTGCTCCCACGACCCTCGGATCGGCTCTCAGCCGGACGCGTGGCGACCCACGCTCCCTGAGATGTCCCCGACCGAGAAGCCAGACTCTCGCCCTGCGCGAGTTATAAGTGGGCCTGCTCCCACGACCCTCAGATCAGCTCTCAGCCGGACGCGTGGCGGCCCACGCTCCCTGAGATGTCCCCGACCGAGAAGCCAGACTCTCGTCTCCGCACGAGTTATATCGGGATCCGCTCCCAACCACCCCTCAGATCGACTCTCAGTCAGACACGTGGCGACCCACGCTCCCTGAGTGCTCACCGACCGAGTGTCCAGACTCTTGCCTTTCCAGCAAGTTATAAGCGGACCAGCTTCCGTGCCCCACTCGGTTTAGTATCTCCGATCGGACGCGTGGCGACCCACGCTCCTGAGAATCGGCTTGAGCCAGTGTCCAGACTCTCGTCTCCGCACGAGTTACAATCGGGATCCGCTCCCACCGCCCCTCGGATCGACTCTCAGTCAGACGCATGGCGACCCACACTCCTTGAGTCTTGTTCGACCGAGAATCCAGACTCTCGCCTCGCCAGCGAGTTATAACCAGACCAGCTTCCGTGCCCCACTCTGCTCAGCGTCTCCGATCGGACGCGTGGCGGCCCACGCTCCTGAGAATCGGCCTGAGCAAGTGTCCAGACTCTCGTTCTCACGAGTTATAAATCGGGATCCGCTCCCACCGCCCCTTGGATCGGCTCTCAGTCTGACGCGTGGCGACCCATGCTCCCTGAGTCTTGCTCGACCGAGAATCCAGACTCTCGCCTCACCAGCGAGTTATAAGCGGACCAGCTTCTGTGCCCCACTCTGCTCAGTGTCTCCGATCGGACGCGTGGCGGATCACGCTCCTGAGAATCGACCTGAGCAGGTGTCCAGACTCTCGTTCTCACGAGTTATAAATTGGGATTCGCCACCGCCCCTCGGATTGGTTCTCAGTCGGACGCGTGGCAACCCACGCTCCCTGAGTCTTGCTCGACCGAGAATCCAGACTCTCGCCTCGCCAATGAGTTATAAGCGGACCAACTTCCGTGCCCCACTCTGCTCAGTGCCTCCGATCGGACGCGTGCCGGCCCACGCTCCTGAGAATCGGCTTGAGCAAGTGTCCAGATCTCGTTTTCACGAGTTATAAATCGGGATCCGCTCCCACGACCCTCGGATCAGCACTCAGCCGGACGCGTGGCGGCCCACGCTCCTTGAGACGACCGAGAGATTAGACCCTCGTCTTGCAGCAAGTCGTAACCGGGCCCAGCTCTCGCGCACCTCTCGGCTCAACCCTCAGCGTCGCCCAACCGATCACCTCACTTCTCGCCTACCCGCAACTATGTCTTCATGACTGTTGTAACCTAACCTCCCGATCGGGCGCACCCAAAGAGAGATCTTCTGAACCGCCCCAGTTGGCAGCATTATTCAATCATGACAGTTTAGATCTTTGAGATCTCACGCAAGCTCACCCGAGTGGTTGACACCGGGGAGAAGTAATATTTTACCCTACCCCTCGCAAAGGCTGAATCACTCAATCGTGTTCCCGCTTGAGTGGCGAATACATAGCAACCGTCCCGCTCAGGTATCGCACGTGCTCGCTAGTCAAAAGGGGTCGGGCAAGCATTCCTCCGAGTCGCTTGCACCCGGACGCCCATCATTTAACGGCAGAACACGCATAAGCCGATATAATTAGCATTCATAAGTAGTGATATTGACAAAAAGAGGCTTGGCCTCTGTCTACACGAAGAAAGTAAAAAAAGAACAACACCAAACTAAGGCCTATGGGCAGGTCACTGGGGCGTGCCCTGCGCCCGAACCGTCTCCAGCTCCTCTTGAGCCGCCTTCAGCTTGGTCTCCAGGGCCGCGCGATGCCTTCTAAGTCGGGCGAGGTCTCTCGAGCAGGCAGTCAGCTTTCCCTCTTTGACTGACAGATCGACACGTAGCGCCGCGGCTGACTGGCGAGCCTCCACGAGCTCCGCCTTGACCTTGGCTAGCTCTTCTTGGGCCTGTTGCTCTAAGGCCCGGGCTTGGCGCTCCCCATGCTCCAGACAGGCGATTTGTCGCTGCGCCTGGATAGTCGTCGCACGGGCTGTATCCAGCTCCACCCGGCATTCCTGAAGCTGCGCCTCCGCACGAAATGCATGCTCTTGAAGGGCCACGTTCTCGGCTCGCAGAGTGTTCCCCGCCTCGTCGCCAGGTTGTAGCTGCGCATGGCGAAGCTGAGCCTCCAGTTCCTCCTTTCGGGACTCGGCTTGGCGAAGGGACCGAGCTTGAGCCACGAAGGAAACACCCATGTCGTAGATCGAGCCAATGAGCTGCAAAGAAAACAAAAGTTTTAGGCAGTAAAGGGCAAGACAAGTGCAAGCCGTTAGTAAGACGCACCTGACAGGCCCTCGCCACGATGCCATTAGCTCGGGTCCTGATAGTCAAACTCTTGAAGGCCCTGGAACAAATGATCGCTCGAGGAGTAGACACGTGGCATAGTGGTTAAATGTGGTAATAAATGCACGTGATTCGAATATGCCCGGGCATCCCCGGGAATCAGAACCGAAGAGACGGATGATGTGACAAGTTCAGCCAACCGGGATGCCTGTCCGCAGACAACCCCCAGGGTCGGCAAGAACGAGCTGGGCTACTCAGGTGCGCCAGGCTCGCTTCAAGAAAGCACAGTCCAGTCATTCAGACTCGACACCTCCTTTGATTGGACTCGAGGGGGACGCTTATGATCCCGACCTTGATTACGAATAGCTCAGCCCGCATAGCCAGCCCGCCTGGCGCCATGGAGGCCCAACAAGAGGGCCGACGACAATGTCATTAGGGGACTCCCGAAGCCCGGAGCTCCTCAAGGCATTCGCCGACCGACCCCAGGCAGGGTCGGTCGAGCCGATCCTGAGCGTCTCCTAACTCAGTCACCTAAAATTGCACCCCGATCCAAGTCGGGGCCAGGTCATTCGATCAGACGCGTGGCGGTCCACGCTCCCCTAGCACCACACAAATCGGATAATCCAGCAGAATCAGCCAGACATAACCCAACAAACCTCTGACTCAAGGCGTATCCTGCGCCTCAACTCTCCTAGGCGGACGCGTGGCGGCCCATGCTCCCTGGCCATTACCCGACCCGGTCCTTGACACTCGGACCCACCGGTCGGCGCTTGGGTTACGGACTATGTCGTCCCTACGCCCCCTATGTCATTATATCCAGAGTACGACCTTGATGTCGGTGTACTACATACCTTACCTCTTCCTGACACACCTCGCGGTCAGTCTTCCCATCCAGTACCATCGTACTGCTCAACCACTCCGCGCCTTGCCGCGGTACTCCCAAGTGCTCTCATATGAGTTGACAGGTACCACGCCTTTGTCCTGTCGACACGGACAAGAGCTGTTAGCTCCCCGGGTTATATAAGCCCTCCACTCCTCATTCCGCAGGTATGCGCGCGTGCTCTCTCTCTGCTACCGCATTTCCATTTGCTACACTATATTTCTCCTGCGGATATTAACTTGACCGTCGGAGTGCCTTGCCGGGGAAATTCCCCTGCGGGTTTGCTAACGGTCATTGTTTTGCAGGCGAGAGCCAACTCGGAGCCAGTTCAGCACCACCTCGGTAGCTCGTTTCGCTCGTGAAACCATCCCACGCTTGGAGCTTCCGCTCCGCCTCGCGACAGGATCAATAACGTTGAAAATAAAGACAATGTTATAGTAGCTACATAATAAATATTACACGTTGTAACAATTAATTATAGTTGCTATAATTGTCACGTAAAATGGGTAATACCTCGCAACCTCTAACATAGAAAAAAAGGAAGAGAGAAAGAGATTAAGCAGAGCAACAAGATAAAGATGCTCAAGAAAGAATAAACATGAGAAAGAAGAAGGAGAAGAAGAGTTATCATGATTGAACGATGACGTGCATACAATACAAAACGATCAAAATTTTATTAAAATTCTCTTATTCTAAAATATCCTCATTATGATATAATAAATTTATAATAATCCTTATAAATAATACTTAAAGTCTACCAGGTCAAAATAAACTTGTAAAATCTAACCGAATAACATTGAGTCGATTATTTTGGTCCGGATTCATCGACATTGAGTCGAACCACGTCATGCCCTTTTACTAGGGCCTTCTAGAACCATCTTGCGGTACGATGCCCATAAAGAATTCATGGAGCTACATTTTAGCGAGCATTTCGAGGCGGCAACTTATATCTTGTAACCGTTTTGATTCGTTGTCACCATTTCATTAAAACGACACGAAGGGAACACCGCAACGGCAATCGGAGGATAACATGGATCGCAACGAAATTCTCTGCCCGGCGTCGCGCGTCTCTAGGGTTTATCCTCCGCGTCTTCTTCACGTCGCTTCTGTTGGAAGATCGCTGAAGGAATCTTAGATCTCTAGTCTTCAGGTATGATGGCTCTAGCAAATTCGAACTTTTTAAATGTAGTTTCATTTTCCGACGCATTAATGGTTGAGATCGTTAGTTCGCTTCACCTCACTTGAATTTAAGCTCATTTTTGCCATTTTTGTTTCGTGAATCATATTTTACTGAAATAATTTGTTTGCATCGTTTGTGTGGTTGATGACTCGATCCTTGTTCTTTCGAGTACGTGGAATTTACCTAATTTTAATTTTTAATTTTTGTTCATCTCTTTTTAATTTTTTTGATTAACAGAATCACATTGTTATCTGTATCATATTTAATGGCTGGTGGTAGGTAATCTTCAGGTTTTAGGAGTTCTAATTCACCTATGGCTTCTTTACACTTTTCTGGATTGGCGATCGCCTCTACTACTGCGGCGCCTTCCATCAACGGGCTTCGACTTGCTCCAACGACGTTCAGTCGTCCTTTTCCAGTCGGATCACTCAACAGAAGGGGCTCTGGGGGGTTTGTTGTCAAAGCTGCCACTGTTATTGCTCCAAAGGTACCTATTTTGGGTTTTGCTGTTTCGGTTTTGAATAGATTGGTTACGTTCGCTTGTTCAAAATCTACTTTTTAGATTCTTAAAAGTGGCAAAGCTTGTCTCTTCAAGTTAATTCTTTAAAAAGTTAGAAAATTTTCCTATTTTCCACTGATGTGGACTATTAGTTCATCTGCTGTAGGGGCTTATAATCTTCCTCATATCATGGATTTAGTAGGATTTTGGCACTTTTTCAGTATTCATTCATAGCAGACTGCTCATAGAGGGAGGTTATCTTGCAAGTGCCATGGCCCCGATCTCAACGTATAGTTATCGTGCAGGTCTCATGGTTCCCTGCCTTCACATCTACTATTTAGAAAATCTATAATAAGTTGGCTTCTTAAAACCCATGCCAATCTTGTTTCGTTTTACATTGAACAAGCAGATTGGTATTGCTAAAATTACTCTCTTACTCATTGTCACAAGATGCCACTATTTATTTCTTGGCATCCATCGTAGAGAATTTTGTTATGAAACGGAGGATCCATTGAACCATTTCATCATAGTTCATCCTAGTCCTATCTATTTGCTCCCAGGTACAGCCCATTTGTAGAAATGGGCAAGGGTCAGGGTATAGTCGAGTCCTATCTGCTACAAATGGACGTAGTGTTATACTTTTGAAAATTGTTTGGTTTATCCTGATGAATCTAATACTGAGAGATTTGTTCTCTGTTCTCAAGTACACTTCTGTCAAACCTCTGGGTGATAGAGTGCTAATTAAGATCAAGAGTTCCGAGGAGGTGACTGTTGGTGGTATATTACTACCCTCAACAGCTCAATCAAAACCTCAGTCCGGCGAAGTGGTTGCTGTTGGAGAAGGAAGGACTGTAGGCGACAAGAAGTTAGCAGTTGGTATTCAGGTGCTTGTACTGATTCAATTCTTAGCTGGTTTAAATTACTCGACCTTAATGAGATTATTCGTCTTAGAAGATTATTGTAGTCCTACATCAACTCTAAGTTTCTAAAACTTGTGTAATATGGTGCAGACGGGATCACAAGTTCTATACTCGAAGTATGCAGGCACAGAACTGGAACTGAATGGAGCCAGTCACATTATCCTGAAGGAGGATGACATTGTTGGCATTCTGGAAGCTGAGGATGTCAAGGATTTAAAGCCTCTCAATGACAGGATTCTAATCAAGGTTGAATCGCAGGGTCAAATTTAAAAACGTTGAAATGTTTTTGTTGCTTCTGCTAAACTGTTATTGCTTGATTATAGCGTACATGAAACTTCCTTGTTTACCTCAGGTTGCAGAAGCTGAGGAGAAGACCGCCGGCGGTCTGCTCTTGACAGAGGCAAGCAAAGAGAAGCCTTCCATCGGAACGGTTGTTGCAGTGGGTTCAGGTGCCGTCGACGAGGAAGGGAACCGGAAGCCATTGACGGTGGAGAGCGGGAGCACGGTGCTGTACTCCAAGTACGCCGCTAGCGAGTTCAAAGGCGCCGATGGCTCCGGCTACGTGGTTCTCAAAGCGTCCGACGTCTTGGCGATCCTCTCTTGATCGTTGAAATTGCTTCTGGACAAATGCTTCAAGAATTTTGTAATGACAATAATTCTTACCAAAATTCGCTCTGGATGCTTTTTTTATTAAGTAGGGAAAATCAGAAAAACTGATAATGTGCAACTGTCTTTATTAATTCTTCTTTCGATACAAGAAAAAAAATTGGATCGAAGTGATTAGATTATTCATTAATGCAGTAGCAAATATCTACATTTTGGTTTTCTATCATATGTTGGTTGATAAAATGCTTCAACATATAATATAATAAATAGGTAGGGGGATTGGGCATCAGACGAATACTTCGAGAAAATGGAAGAAGAGGGATGGGTGAGGGAAGTCCGCCTATTCGGCGGTGGCGTTGGGCGGCGGCCATAGCAGCGCAGGCGTGGGAGAAACCCGCCCCGCAAGTCATCATGGCCTTGAACTCTTCGAAACTAATGAGACCGTCGCCGTCGCGGTCGACCCCTTGGATCATGCGGCGGCATTCGGCGACGGAGGCGCCCTCCCCGATACCGATGAGGACCCGGGAGAGCTCGTCCGCGGAGATGACGCCGTTTCGGTCGAGGTCGAAGACGGAGAAGGCGAGGCGGAGGTCCTCGTCGGTCGACGCCGGCGGGGCGTTGATCTCCACAAACTCCTCCAGGGAGATGAACCCGTCCCCGTCGGAGTCGGCCTCGACCATCATCCGGCGGAGCTCCTCCTCGGAGGGCGGGTGGCCGAGGCTCGCGAGCACCGCGGCGAGCTCCTCGGACGAGATCTTGCCGTCGCCGTTGGAGTCGAACTTGTTGAAGACGCGCTCGAGATCACCGGAAGCGGAGGAGGAAGAGGTAGGGGTGGAGGGGGATGGCGGCGAGGAGGAGGAGTGCTGGGATTTGGATCGGCGAAGGCGGAAGAGGGATCGGATCTTTCCCATCGCCACAGAGCGAGACGCAGTGCGGAGCGGAGGAGAAAGGACACCAGTTTTTCTTCAAAATAAATAGAAAAATGGCCGGATGAGCCAAAAAGTTGGCAAGGAAGTAGGGGAAGTTGTGCCACACTGACAGCTAATTAATTTCAAGAACAATTATTGGAAGAAACGGTCTTTAAATACTTAGTTTAATTTAAAATGGAATTAACAGTGATATAATTGCTTTGAATTATCTGTAATTATATACACTAAATTAGTTCAATGGATTTTAAAGTGGCATGGAATTAAATTAGGACACGCAGTATACATATTAAATGTGTATTGAGCTAAGTTTTAATATATATACACACACAAATACGGATTTTCTGTCGCACGTCTGACTCAAGGCGCCTCCGATGTCATCGGAGGCACCTTCCATTCTGACTGCATTGGAGGCGCTTTGAGTTAAAGATTTTTTTAAAAAAATATATTATTTATATTTAGAGTTTAAGATTTTAAAATTTAGGGTTGAGCTATAGTATGCTTAAAGCTTTTTTTTTAAGATTCAGGTTTCTTTATTAGGTTACATTGTTTAACATAAAAAAACTTACTATTTAACATAAAAAATTTTAGATATTCACGGGATATATTATATGTATTTAGGATTTAAGATTTTAGAATTTAAAGGTTGAGTTATAGTAGGTTTAAGCTAATAAAATTTTCTTTTAGGGTTCAGACTTCCTTCCTGGGTTATAGTGTTCAAGATAATAAATTTTAGATGCTCATGTGGTATATTATATGTATTTAAGATTTAAGATTTAAGAAAATATTTATTAAAAAAATTGAGACACCTAGATTTCATCAAGGTGCCTCAATCACTTATACAAAAAATTATATTCAACGTGCCTCCGATGCCATCGAAGGTGCCTTGAGTCAAGGCGTGCACAGGCGTGCGGAAGGTTCGCAAGCTATCACTGTTATATATATATATATATATATATATATATATATATATATATATATATATATATATATATATAGTCTGCACATCATTATATGGGTGACGTCTGACGTGGACATTTGACACAGTCACAATCTAAATTTTTTAGTCCTCTCATCTGCATGCATCTCTTTTCTCTCTCCTACATGCAAAGTGGTGTTTGTTTTTAAAAACTAGTACCAACGTTGGAGTTGGTTTTTAAAGACCAACTCTAATATGAAACTGGTCTTTAAAGACCAGCTTTGATGCTGGTGATTAAAGACCAACTCTAACATGGGAAGCTAGTCTTTAAAGATCAACTTCAACTTGAAGCTAGTCTTTAAATACCTCCAACATGGAGTTGATCTTTAAAAACTAGTACTTGCATGTTGGAGCTGGTCTTTAAAGACCAACTCCAACGTTAATATTGGTTTTTAAAATTAACACCACTTTGGTGCTAATTTGCTACAAATCACCACTATCTTAGTTCTGGTTTGCTACAAATTAGCACCACCTTGGTGCTGGTTTATTTGTGCTGGTTTGTAAAAATTAGCACCAACTTGATGCCGACACCATCAAACCATCTCCATCTATTTTGGTATTGGTTTATAAAAATCAATACCAACTTGATAAAAATTAGCACTACATTGGTGTTGTTTTTTACAAACCAACACCATTTTAGTATTAATTTGTAGAAACTAACACCATCTTGGTGATGTTTTTTTGAAACCAACATCACCTTGACCTTAGTGTTGGTTTGTAGAAACCGTAGTGCTGATTTTTATAAACCATGCGCCACCATGGTGTTGATTTTTAAAAACCAGCACCATCGTAGATAGTGTTGGTTTGGTGATGCTTGCATACCTTGGTGTTGGTTTACAAATCAGCATCAACGTTCGTACTATTTTTTTTTACAAAACAACACTATGTTGATGTTGATTAGTAGAAATCAGCACAACTTTTACTACCTTGCATGCAGTCATAAGAGAGAAGAGAATTGTTGCATGCATATGAGAGAAGAATTAAAAAAACAAATATTGATCATGTCAGATCATCCACGTTGAATGTCGCTCACATATAGATGTATAGACTATCAAATTTGTGTGTGTATCTAAATACTACATCCTAACTCAAAGCATAAAAAAAAAGTTGCTATACTACATGTGCACAATCACACACTGTACAACGTGAAGTCACTGAATAAAATGAAAGTCACTGAATAAAGTTGTCCTTGCTAAGTCATAAAATGAAAACCAATGAATAAAATTGTCCTTGCAATGAGTCAGTTATTTTTTCCATTTCTTTTTAAAGTAGAGAGCACTTTAAAAAATTAAGTCACAGGTTTTTTGGCTTCTATCATGTTCTCTAAGTTTTGCTCAGCAATTGAGTCTAATGAAGGTGCTCTTGGGCTGGCCAATCTTGGGCTGGGTTGTGCTCTGGATCTGGGTGTAGATAAATATGTCAAATTTTTATCTTGTAGCTAAGATGCATTTTTTTCTGATAAGGTTGGTAAAGTCCTTTATGTTGAGTGGTGAAATAAAATGGGAAGAAAATTGATCTCATAGCCTTAGGCTAGTAAATCTTTTCAGTATAAGTTTCTCCTACAAGAAGTAAATCGTGAGGATCATAGTATCTGTCCCATAATCATTGCCCTTCTTGTATAGAAGCACACCAATATTTTAACTGATCTATTGGGTATGTACAATTGCCCATTCTAGATCTGGATCGGAAAGAAAATCTTCAATAGTATGATGCAACCCAGTAATATCCTGAATGTCAAGTTTGATAAGATGGCGAGCTGGTTCAATTTTTAAAGTAATTCATTCAGGAGGTGTACTTTCAAAGTTAGCAATAACAGATACTCCTAAGGGTTTAAAATACAGAATGTGTCTGATAACTGTATCAAGTTTTGTAGAAAATTTTTCAATATAGTCAAAATATTTAACCCATAGTTTATGCAGGAGTCCAAAATCCATTTGGGTGAAAGGAGTAGTGAGTTTTCCCCTAAACTCATGTTGTTCGAATTTTTCATAGTCTATATTGGCCTTTCTGAAGGAATAGAATAATTGACACTGACACCCAAAATGCTGAAAGTCCTTGTAGGTTGAGTATTTGTTTTTACATTGAATTGTGTAATTAAATTCAGCTTCATAGATTATAGAAATACCTAGTGAAGGATTGGTATGAATGAGTTGAAGAAACTCTTCTAATTCAAAAAATATCTGTAGTTTTAAGTGTTCTACCAAACTCCTGACATAAGTTGCTAAGTCTTTGGGGAGTGTGAGCTTATGTCATATAAGAACTCTCTCACTTTGTCTACTCTCAGGAGTAGTTTTTGTTTTGGCTTTCAGATAGGCTAAAGTAGTGTAGCCTTTCCAATCATATGTTGAAGATGAAGGTCTGGTTGCTTCAGCATAAGAAGTTTCTTGTTGGCGGTGTCCTCCAGCTTTAATAATGTATTGATAAAGAAATTGTGGCCAACTGTTGCGTTTACTACAGTAAAAACTTCATCAAGATAATAGAATCCTTTGTAAGAGGGGTTTGAACAATTTGCCGTAGCTGTCTTAACTTCTTCCCATTCATGGTATACCTCAACCTGTGTTCTAGAGAATACAGCATAACAAGAGAATTTCTTGCCTTCTAGTTTGTGGACTGTAGTCAAGAAGTAATTTGTTAAAGCATTGATAATTGCTAATTTGTAGTTTGTTGTTCCCAGAACTGTAGAAATATTCCAAATATTGTCAAGTAAGCATTGTTGGATAAGATCCATATGTATTCTTGCTTCAAAGTGAAGTTGTTCTTCGTACTAGTAAACTGCTGAAGTTCTTGCTATCTGAACTTCATAATTTTCATTGAAAATGTCCGCACTTTTCTTAGCATGTCCGTCTGCAGTAAGTAGATGTTAATGTAGAGGTCTAAATAAAGTGTCTGCTAGGGAATTATTTACTCCCTTAATGTGTTCCCATTGGATTTTTAATCCTTTATTAATATTAGTATCGGTGAATTTAATCTACCTTTTAGTACTGAGACTTTTTCTTAGTCTTTTTGTGTGTTGACTATACTTGACAATAGTCTCACAATTAATCTAATAGTTATTTCTTTCTTATTGCAAATAAAAAACATAAATGCGTCTAAATAATAGATTACCACTAGTATTTCAAAATCTAATGAAGTTATATGTCCTTTTTCTTTATATTTTCCCAAGGCATATCGATAAAGTGCTTCTGAGATTTTGGATTCATATTTTGTGGATTTTCTGAACAATACTCCTCCCCATCTTGTTTTACAGTCGTCTGTTTCAATTACTAAATAATCTGTATCAAGTGGTAATGTTAATACAGGGATATTTTTTACTATTGCTTTAATTTGTTTTACCAAGTTTATATCTCGTTGATTGAAATATTTTTGTCCAATAGTTGATGTTTTATTATATAAAGGACAACTGATTTTTTTGATATTTTTTAAATAAGACCTAGCATAATTAAGGAGTCTTAAGAATGATCTAAGAGTTTTAGTGTCTGGAAATATAAATATTTTGTTGTAATATGTTGTTGTAGTGAGATTGTTCCTTATCCTATTTCTGCTCTAAGAAAATCTGTCTAGTGGTTAACTTCATTTTCTTTCGTGATATTATAAGGTCATATTTTTTTAAATAGAGTGAAAATTATATGCAAATGTGCATAATGTTCTTCTCTTGACTTCGAAAATATTAAGATGTCATCAATATATAAAGCAATAAACATAGAGATAGGTCAAAATATATCAACCATTTTTCTTTGAAAAACTTATGGCGTTATTTTAAGTTTAAAGGGCATTTAAAGGGCATTATTAGCCATTCAAAATGACCTTCAAGACAAGAAAAGGCAATCCATTCTACGAATTCTGGGAGCATTCTTACTTGTCAGAAATTCGATTTCATGTCAAATTTTGAGTACCATTTGGAATTTTATATTTTATTAAGTAGTTGGTCTTTGTTTGGTATTTTATATACATCTTCTTGACAGTTGTCATTAAGGTATTTATAATTAAACACCAAAATACCATTCTAGACTGCCCCTTTTTTGTTCTGCTCCTTTATTAATGATAAAAGCATGACTTCGATGTCTAGAAGTAGATCTTTGCATTGCTCCTAAAACTAAGAGTTGCTTTATATGCATAGCACATTCTTCACTTTCACAATTAGTGTATTTTAAGTCTTGTGCTTTAATTATAATGTCAGGATTGATAATTTCTAGTTTACAATAAACATTATCTAATTCTCAATATTTCAAAGTGTTTTCACCTATGATTTCTAGCTTTTCTAGTCTAGAAAATAAAGTCTAAATCGGTTTGTGTGTTAATTAATTTAGTAAATATCTTGGACTAAGTAAATCCTTAAGGATTTCTAAATTTTTGGCTTCAATTTTATAGTTGTCCAGTTCATCTAGAAACTCATTGTCTATAGATGGGCTTCTATAGTCAAATAATACTAGTTTTCCTGACTTTTGCAATTACAGGAACTTTTGTTTGGAGTATAAGAGAATAAACTGACGGAGATGGAGCTGGAGATGGAGGAGTATCATGGGAGGCACATCAGTTTGTTTGTTTTTTTCTTAAAAAATAACCGATTTGAGGGGCCTCTAATTGCATTGGAGGTGCCTCGAGTCTCGTCGTGCATGGGTTCGCAACGCGCGGTCCGCAGCAGAGAAAATGTGTGTGTGTGTGTGCGCCGCATGCGCGCACACCACACAAAAGGTAAGCATCTTATAGGTAGCATTCTTTCATATAGAGAGAGACCTGATATGGTACCCAACTTCGTCCACTCCTCTCATAGTATCCAAATGTCCGAATCACTTCCAAATAGCCCGCACATGCAGTCGGGCATGGGAGTCGAACATGATTGTTGGGCAGAATCATCTATATATTTTACTTGTGCGGACGGGAGAGTCGATCATTTTTTTTATTTTTTTTAAACTTACAGGTATGTCATTAGGATTTTGCCTTTAGGGGATTAGTTTATAGTATTAAGCACAAAAAAAAATTAAATTGAAAAAAATTAGCTGTGCATGGGATGTGCGCGTAAGGTCTGTGACATATATAGGGGTTATATATGCCATCGACCTTATGCCGCACACTTCATGATCATCTGAATTTTTTTTATTTTAATTTTTTTTTATGTTTAATACTATAACCCAACTCCTAAGCTCTAAAGATAAAATCCTAAATGACTTAATCGCAAGTAAAAATAAAAATTATGCGTCGCCAAGGCACTCCAGGTGCCTTGACACCGTTAGTCACAGATGTCGCCGCTAATATACAAGGGCGCACCATATCATCCCGTATATATATACATCAAATTTTCGTGTGCTAAGTTGGAGTTGGGTTGAAAAGTTTAAAGTTGGGTTGAAGAGTTTAAAAGGCTGGGTTATGAGACTAGATGAATTGCAAGGATACCTTGTTCTTTGTCTTAGAATTAGCTTCCAGCCTCATCGGTAAAGGGCGTCATAGTTGCCATCTTCATAGTTGAACCATTGCCCTAGTTATTTTTGAATTTTGACTGATCACCTACCTTGGCATGTACATGTCTTATTTGGCCAATCTACTATTTTTCCAAGAAAGTGTTTCGTATGTGAAATGTGTTTAGAAGATCGAAAAGTGGTTTTGTTTTGATTCAATGGAAGGGTGGGTGTGCAGTAGATCAATTCTCTCTATATATACTAATTGTGCATGACTCACATGCACACGGGGTGCACAACATAATTGTGCGTGGTATATATATATATATATATATATATATATATATATATATATATATATATATATAAAAAATATAATTTTTCCGCAGCGCATCACTAACGGCGCGCGGTTAAAGCACGTTGTAAATAATAGCTTTTACGATGCGCCCAATTATATGCGTTGTGGATAGTATAATATTTAAACAAATGATGACACGCAGAAAAATTACGCTGTCAATAAACATATCTGCGGCGTGCAAAATATGCTGTTAAAACATAATATTAATAGCATACGGAGCGCGTTGTCAATACTAATTATTAAAAATGACACACAAAAAATATACATTGTTAATAAAAATTATAAAATAATAATAGCGCATAACATGAGCTATTAATAATCTTACATCTTAAATAATGTTGTGTCAAAATTATTAGGCAAATTAAATATCAAACCCTTAAAACACTTATCCCCGATCTCCTCCCTTATCCCTGATCTCCTCACGTCGAGCCCCCTCTCCTCCCGATCATACTGTGCCCCCTCTCCTCCTGATCTCCTCACGCTCACGATCTCCTCACGCGAGCCTTCATCTCCTCGCAATATTCTCATGCCGCCTCCATCTCCTCCAAGTCGTAACCTTCTCACGCCGCCCCAACCTCTCCTTACCCTAATCTCGACCCAAAGTCTTCATGCGAAACTTCTCAAGCTGCCCTAACTCCTCTAAAGCGCAAGCCCTAATCTCGCACCCTCATGCGATCAGTTGCTTTAAGGTGATTCTCTGTCGTGCGCCAACCATATAGAGTTGTCTTCAGCGAAGCCCTCTCCATCGGATAGTCCTCTCCTCTCCGGTAAACCCTATCCGATGAAGTCCCCTCCAATGAAGATTTCTTTGGTGAAATTTCTGGAAGAATCTGTTCAAGGGAAAGGGAAAAGGTGAGGGTTTTTAATCCCTTAATTATAGTATTAAGGCATTAATTATCAATATTTAAGAAAATTTATTACCTTGTCATTAGGGATAAAATTTTGCTTTTATACAAATTTATTGATAAGCACATTAGTAATGTAGAATATGTTCATTTGAACCTTCAATAAGCGCAAAAACTTTCATGTAGAATCTGTTCATGTGAAATCTATTAAGGTGAAATCTTTTCATATAAACCAAAAGAGCTGTTGCAAAAATTTAGAGCATTCACAGTAAGCGCACATTATTGAGCACCGATTATTCTTAAAACTGAGTTTGATTAATTTATATAGTGCAGAACTTTTGTTTTGAGTTTGACTTTTTATATAGTGATAGGTCAAAAGAGAAATTATATTTTCCATCAATTAATGTTGACTGTTTTTATGCGAAGTAATATCTTTTCTAGAGTAAATTTCATATGTTGTGCAATTTTTAAAGCTTACTACACCATACCTCTCCTTTATTGTAGATGTTGTCTTATATCCATATTAGTAAAATTTGTCTGCATTTGGTTGTGTTTAATTTTTTTTTTGGCTAGGACTAGCTCTATATGGATTCCTCTATATTTAAGCATTGGATTGTAACTTGTATGTTAGAGTTTTGATTATTTACAAAATGGATAAGGAATGGATGTTTTTGCCTTCAAGGTTTGTACTCGAGTATGAAGAAGGGGTTCAAAAAGTTCTTACTCAAGCTAGGAACTATGCCAAAACACATGAAGTAATATTATGTCCTTGCAAGCATTGTAAAAATCAGAAGTATATGAACTTTGACCAAGTGTATGAGCACTTAATTATTAAGGACATTGATCCTTGTTGTACTAGTTGGGTCTTCCATGGTGAAAGTTATACCTCACAATTTCAAGGCGAAGGTAGTTCGAGAGGAGTTCAAGCAAAGGATGATAAAAGTAGAGAGGAATATCACTTATATACGGATGTTTTTATGCCAGAAGAAAAGGTTGGACACACTAAATCAAAAGCAAGAGATAGTGAGTTTGTTGATTTATTAGAAGATGCAGAAACTCCTCTCAACCCTGGTTGTACAACTTACACAATGTTATCGGCAGCCGTCACATTATACAATTACAAGTCTACTAATGGTCACACTGATAATAGTTTCAATGAGCTCCTTAAGATCTTAGGTGGCATGCTTCCTGAAAAAAAAACACACTTCCAGAAACTGTTTATTCAATGAGAAAGCTATTAAAACCATTTGATTTAGGATACGAGAAGATTCATGCTTGCCCAAATGATTGTTGTCTATTTAGAAAGGAGTTTAAAGATTTAAAGTCATGTCCAAAGTGTGGTTTCCCAAAATGGAAGGTAGACAAAATCATCACCAAAGTTCGTAAAGGAGTTCCTGAAAAGGTACTACGGGATTTTCCCGTGATACCAAGATTGAAAAGGATGTTTACACTAGAAGAAAAGGCCGAAGACTTGATTTGGCACTTCAACCACAAAAGTCAAGATCATATGATGCGTCATCTAGTTGATTCAATAGCTTGAGATACAATAAATCATAAGTGGCTAAGCTTTTGCATCAAATCCTAGAAATCTCTAGCTTGGTCTTGCTACAGATGGAATCAACCCTTTTGGTGACCTTAGTTCCAGATATAGTTGTTGGTAGGTTATTTTGGTAAATTACAACCTTTCTCCATTAATGTGCATGGCGAAGGAAAATTTTATGCTGACATTACTGATTCCAAGCCCAAAGCAACCAGGAAATGATATAGATGTATACTTGGAACCCCTTGTGGAGGATTTGAAAGAGTTATGGGACACAGGTGTAGGTGTAGAGCCTTATGATGCATTTACCAAGTCAATGCTCAATTTGAAAGCTATTTTGATGTTGACAATCAATGATTTTCTAGCTTATGAAAATCTAGCTGGTTGTTCCACAAAAGAGAAAGTTGGTTTCCCAATACGTGCGGAAGACTTATGTTCAATGTGGCTTAAGTATAGTAGAAAGTTTGCATACTTAGGCCATAGGAGATTTCTTGCTCCTGATCATCCATTTCGTCAGAGAAAGAAGTGGTTTAATGGGAAAAAAGAGAGAAAAGGGAAACCTAGACCTTTGACTGGGTTAAATATTCTCAATGCAGTGAAAGACATTGAAAATGATTGGGGTAATTAAAAAATAAAAGAGTCAGACTATCAATACTTATCAGAAAAAAGGAAGACATAGGATAGTTCAAAAAAAGTACAAAAACCAGTTCAAATATGGAAGAAAAAGATTTTTTTTATTTACCATACTGGAGTGTAAGTTATTTGGCTTTCTATTTATTAGTTTTTAATTATTTATTTTATTCCTGAACTAATACTATGAAATGCCTTTATGTGTTTAACTTATAGGGGCTTCTGTTACGTCATAACTTAGATGTCATGCATGTTGAAAAGAATGTTTGCGAGAATATCATAGGCACATTGTTAAATGTGAAGAAAAAAAAATTCAAAGATGGTGTTAATGCTCGCAAAGATTTGATGCACTTAAAAATTAGAGAAGAATTGCTTCCTCAAGAAAAAGGAGAAAACATGTATTACTTACCAGCTGCACCTTACACATTGTCTAAAAAAGAAATGGATGCATTTTGCTCTAGGTTGAAGAAAATAAAGTTACCCGATGGCTATAACTCAAATATTAGTAATTGTGTTTCTTTAGAAGAGCGTAAATTTATTGGGCTGAAATCTCATGATTGTCATGTTCTAATGCAACAATTGCTATCAGTTGCATTGAGAAATCTTTTACCAAAAGGTCCATGCAATGCTCTATTTCTGCTGTGTGTATTTTATAATGAATTATGTCAAAGAGTATTAGACAAGAACCATTTAGAACAACTTAAGGAGAATATTGTTGAAACTCTATGCATGTTGGAAAGGTATTTTCCACCCGCTCTGATACCAATTGTTAGAACTTGGGTTTTCTCGTAACCGCTTGAATTCTAGAAACAAAATAAGAATTCGAAAGGGAAAAACAAAACATATAAGCATGGATCTATTGTTTCTTCGAATCATGGCATAGTCAAAAATAAAATATAAACCAAATAACAAGGAACCTGATTGAAGAGTCCTTGTCCTTGTCGTAGCATCATCGACTTGATCCCTGTGGAAGAAGATGCAGCGGAACGAAGAAGAAGAATCTTCTAAAGGGCTTAGGGTTGACGGCGCCGTAACATTTCTTATAAATTGGGAACGAGAAACTAGGTCAAGATGGATACCCTAAACCCTTAGGGACCTTCCCTTTATATAGGAATCCAATTTGTTATCAGCCCATAGATAATAACAGATTGACCTAAAGTGTTCTATACATTGAGCCCACATCCAATAATTCGAAACCTAATAAACATAAGTTAGATCACTTTAAGGGCTCAGATTGTATTTATATGTGCAACTTACAAATAAGTCCACCTAATAGGGATAATAATATTCAACAATCTCCCACCTGCACTATATGTGAGTTGTATATTAAATACAAGTAAAATTTTAGTTGATATCAAACTTTATGGGTACAAGATACCCCTATAAACAATTTGGTCCATTAACTTCATTGGTATAGGACTAAAGAGGTCATAGCTACTGTATATAATCGTAACTAATCCCAACAGTAATCATAATACCAATGTCATTAACGACATATATCAAGATACGGATGTATAGAATGGAAATTACATGAAATATAATTAGTACATGTTAATTTTCAACTGGTCCAAAGTGACCCAAAAGAGTCTGATCATATTTGTAAATACCTTATGCTAAACTGCAATAACAAATCATGATGTAAATTTTATGATTCCAAAAGGAATCTGTATCATATTTACAAACACTAAATGCTAAACAACAGCAATAAATCATGATATCATATTCAGAGTGTCAAACAAATATATGAATTCCTATTAATATTTTAAAAATTAAGTATGTACAATAATCAAAATAAAATGTTTGTCTTTATTAACATAGAGCAATAAAATAAATACAAACTCCTACTAGATGAGTTCTTCTCCCATAAGAAGAACTCTCATATCCACAACATGCGCATGAAACACCTTAGACACCAAGTCTTTGGTGAGTGGATCGTCCAATATGGAATCTGTGCTGATGTGCTCCACCATGATCTAGCAACTCTGAACTCTCTCTTTAATCGCTAGAAACTTGATGTCGATATGCTTGAACTTCGACGAACTTAGGTTGTTCTTAGCATAAAGTTTGGTGGCTTTATTATCACAGTAGATCCTCAGTGATCTGTTAATGTTATCAATGATATGCAATGTTATGATGAAATTTCGCAGCCATATCCCGTGATTGGATGCTTCTAGTATGCTACCAATTTTGCTTCCATAGTAGAAGTGGCTACTAACGTCTGCTTGACGCACTTCCAAGATATAGTCCCTCCAGCAAGCATGAAAATATAGCCTGAAGTGGACTTCCTGCTATCCAAGCATCTAGTAAAATCAGAGTCTGCACCAGGTGATCTGACTTCTGATACGTGAGCATGTGTCCTTTAGTTCTTTCAAATACCGCATCACTCTTTCAATTGCTTTCCAGTGTGACGGTCCTAGGTTACTGATATATTTGCCTAACATTTCAACTATAAATGTTATATCTAGTCGAGTGTAAACTTGTGCATATATGAGACTTCCCACTGTCGACGCATATAGGAATTGTTCCATCTCCATTATTTCAAGTTAAAGTTGTTGGCACTGCTGCAAACTGAACTTGTCACCTCTTGACACAGGTATGTCACCAGGTGTACAGTTCTGCATGTCATACCTTATAAACACCTTCTCAATATAGGCCTATTGTGAAAGTCCAAAAATATCTCTTGAACGATCACGACTGATCTAAATGCTTAGAACAAAAGATGTTTCACCAAGATCTTTCATTTCAAATTTACCACATAGAAATGACTTGGTTTCATGTAGCAGACCCTTATTATTGCTCACAAGAAATATATCATTTATGTACAAAACAAGTATAGCAAACTTGTTCCCACTGAACTTGACATATATGCACTGATCAACGGAGTTCTTTTTAAATCCGAATGAGGTAATCACTTGATCAAATTCTAGTACCATTGATGGGATGCCTGTTTTATACCATAAATGGATTTCTTTAATCTACCTACTAGGTGCTTTGAGTCTGAGGACTCAAAGTTCTCTGGTTGCACTATATATATATACTCCTCTATGTCTCCATTGAGGAATGTAATCTTTACGTCCATTTGATGTAGCTCCAAATCAAAATGAGCTACAAGTGCCATGATTACCCTAAGGGAGTCTTTCATCGACACAGGTGAGAAAATCTCCTTATAATCAATGTCTTCCTTCTAAGTGAATCCCTTGGCAACAAGATGAGCCTTATACCTTTTGATATTGCCCTTTGAATCCCGCTTGGTTTTAAATATCCATTTACAACCAATGAGTTTCGAACCTTCAGGCAATTCGACAATTTCTCAAACATCATTATCTGTCATAGACTTCAACTCTTCTTACATGGCATTAATCCACCTTTCAGGGTTAGAGCATTGTTTGACTTCTTGGAAAGATGTAGAATCACTTTTCAACCCTATATCAAAATCATGCTCTTGGAGATAAATATAATCACGAGAATTCATGGTTCTCCGTTCCCTTGTGGATCACTTTAAAAGCACTTGTGTTTGAGGTGGTTAAAGTACTTGCTCATCAATATGAGACAATACTTCAATTTCAGTGGTAGGCTCCACCAATTACATTGGAGATGTCATGGGAATATCCTTATTCACTACACTCACTGGATGTGTAGTATCCATAATATATAGTATGATAACCATACCACTACTGATCACACTAGTAGTGACTATAGGAGGATCATCAACGCTTTCCTCAAAAGATACTTCCCTAATTTTATCACTCTCACTATCCTCAATGAATTTGGTATTTCCCATTTTGAAGAAGGATCTATTAGAGGGATCATAAAATTTATACTCATTTGATTTCTGAGAATAACCTACAAAATTGCAGCTAACAGTTCTTGAATCCAAGTTCCTTTCATTAGGCTTGTAAGGCCTAGCCTCAACTGGACAACCCCAGACGTGTAAATGCTAATGCTAGGCTTTCTACCCATCCACATCTCGAATGGGGTTTTTGTTACTATCTTACTAGGTACTCTATTGAGAAGGTAAACTGCAGTCTTGAGTGCCTCACACCACAAAGACTCTGATAGAGAAGTGAAAGTCATCATACTTCTCACCATGTCTTTTAGAGTTCGATTGCGACGCTTAGCTAAACCATTCTGGCTGGGTGTACCAGGCATGGTATATTAAGGCACAATCCCACACTCAGCAAGGTAATTTACAAAAGGTCCCGGGCGTTGTTCACCTGATCCATCATATTGACCATAATATTCTCCTCCGCGGTCAGATCGAACGACTTTAATTTTCTTACCTAGTTGGAGTTCAACTTCGGCTTTAAAAATTTTGAACATGTCCAAATATTGTGATTTCTCATGAATAAGGTACAGATAGCCAAATTTGGAATAGTCATCTATGAAGATAATAAAATATGCGTATCCATTCCAAGATGTCCTAGGGAATGGTCCACAAATGTCCGTATGTATCAGCTCCAAAACGTCACTACAACGGCTAGACCCTTTGTTCCTTTTGTTATTTGTCCTCCCCTTAACACACTCTATGCAGACATCAAAGTCTGACATGTCAAGGGAATCAAGAATTTCATGTGAATTAACCTTTCTAGGCGTCATTTGGATATATGTCCTAAATGTCTATGCCACAGCATAGAAGAACTCGTTGGTCAATTTACGTTTTGTACATATACTATGCATTATTATATTGTCAGCCGTAGGAGTAAAGGTGTTTAATTTATAAAGTTTATCAACCAAGGAACCATTGCCAATTAAAACTGAATTAAAGAAAATACTAAATATTCCATTTTCAAATGAACAAGTATAACCTGATTTGTCCAAATAAGAAATTGAAATTAAGTTCCATTTGAAAGATAGTGCAATGAATGTATTCTCAAGATCCAAATAGACATCAGTTCCTAAATAAAGTCTAAAAACACCAATAGACTCGACTGCAGCCTTCTTTCCATTCCCCGTATAGATATATCTTTCACCATCAAGCGGAAGTCGGCTTCTGAGACAACCCTGCATAGTGACGCTTATGTGAGTAATAGCACCAGTATCCATCTAATCAAGTGTTAGTGGGTACAATAGCTAAATTGACTTCTGAACTAACAAAGTTGAGAAGTTTACCCTTCTTTACATGTCAATAGGCATACTTGAGGCAATCTTTTTTCATATGACTTTTCTTCCTGCAAAAGAAACAAGTAAATTCCTTAACCAGCTTCTTGTGCTCCTTATAGTCATTGCCTCCAAAATTTGTAGTTTGCTTTCTTTTTCCTTTGTTATTGATCCTCTTTTGCTTCTTGCTCGTATTTTGAGAACCAAATGCTAAGTGAGCACTCTTAGATGTCTCAATCTTCAGTCTTCCCTCCTCTTGCAAGCATTGAGCAATAAGCTCATTCAATGTCCACTTTTCCTTTTGAGTATTATACGATATCTTAAAAGGAGTGAATCGTACAAGCAAAGACATCAAGACGAAATGTACTCATATACTCTCAGACATATCGAGTTTTAGTGCTTTCAGAGTTGTCGTTATATTAGACATCTCCATAATATACTCCGTTATGTTTCCTTTACTACTGTACTGCATGGTTACCAACTTCGTAAGACGTGTGATAGTCTCGACCTTTTCATTTGAGGTGAATCGGTCTGCCAGTTGGTTAAGGAAATTCTTAGCATCTTCTTTATTTGTCGTTGAGCCCTTTATTTGTATTGGTATGGAAAGTGTTAGGGGTTGCAAGGGTGCAAACTTAGTCCCACATCGAAAACACATGGAAAGATCATATGTTTATAAGGAATAATGATATCTCCATTGGCATGAGGCCTTTTGGGAGAACCCAAGAGCAAAACCATGAGGGCTTAGGCCCAAAGTGGACAATATCATGCCATTGTGGAGATATCTAAATTCCTTTTGGTCCTAACAGAAAGCTTCATGATACTTAGACTCATGCGATTTGATTTCTCCCACAACTGAAATTCAACCCTTTGCTCTATAGTGCAAGCACTGGTCAAAGGTGCGGAGCGATCATTCCTCAATGCATAGTCTAAGTCCATGCAACTTAAGACTACGATCATGTATTCTTTCCATTCAACAAAATTCGAATCAGTTAATGTTGAGATGTTATTAATGCTAGCAGTAACAGATTGTACTGAAATTAAAAAGAAAAATTTATTTAGCTCACGATTTAACTAAAGCTAAGAACATATAAACATATAATAATATTATGCAAACAAATAAAATTTAAATGCATATGAATGAGCTTCTTATGAGATATCAAATATAACATTGCATTTTAATCCGTGGATTAAAATACAATTTGTTAGCGTCACTCTTTGATATAAGTTAAACTTTAATTTGCCAGACAATGTGTCTTCCTTTGGGTCAACCCATTGTGTGCATAATATGAAACTTTATATGAGTTATATATTTTTGTCCATAGCTTACAATAAATTTAATCTACCACGCAATATACTTTCTTTTGGGCCAACATATTTTGTGCATGATCAGAACGAAAATAAAATAAATTTTGTTCAATAATCGTAAACTATCTTGAACATATATCTGACATAAAAGTAACCTTCCTTTGGGCCGATTACTCTTAGCATAGATATACGTCTATCAACACAAAATGCACTAAACCTACCTAAGGTGTCTTCCTTTGGGCTGACACAATAGTTCAATTTAGTGACATGTTGTGTAAATAGACCAACAAAAATTTTAGATATTTAACCGAACAGATAATTTCTTTATCAACTTTAATAATATAAAATTAAGCTTACTAATCGATTGATACTATATGATAATCGATTGATTTAATCCAATTAATTACCTTAATCGATTTGAAAGCCTACCATGTGTGATTATCATCCATATTAATCACAAAAATAAAAAATAAAAACAACATAAGATAAAATATGAAATAGTGGTCATTATTTATTATTTGACATCATTTATCTTAATTACTTCTTGCACTTATATTTTTGTTAGTAAAAGTATCTTATGATGATTTTATTTGATATAATTGTTTATAAAATTAGATTGCTAGTATTGGCATTGGTAACGAATTGGAAATGATGTTGACGACAGTAATCGTGGGGGAAAAAGTGGTAATGTTAACCAACCTCTAACTGTAGCTCAGATAATTATTTTTATTGTGTCTTTTAAATTAAATATTTGTTATAAAAATATGTATGACAGAATTAATAAATTTGTATTGTTATGCAATCAAAAATGAAGGATGTGAGTCATGGAGATATCAGACAGAATACTAAGTGTAAGCTATTTCATTGGTGCATTGATGGAGTTGTTGCAGAATGTCGAATTGCTTCTACAAATCCAAAAGCAAAAGTGCATTACGTTCTTTTTGGTGGATCTTGTTGGAAAGTTTGGGTTGATAGAGTTTTTGTGGAAAAGAAGGGCCTAATTCGTCCAAATGATGAAATGCTTTTTCTTGAGGATGCAATAGGAAGTATAATTGCTTGGTTATCTAAGTTTATTGTTTTGTATGACTGATATATAGTCTACTTATTTTAAAGTTATATACTTTTTCGTAGGCAAGAAATTATGTTACTAAGTGAATTTTTGTTAGTACTTTGGATGGTTTACTTAAGTGTGATATTTATGGTTAAATGTCATAATATAATTAGTTGTTTGAGTTTTGGTTTTATAGTTGTTTGAGTTTTGGGTGTGCGCGGTATTAGGTATTATGTATGTGGTATAATTTGTGTATGATATTTATATGTTGTATTTGAATGATCGTAATCGCAATGCGTACTGCGCGTTGTGCATGCTCTTAATCGCAGCATACAGTGTGCGCTGCGAATGCAGTTGATTGCTCTTAATTGCAGCATGCGGCGCGCGCTGCGAATACGATTGATTGTTCTTAACCGCGGCACACGGCACACGCTGCAATTGATAATAATCACAGCACATAATGCGTGCTGCGAATAATATTAATCACAGCGCGCAATGTGTGTTGTGATTGCTCTTAACCACAACGCGTGTTACTTGCTGTTGAAGTTTTATTACTTTTAACAGCTTGAGTTATGCAACGTGTAATGCGCGCTACGGATAGTATAATTGTGTGATGCGGAAAGTCATATTTGTTGTAGTGTCTCTATATATATAATCCAGTTTTTTAATTTTTCAAATTGATTAATTCAGAGGGTGACTACCCGACCTCTTAAAAATTTTCACTGACATCACAAGAATAAATTTGAAAAATACTCACATTGAATATCACAAAACACTCATTGATGTAGGCCACGAGAATTAGAATCATGATTCATGAGCTACATGCCCCCACAAGATAGATTAATAGTTAGGACGTGGGTACTACTATCTTAAGGTCTGGGGTCAAAATTTGATAAAGTCATACTTTTCCATATGTTAATCATAGTATCCGAGTTAATAATCCTTTGATTTTTTTTTTTGTATTGATCCTGAAATAGATATGTGCATGCTTTAGCCGAAAATTGAACCGTGCCACTGTGAAGTTCTTGAATATCCATCAAATATTTTACTTCTACACCATGCTCCGGGGCAAGATTGATAGACTTCAATGTAAATGACATATGCGGCGTGAACGTTATTTCAGTGCAGGCTCCGATAGCAAGATTTTTGAACGATACGAAGGACAGTCTGTTATTTTTCTTTTCATATTTTGATAGTTTAATTAGTTCCCAAACTGAACTTACTTGGAACTACTCTACAGTCAAATAGATTCATCGTAGTTCTATACAGAAGGCAGTAGGATTACTTCTAGTTCTAGCGAGGTTGCTGAATGAAATGTCGAGAGGCGAACTTTGGGCTCATTCGCTGAACGGGTTTCTCGCGATACTTTGCGGGTTCGGATAATGCTCTGATGCCATTCTTAGGAGCTCTTGAGCCAAAGCTTATCTCTGCATCGTTCAGAAAACCTGCACGAGATCAAATACTTGGATTCAGTATTCGGCAACGGTTATAAAGAACAACAGATGTCCTCAAATACCCAAATTGAGCATGTCATTATTCATGGCCATTTCTTCTAGCACGGATTTCTGGCGAGACACTTGTTGAGTGTCTGTCCCGAGCATGGATAGTTCATTGCCGATTTCAAGATCAATGGAATCGGGAAGTAGGTTCGCAACATCCTCATCATCATCAACCCCGTCGAAGGTTTCTTGATCTTGGTGTATGTGGAACCAATGTTCGCGGAACCAAGTGGTTGTCTTCACTAGCTCCCACCATTCCGGCGAAAAGTCTTGCACCTGCTGAAAGGCCATTGGGATGAAGAGTGGAGCATCTGGGTTCAGCGTGGACTTCGGTACTGCTCCTGAAGGCAATTCCATCATGCTCATATCTGAAATTAATAATTGTATAATTTAGAATCAAACTTCAATAAATTATATAACATAGAATGCAAGGCAGACCAACATAATTCTAAGTTTTTCTGAATTTTGACAGTATTTTTCAATCAGCCCTTGTTTCGTTAACTAAAGTTTATTGTATGTAACTTGTGTATAATTTACTTCGACAGGGTATAAAGGAAGCAAATCCAATCAATCACACTACAAACAAATGTACAGGAGATAAATCCTCTGAAGTAAAGATCACCCCAAAACTAAATATAAAAATTATAGTGCAAAAAACATATAAAATTGGCTAGCTAAAACATAAACTCAGTTTGACGGATGTCAAAAAATTACACCAATATTAAAGATCCAAGAAATATAATTGTTTAAGGTCAAACATGTACTTATTACTTTTCAAAGAACAGTCAAGGTTGTGATCATGCATAAATTCCTTCAAGCTTATTTTTTGAGATGGTTTCTACATTAATTTCACAAGCCCTCAAGTGAACCCTTCTTCTATAATAAACAAACTAACCACTGCTTCCTAGATGAAATATTGATTATGACCGAGAACTAACATGAAGTACAGAAACATATAGAACAATTAGGGAAGTCAAACGGAACCAGAAATAGGAATAACAAACTACAAGGCGAGTATCAAAGTCTCGTCAAATATTCGAGGAAAAAAGGTCACTTTGATGGTTCCCCAGCAAACTTTGGCAGTAAAACACAAAGCTAATCCCGTAGATTCCGAGCGGAACACTTGAAAAACAGAGGAGATTATGGATCCTTGGCTATGGCCATACCCCACTCGAATCAACAAGCAAGAACCCAAGCAGAATCTCAAACAACTCGAGAAAACGAACTGATCGTCTCCCGATCGATCGACGAAGCGACTCATCCAAAAACAAGCACAATCGAGATCAGATCGCAATCATCCAGATCCAAAGAAACCCAACGACCGCAACAAATTTCAGATCCCAAAAATAGAACAAGTCAGAATCCAAAGTCTTTCCTAATCGATCCGTTTGATAGCAAGATCTAATAGAACAAGTCAGATTGGTTTACCTCTTCGCCTCAAAATATCTCCGGAGAATGCAAAGCTCTTACACGAAGAAGAAGGGTAGTTGAGATTTTATAGAGGTCGTTTCGGGCAATCCGAACCATCTGGTTCGTCTGTCCGCACCGACGGTTCGTCAAGCGCGTCGACCAACCTGTTGGCTCTCCGCGGTCTACCGCTTTTTATTCTTTCCTTTTACAGATCCCACAAACTGACTTCAAATGATTAACCACCTCTCGATACCTTAATATTTTGGGGCCCTCATAAATGTAGTGGTTGGTGGAGAGACGGGTATGTATCTCGTAAGCTTTACGTCGATAAAGCTTTCGGCTTTAACACGGCGTTGTTGTCGTTCTTTTTCTTTTCGGCCCCCGGAAAGACTTTTATTTATTATTCTTTAGTCTATAAAAGAATTTTTGATGGGTGTATAAATATATTTATTAATATTATAAAATAAATAAAATATTTAATTGGGTCCCCGGTCAGCTATAACAGCTAAGATAGCAGCTTGCATGATTTCGTAGTCAAGGTTTGTCTGATATACACAGATTATTCCATATCCAATTGAATGATATTTTCTATATGAAAATTAATATTTTTAATTCATAGTTTTCAGACAGGAGTTGAGCACGTTTATTGTTTACTAGAAAAAAAAGTGAAAACTGTAATTTTCAGGGAGCATATTGACATTTGAGATAATCAAATTACAGGGGGCAGATTGAAATGTTTTGCTTTTTAAATGTAACGGATCGATTTGGGGGCCGACAGTCGAAGACTCGAAGGGGAATGAAGGCTCATGGAGGCGGCGGAGGCCGAGAAGGCTAGTTTGAATGCGGAAGAGGTTCTCAAATCCTTCTACCAAAGAGCTTCTGAAGCTGGGGTACTCTTCTCCGTTCCTGATTGAATCTTGCTCGAATCGTGCTTGTTTGGTTGTTTTTGGATTTTTAAAAGTAGTGGAAAAACATGATCTCCCTTCCTCTTCTCGACTTCACCTCGGCAATTTCTATCTCCATTTCTCATGCTTTTTGATTGTTAGTGTGATAGGCTTCTTTGTTCATCACTGAAGTAGTTGATTGTAGTTTCATTCAGCAATTACTTTGTTTTCTTCAGAGACTGTATTTAAAGAAACACGCATCACTTGCACCTTCCCATGTTTGATGGATCCTTTTAGGACGGCAGTGTTACACCTTCAACTATTTTGCACATTATAGAAAGTGGAAAATGTTAAACTACTGATGAAATTAGCACCAGGGAATCCTGCTAATCTCTTGGGCTGTTTAATTGCTAGAAGGAATCCTAGTATCTGTTATTTGGCATAACACCTGAAGAAGCAGCAGCGTTGCCTTTGTAATTGCAGCAAACAATGTTGGAGGAATCTCGTAGACTAGTTATTGTGTCTGCTGACTTTAGCTTGCAAACACTAGTCATGTATGATGTTCGTAGACAAGTTTGTTACCTTTCTTTCAACAGATCTTTGGCTATTTGAGCGCTGTTTTAGTCTTCAAATTGTATATACTAGTGCCTAAATAGATATGCTTGATAGAGTGTTTCATAAAAAAAAAAGATAGATCCGCTACTTTAACGGTCCCTCTAGAGCCGACCCCACGGATATGAAGGAAGGTTCATGCATGTACATAGACAATAAGTACATGGTGGAGTCGAAAATGCAAACCAACACCTCTTCGGATCGACCCCTGGCCATTACGCATGTTCTATGGCCGAAAATGTTTGATAGAGTGTTTCATGCGATCATTAGTGCAAACCATCATCATTACCTTGAGTCATGCTGTTACACCCCGATACAACCCATATGAAAATAATGTCCTACCTTTTTTAACAAAATACATTACATAGAAATAATACTTTTTTAGAACATCAAAAACTAGTTACCCTGATATAGAGCTATGAAAAATTATATATCTAGCTTGAAACTCAACCAATTCATTTGTCACTCTTCCCAAACCAAATTTAACATAAACTGTTCAGATTTGATAATTTCCTTTACTAATGCTTTTTATAAATTCGTTTGATGAAAGATAATCAACCTTGTAATATAATCTTGATTACATTATAAGATTAATTATTTTATTTGATACAATTTTAAAATTGAAATGTGTTGGGACCTTACCGTTTAGCTAGAGGGAGGTGAATAGCTTTCGATTCGATTTTTCTTCCTACAAATTGTTAGTGCGCAAGCGGAATAACAAAAACTCAAACTAACAACTAAGAAAAACACCCATTTACTTAGTTCGGAGATGAAGCTCCTACTCCACGGCTGTCCGTAAGGTGGATGATTCCCCGGAGCACCTCCGGCTAGCCCTCGTCGCTCCTTGTGGGTGGAGAAACCTCGCCACAACACTTTGACACGACCTGAGCACTTGTAGGCTACTAACAGGCTCTTACCAAGCTTGTTTCGCCAAAGAAAAGTAGTCAAACACGAGCTCTCTTAAATAGAGCTCGATCTTGATTTGACCGTTACCAGTTGTGGTCTTCGCGAATTCAAAGGTCACTGCCTTGACGATTCGCGTTCTGGTCACCAGTCGACTGCCTGTTGTCACTGGCCTGATTTGATCTCTCTGTGCTCTACCTCAGTCGACTGGTAAAGGACCAGTCGACTGCCACCTAGGTTTTCCCTTCCCGAGTGCAATTCTCTCAGCACTCGAACCCTAGGATTTCCCTTCCCGAGTACAGTTCTCTCAGCACTCGAATCCTCACGACTCAGTTAACTCTTCATTCAGCAACCTCGACCTGTTGCCTTCAAGCCCTCTTCGACTTTGGCTCTCGTCCCTCGAATGCATGCAAGCTCACGACCTGTCTCCTATGTCATTCTTCACATATGCCTCGAAGTCCGCTTCTCTCAGCTCATCGTCCCTGCTTTGCTCACGGTCCCTCGGATGCATGCAAGTTCACGACTTGTCTCCCATGTCATCCTTCATCGGACCCGAAGACGTTTAACTAAGTCAATGTATATCCTGCAAACCTGCACACTCACATACACATATTAGATTAACATGAAACTCTAACTTAATCATATTGACACACGCATCAAAACTCATGATTTACCCGATCACACTTGGGCCGATTGCACCAATAAAATGTAATGTAATATAATCTGAATTATAAAAATTATTTAAAATTATATAATCTGTATTACATTTCAAATCCAATTACCATACAAGCTTGATTACATTACTTCAAATCAAACATAATCTATTAGATGCTAGAACTATATGGGAATGTTTGGATCTCCTATTCTTCTGCAAGGTTCTTTTAATGATTATATTGTTCTACCATCTCTTCTTGATAAACTCTCTACAGATTACTTTTCTTGTGCAATGTGGTATAAACATTTGCACCACATGTTTGTTATGCAGTAGTTAAGAGACACTTGAGCAACTTCTTTTGCTCTGATCAAGGGTGCAGCTTGTTGTCACTGGCCTGTCTTTATGGGAAAACAATCACTCAATAGATAAACATCTTTATGGGAGGGTTCTTACCTCTTAGTCAATGAAACCTTCCAATTCTCACTTAACAGGAGGCCAATTTCCCATGTTCTTCCTGATTTTATCTTATTTTCTCTTTATTTCCTAATGCATCAGTTTATATCTCTTTAAATGATACTTTGTGTAGCTCATGAATTTTCAGAAAAAATGTTAACATTGCTACAAGAAATGCACAAGCAGTCGGTAATCTGAGAAGTATGTGCTTGGCATCTCAGTCATAGTGTAGTTAGGCCAACTATGTCTGAATGTCATTTGTCCTTGGATATAGAATGAAGCACAAGCTTGTTCTTTTAAAAAAAAAACAAAAGAATATTTATTTGTTGAAAAATACTATTACTGATGATTCGGGGAGATGTGGGGGACCCTAGAAAAGAAGGGAAGGATGAGCTGGGGTCAACGGGATCCACTCTTCGTGGCCGACTAGCCACTCTTCCCGGTGGACGGCCGACCCGCTACTCTTCGCGGCGGACGGTCGTCCTGCCACTCTTCGTGGCCAACCCACCACTTTTCGTGGCTGACTAGCCATTCTTCCCGGCGGATGGTCGACCCCGCCGACCTCCTCGGCGGACCACCGACCCGCGCGACCTTCCCAATGGACAGCCAACCTGCCGACCTTCGTGGTCGACCAACCACTCTTCTTGCCGGATGACCAACCCTCCGACCTCCTCGGCGGATGACCGACCCGCCACCTTCCCGACGAATGGTCGACCCGCCACTCTTCGTGGTGGACAGCCGACCCACTGACCTTCCTAAAGGCAATGGCTCTGTGAGGCTCCACACTCCCTCCTCTCGGAGGATCTATTGTACCGATCGATCAGTCGGCGGACCAGAAAGGATTCCGACGGGCAGGCAGTGAGCTTTCGAGAATCTCGTACGAAGGATACGGTTTAACGGTGACCAGGCATAAAGGCGTATGAATAGATTTTTCGGATTCGCCAAGCCCTGCGAGGGGACAGTAAGTCGGCGCACGCCGACCAAGGTGTCAGACAATTAAGAGATGTGGATGATCGTACGGCTAGGCCTGACAGCTAGTCAGTAGGGGGGACAGACCTGCCCCCTTCTTCCCAGCAAATCCTTCCCTCAAATTCGAGCATTTAAGTCTAACAGGATACCTTGGCAGGTTTTGGTCTGCTGCCCTCACCTATAAAAGGTCTTCATTCCTTCACGTGTGTGTGGTGGGGGGGGGGGGGGGGGGGGGGGGGGGGGGCGGACAGTTCTACTGTCTCTCGTTTTTCTTTGCCGAAGCGCTGACTGATCGTCCGAGTGTCTATGTCGGAGTCCCCCTGGCCAACCTCTAACGGTCTTTTTTCTTGCAGAGCGCAGCTGTTCGATAGCTTTCCTGAGCGTCCAACCGGCTCTTCCGAGTGTCCGCCCGGTAGGTCAGCAAACAGTCCTCGGTCAACCTCCAAGCTACATCATCAGTTGGTCGTCCTCCTTTCTTGCCGACAGGATCATAATATGCTCTTGTGTGTTGAGGAAAGGGGTCATTGACTTCATTCTACTCAAAGGGGAGAGGCTGAGAAGATTCATTTCTATTTGCATTTTCATTCCTTTTATTTACTGTCTATCTTCTTCATACGTTAGAGACTGACTTGATCGTCGGAGTGCAAGGCTAGGGCATCCCCGGTCTTCTTGCAGGTTATTTCGGCGACAGAAGTAGCTTAGCGACGGCTCCGGAGGCCCCACCTTTTCTTGGTCATGGCGATCAGGTCCACCTTCCAACCACATCACCAGCGCTCCGCTCTCCACCGCTTCCAGAGAGGATCAACTGACAGTTTTTCCTGCTAAAGCTCCAATTTAGCACTTATAGTCTAAGTTGATATATTTTTGGTAAAGAACATTGAATGCCTATCTTTAACCACCATTTTTTACAGGATCTATTGACTATTGGCAAGGACTGGAGGCCTTGCTTGCGAAGAAAAAAGGTATGGTTAAAGTACTGTAGGAACTAAGTTCAAATGATATTCATGCAAAGCTGCTAATTATGTTAGGAGAGACTGATGGATCCTCAAACACGGAATTATCGTCCATCATATCTGATTCCCAGTCGAAGCTGGAAGCTGGAAGCTGCACAGGCTGAATTAACAAGTGAAAGAGACAAGGTTGTTACATTACCCGAATTGCTTCTTCACGGTGAAATTTCTACTACAACTCTACGCGACTTGCAGGCTACGAAGGAAATACAAAAACTCACATCTGAAATCCAGACACTTCAATGTCGGATCGCTCATCTCATTCGATCAGCGAAGGATGCTGATTCCAAGTTCACACCCCTTCAATGTTGTTAGTATATTCATATACCATTTGAAAAAAAAATGATTAACGAGGTTTTTCCAACCAACCTCGGGTTACCGGTCAGCTCACGGAAGTTTTCCATCGGCCATCAGGATAAATTGGGAAGCGTTCACAGTGGACGGTCTAGAAACCCAGCGTTCCAGAAACTGTTTGAGATTGTATTACAGAAGCTATTTTTCATTTGTAGTTTGAGATAACTCTCAATTTGTGAAAAAAAAAATTTAGGGGTAGGGGGGGGGGCGTTTCGTAAGCGGATTTAGAATACGAAAATGAAAATAAAATTGAATATGAATATGATACTTCTAATTTTATAACCCAATCTTCACTAGATTATCACTAAACTCATAAACTTCTCAATTAAAATTTATTATTATTTTCATTATTGAATCCAACGCCCCTTACTTCCATGAAGTGGATTTGGTATCATAAACTTTTGGTTGCTTTCATTTAATGTGCTTGAAATCCTTTACAACTTAAATTGACGTCACAATTTAGATAAATAAAACAGATAAGAATAATTAATTTATTCGTAAAGGCAATTAACTCGATAAAACTTAAATAAATTTTAATATTTTCTATAATAAAATAAAGATTTTAGAATTTATACAATATTTTTATAAAAAAAAGGTTTAAACATTAATTTTCGTCTCTTGTGGGTGATGAAGAGTGACGTCGCCGTCTTCGTATCGGAATGCAGGAGGGCAGATTCTGTCTAAAAAAAGCTCCGTTCCGTTTGTCTCAGAAGATCGAACATTGTCGGCGGCCTTCGGCTGTTGTCCTGAACAAAATTATATCCTGGGAGTACGATAAACTCGTCGGGATCGTCGCAATTGTGTTATCGTCGTATTCACCGTCGAATCCGACGAAATTGCAATTGCAGCGGTGAATCCGATGAGTTTCCGACCGATTCACCGTTACCTCCGACGATGATCTGTTCGCCGGATTCCGCCTTTGGCGACGCCGGATTTCAGTCCGGCATTTCCTACCCCGCTAAGATAGCGCTGTCCGCTTCACCATTTCTTCGGTTTTGTTTTCGTGGATCGGACTAACCTAGGAGATCAATATCACGGCACTAGGCGTTTCGGCGATGGAACTTTTGATGTTCGTTTCCATTCCTCTGTCTCGGCTTTCCCTTCTCTCGACCTTCCTGCGGCTATGGGTCGTGGAGAGCAGTCAACGGCTACTGGGCTCTCGTAACCCCGGATGACGAAGGCAAGGAAGCAGCATGCGTCGTCCCCGGCGAGACCGGCTGTGATCGCTGATGCCAAGGACGGATCGGGGTTCGGTACATTCCGCAATCCTCCGGCGGTGGCAGGATCAGCTGCTCCTGAGAGTGATGGAGCGCAGGGGCTTCACGAGACGTTCGTGGGATGGAATCCGTTTCATCCAAAATCCTGGGTGAAGGTGTCAGAGAGTTCAAAGTTGGATAAGTTTGAGGATTTGAAGCATAGGATGGATCCAGGTGCTTTTGTCTTTCAGAGTGGCATGGAAACAAGCTCCTCCAGTAACAGTCAAGGGATAGGAGAAGATCCTGCGAAGCTAGAGCGTGTTAATTACGATTCACAACCAATTGTTAGAAGTTTAGAACCTGAGACGATTGTTGTGGACGATGACAGAAGCTGGTGCGCTGCTGCACATGGTGTGTTTACATTCGGGAATGGATTGAAAGAAAATGTGAACTCCGACCAAAATACACCACTCATTGGTCCAAACTTGGATAATTTTGCATCGTCAAAGTCTGAAAATGGATCCTCATTAGATTTCAGTAGGGAGAATGCTCTGCCTCTAAATAAGCCACGCAATTTGGATCCCTTTAGATCTGTATCTGGTGGGAAGAAAAGTTTTAAACTTCATTTGGTTACACCAGAGAGTTCAAAACCCAGTGACCTAGATTTTGATGGTTTTCATACAGGGGCATCTAGAAGTGCAACATTTGTACCGGAGGTAATTAATAATTTTAAAAAACATGATCCTGATGAACTGTCAAACAAAACATCTTCGGTTGTTGATAAGACACGAATGGATTCTCATTCGAGTGGTCTGAGCAAAAGTGATACTGTGAGCAGTAACAAGTCAGGAAACCCTGAAATTCCAATTATAAGTGGTTCCCCGCCTACAAAGCTTGAAAGCACTTTCATTTTGGGGGATAATGATAAATTTCATTCCCTATTCAATAGTCAAGTGCAGATAAGTTCTAATTCAAACTGAGAGTTCGTTCAATGCTTCTGATGATCCTACATTCTCTTGTCTTCATGATGAAATGGAGAAGCTGAATTTGCAAAATTATGAAAATCCTATTGCTTATCAAAGGAAAAGCCAATCTGAAGAGAATGCCAAACATAATTCTGTTAATGCTTTCATATTTGGGAGTAATAATTCTGCTGGACTAGTCTTTGTGACAACATGGAGAAACTGAATTTGCAAAATTCAGGTGACCATATTGCCTCTCAAACGAACCAAGCTGATGAATCTGTGAAGCATAGTTCTACTAATCCTCTTCTGTTTGATAATGACATGGCTGCTCCTATTTCCTTGGGTGATAGTGCTGTGAATGCACTGGCTAAGGAAACTGATAAAATGACTATTCAGAGTCCTGTGGATGCACTGTCAGAGAAGATTAATAAAGTGAGTATTCACAACATGTTAGCATCACAGTCTGGTGAGGCTGTCTTCAATTTCATGAGCACACGAGAACAAGTAGGATGTCATACACGGGATTTAGAAGTTCAAAAACTACTGCTGACATGTTGAAAGAGAATTTGGTTTCTGGGCCACGTAAAAGCACGTTGTTTGGTGGAAAGAAGGCAGAAGCTAAAGCTTCCAGAATGAGAAAAAGAAATGGCAAAGTAAATAGTTTCATTCCACAGCACCAAACCTTTGCTCAAACATTTCCCTTTACTGAAGAAGCTTTTGAAAGTAAATATTCTGATTCTGTCAATTGCTACTCGCCGATGGATTACTCTCCTTATCAAGAGAACTTAGTACCCGATCAAAATTCAAGAGAAGATTCATTACCATCGGATGAATCCAACCATATTGCCACATCTGACACACCAATTCATTCAGAAAAATCCATTAATATAGATGAAAGCGAAAATCTTATTTCTGCACGCAACACCTGAATATCGCTGAAGATGATCTAACACACAGAGAACCTGATTGTATTGATGCTAGAGATCAATTTGACACAGATATTGATAATAATTCTTCAGAAAATTTTGTTCAAAAGCCTGGAATTGTTAATTTTGCTTGTGAACATAACATTGCTTCAAAGGAAATGGAAAATGAACTTCTCAGTGAAGGACTATTGGAGAAGCTAGTAAATGTGGGACATGCTTTATTTTTACTTCCAGTGAAAAAGGTTTTAGAAGATCAGAGTTTACTTTTGGTTCATCATCTTTTACTTGAGTATCATTGTCAACCTCAAATCATCAACATCTAAGGAAAAGCAGGATGGAAGTTGTTCCTGGGATGTTGGATTCCAGTTTATGTTCCAGCCTCTTTGGTTCCACGACAGATATTATTCCAATTCCCAGCAAGTCTATGCAACCAGATAATGCACAAGAAACCAAATGTGTGGGTTATACTACCAGAAAAACAAATGCAGAACTAGAGACCAAGAAAGATCTTTAGACTACTCATTCTCAAAGAGTTGCAGAACAGGAAAACTGTGTAAAATGGAGACTTAGGTACTTCATAAATTTTCCTATTTGTTGACTCTGTTCTTTATTTATATTTTGTAAAGTAGAAGGAGCTGTCCTTGTAGCATTTCTGTGTATAACTACTGTTAACTTTGATTAATCTTATAAAAGATTAGTGATGCTTGCTGTTAACAAGATGAAACCAAGAAATTACAACTGGGAATTATATTGTTGACAATTTGACATTCATTAGGGGCAATCAAGCTTATGCAAATGGGCATCTGCCCAAAGCTGAGGAGTATTATACACGAGGCCTGAACTCTGTGTCCCAGAAAGAAAATTCTGGAAGCTGCAGTCAAGAATTGATGTTGTGCTATTGCAATCACGCAGCAGCACGGATGTCCCTTGGAAGAATGAGAGAAGCTTTTAATGACTGTATGCTAGTTGTTGCAATAGATTCTCACTTCCTGCAGGCTCAAGGACCGCAAAGTAAGTTATCTTGGTTTCATGATTGATATCTTATCTTCATATATCATGTGCATACCCACCCAGAAGATTTGATTTTGATTCCTGAAACTGTACATCTGGCTAATATTCAATAATTGTTGGGAATTCTTAGTTGTCTTTTAACTCATTTGAGAAGTATGTTCATCTAGTGAAATCACAAGCCGCCATGATGGAACAGTAGATGTAAGGAAAATGATATCGTCTTTTTCTCCATTTCTGTGTTGTTTAAACTTATGTTTATATGAAGAATTTTCTTTTTTTTAATAGAAAAAGTAACTTCTTATATTTGATATCCAATCTGCATGATAATATTTGATAGACATGAATCAGTCAAAATATTCTAGTTAAAGCATGAACAATTAGATGAAATGAATAGACTGGCTAGGAAATGAAATTGATATAATCTTTTAGTTGCATTCGAGTTTTTAAGCTGAAAATGCAAACTAAAATATCAAAGTCAATCATTCAGTTAAAGTTATTTCTGTCTATATAGATGAATGATGCGTTACACTTCTATCTATAAATAATCTTCCTACTCGCCAACTTCTCACTTTCTATTCTTCTTAATATGATCTAGTGTTAGTCCTTATCTGAAAGATTCCCTTACTTGAGATGATTTAATTTTACTAGTTGTCAACAGCTGCTTGAATAGATTTTTTTCCTGTAAAATACTCCAGATTCACCTTTGGCTATGCTAGTTACTGTAATTTAGTAAATTTTTGGTAACTATTTATTATCTATTAGTTCAACTTAAATTGATTGATAGTGAGGATATTTTAGTTGATTGCTACATTGTTGCTTTTGTCTCTTGTCTTGCTTTATGGTAGACAAAACAAAGATAATAGCTAATGTTTACTTGGCATAGTTGCTATCTCACACTCGGGACATTGATAGAGCCGTGAAACATTATGAAGAATGCTTATCCTCAATGCATGAGGGAAGTCCAGATGCAAAAATATTGACAGAGGGTACCGATGGACTTGCGAAAGCTCAGGTAGCACTTGATCTAGTTACTGACTTGAGTATCTTGTGATATAACTTGATGCATGATTATGTTACATGCAAATAATTTTATACATGTAGCTAATAGTTTTAAGTCCAAGTAAAATTAAAATTGAATATGTAACATGTAGTTAATAGGCTAGTTAAAGAAGTAAGGGAATAATGAAGATTGGTGAACAAGAAATCCATCCTGCTAAATTTCTCTGCGGAAAATTTTAGGATGAATGTTCTCATATGTTATTTGAAAACATTAAGAGATTGCTGGAAGCAGAGGCACATGATATATTAATAATTTGGTTGTAGATTGAGCTTAATGGTGGAGGATGATCCTTGTATTTGATTTCAAATGTATCCAAAATATCTTCATTGTTGTCCTCGAAGGAGAGGTGTAAGTCCTCAAAAGGATGTGCTATCTTTAATTGTGATTTTAAGTTGGACATTCATGGATTTCCATATGATGATGAATGATTCCACCTTTTTCACTGATACCTTATTTTTGATGGCGAATTGTGATATGATTAATTGAACATTATGTTGCCAGATGGAACATAGCTACTGATACAGGGAAGGAGAGATGATCCTATTTCGATCCATTTCATTCAGGATCATGGTATATACCTGAATGTTTGTATTGCTTAATACACAATCCAAATGATGTAGAAAAATTGCACCTTATAATTAATTGAAGGGCTGTGTGTGAAGTAACTATTTAGTGCCTAAGAAATTACACCAAAAATTTTATAGAACTAATTTGAGAAAGTAAAAAAAGCTTGTGCATGTATAACTTCCTGCTGGTTCATTCCATGTATATTTGAATCACATAAGTAATTGTGATTATTGGGGTTTTTTTGTGATTTTTGTTTAGTTTTAGCAAATAATTGATTCACAATACTAGTAAATGTACTTCCTTTATATGCTCTTTGTTTAATTGTGTTTCTCACAAATTGATAGTCTGACATGTATTCTTCCAATGCAACAGCAAGTGGCTGATCATGTGGGTCAGGCTGAGGAGATTTTACAAAAGAAGACATCTAATGAAGTGGAAAAGACCTTACAATTGGTCTCTGATATCAATGGTAGATATTATGGCCTATCAAATATGGAATTTACTTTGTCATAATTGTGCTAATTAGCTGTGTATATATTATTACCTAGAGTAGATTATTTGTAATTAGTACATACTTAAATTAGATTATCTGTAATTAATATGGTAGCTATATTTACTTTGTTACTAAAGATAAATTGTAAATCAATTCTATTTAATGCAAGAGCTTCGGGAGAAGAAGGGGACTTTTTCCTGGAATTTCAAAGTTGTTTGTCATGGTATCAGAGCCAAAGGAAGGCTGAAATTTCTTCTGCCCTTAAAGCTCTCTGGTTTGTTTCTTTTGGGTTGATTTCCAATCAACAATTTTTTTTGAAATTTTTTTTCTCTTCTCTCGATTGATTGACTTGTGATTGAGAGTTTGGATTAAGATTTCTTTTTTTTTTCGGATGACTACTGAGAATTTTTCTAGAAGAATACCTATGGAGACTTTGGCTATCAAATTTATCGGAAAAAATTATGCAACATGGGAATTTCAGTTCCGGATGTTTCTGAAAGGGAAGGAGCTTTGGGGTCACATTGATGGATCGTTAATGGCTCCTAAAAACGCTAAGGACCTTGGTCAATGGGAGACAAAGGTTGCCCGAATTATCTCTTGGCTTCTCGGATCCATCGAAGCTCATATGGTGAACAATTTACGACCTTTTAATACGGCTAAGGAGATGTGGGATTACCTGAAACGAATATATCATCAAGATAATACTGCAAGGCGATTCCAACTAGAGCTTGAGATTGGTAACCTCAGTCAAGGTGATCTTTCTATTGAGCAATATTATTCTGGATTTCTTAGTCTTTGGAGCGAATATTCTAATATTATATATTCAAAAGTACCAAAGGAGGCCTTAGCTAGTATTCAGGCAATTCATGAAGTTAGTAAACGTGATCAGTTTTTAATGAAATTGAGATCAGACTTTGATGTTGCTCGGGCTGGATTGCTAAATAGAAATCCAGTTCCTTCTTTGGATATATGTCTTGGAGAATTGTTGCGTGAAGAACAAAGATTGGCTACCCAAGCTGTTCTAGGTGCATCACAAGAGAAATCTGCAGTTATCAATGTTGCTTATGCTGCTCAAGGGAGGAACCGTGGTAAGGATCAACTGCAGTGCTATAGTTGTAAGGAGTTTGGGCATATGGCTCGCAACTGCAGTAAGAAATTCTGCAACTATTGTAAGCAACATGGGCACATTATCAAGGAGTGTCCTACACGTCCGAAAAATCGACGGACCCAAGCTTTTCAAGCTGCTATTCCAAATCTTGATGTTATTGGTCCTACATCTACAGTCACTGGCACCAATCAATCTGTTCTTACGCCAGAAATGGTCCAACAAATGATTCTCACTGCCTTTTCTACTCTTACTCTTCAGGGCCAAGGTACGAATATTTCTTCTTCATGGATTGTTGATTCTGGGGCGTCCAATCATATGACTGGGTCACCTGATCTACTGCATAATGTACGACAGTATAATGGCTCACAAAATATTCAGATTGCTAATGGCAGTAATCTTCCAATTACAGCCATTGGTGATATAGGGTCTTCTTTTAGTCATGTATTTATCTCTCCTAGGTTGTCTACAAATCTAATTTCTGTTGGTCAGATGGTTGATAATCACTGTGATGTACATTTCTCTCGTGGTGGTTGTATTGTACAGGATCAGGTGTCGGGTCAAGTGATCGCGAAGGGGCCTAAAGTGGGAAGATTATTTCCTTTGCAGTTTTCTGTTCCCAGAAATTTGTCCTTCTCTTCTATTGTTACTGCAAATAAGACTGATGTTTGACATAAACGATTGGGTCATCCGAATAATGTGATTTTATCTAATTTAATGAAGAATGGCTTTCTTGGTGACAACATTCAGTTTTCTAAACACCTATTACCTCTTGTCTGCACTACTTGTAAACTTGGGAAAAGTAAAGTTCTACCTTTTCCTACTCATGGTGGTCGTGCTAAAACATGCTTTGAGATAATACATAGTGATGTTTGGGGCATTACTCCAGTTACTTCCCATGCACAGTATAGATATTTTGTGACGTTTATTGATGACTATAGTCGATTCACGTGGATATATTTTCTACGTAGGAAAGCTGATGTGTTCACTGTTTTTCAAAAAAATTTGGCCTTTATTGAGACACAATTCTCTACGTGCATTAAGATTTTACGATCTGATAATGGTGGTGAGTATCTATCACATGAATTCAAGCTCTTTTGCAAAACAAAAGTATTTTATCACAACGGTCATGTCCTTATACTCCCCAGCAAAATGGGGTGACTGAACGAAAACATCGTCACTTATTGGATATGGTACGCACACTACTCCTAGAGTCCTCAGTTCCGCCTATATTTTGGGTAGAAGCCTTGTCTACTGCTGTATATTTGATTAATCGGTTGCCCTCTCAACAACTGAATTTTGATTCTCCTTACTATCGTCTTTTTGGGTTGCATCCTGATTATCACATGTTGCACACATTTGGGTGTGTTTGTTTTGTCCACTTGCCGTCTCATGAGCGTCACAAGCTTACAGCTCAATCCGTACGGTGTGCTTTTATGGGTTACAACAATGCTCAAAAAGGTTTTCTATGTTATGATGCGATTGCTAATCGTTTTCATATTTCCCGAAATGTGATTTTCTTTGAGCATGAGTATTATTTTCCGCAACATGTTTCTCCTTCTGGAAGTAGTCTTCTTCCTCATTTTGAGAATACCTCTCCATCAACTGATCGTTTTATACCTGGCGTTATATATCAACGACGAAAAACCTCACCATCACAAACTCTTCCCGATCCTAATCCAATGGTTCTTCGAAAATCCTCTCGCACTCGTCATCCTCCTGATAAATATGGTTTTTCTGCCACTTTAGCTGATACTACAGTTCCTACCTCTTATTCGCATGCGACTAAGCAGGCATGTTGGGTTAAAGCTATGCAGGAAGAACTTCAGGCTCTTCAGGAGAATCACACTTGGGATATTGTTCCTTGCCCAAATGGTGTTAAGCCCATTGGTTGTAAATGAGTATATTCTATTAAGCTACGATCTGATGGCTCAATTGATAGATATAAAGCAAGGCTGGTGGCACTTGGTAATCGCCAGGAGTATGGAGTGGTTTATGAGGAGACATTTGCTCCTGTAGCTAAGATGACGACAGTGCGACTTATCCTAGCTATTGCTGCTTCCAAGGGATGGTCATTACGACAAATGGATGTGAAAAATGCTTTTTTGCACGGAGATCTTAAGGAAGAAATTTATATGACTCCACCATCAGGATTATTTTCTACACCCTCTTCTGATGTTTGCAAACTAAAACGTTCACTCTATGGTTTAAAGCAGGCTCCACGTGCTTGGTTTGACAAGTTCGGCTCTACGCTTATTAACTTCTCTTTTGTTCAAAGTCAGTATGATTCTTCTTTATTCCTGTGCAAAACTGAAAAAGGAATCGTCTTGCTCCTGGTATATGTTGATGATATTGTTATTACGGGGTCCGACTCTGTCTTAATTTCTCAGCTTCAAGAGCATCTTCAGGGGTCTTTTCATATGAAAGACTTGGGATCTTTACACTATTTTTTGGGGCTTGAGGTGCACTCTACTCCAGCTGGAATTTTCTTACACCAACATAAATATCTCCAGGGGATAGTGGCTTTGGCTGGTCTGCAGGATGGTCATTCTGTTGATCATCCTTTAGAGGTGAACGTTAAATATCGCCGTGATGAGGGTGATTTTCTCCCAGATCTCTCTTTATATAGACAACTAGTGGGGAGCTTGAACTATCTGACTATTACCCGACCTGATATTGCCTTTTCTGTTCAACAAGTTAGTCAATTTTTACAAGCACCTACACATCTTCACTTGGCTGCAGTTCGACGCATTGTTCGCTATTTGCATGGTACTTCTTCCCGGGGACTTTTCTTTTCTGTGGGCTCTCCTATTCGTTTGGTTGCATATAGTGATGCTGATTGGGCTGGTTGTTCTGATATTCGACGCTCAGTTACAGGATGGTGCATGTTTATGGGTACCTCTCTTATTGCTTGGAAAAGTAAGAAGTAAGATCGGGTGTCTAAGTCTTCCACAGAATCATAGTATCGCGCTATGTCCTCTGCTTGTTCTGAAATAGTTTGGCTTCGGGGACTGTTGGGTGAACTTGGGTTTTCCCAACTTAAACCTACTCCACTTTATGCAGATAATACTAGTGCTATTCAAATTGCTGCTAATCCAGTATTTCATGAACGCACCAAACACATCGAAGTAGATTGTCATTCTATTCGTGAAGTATATGATGCTTGTGTCATCACTCTTCCACATATAACCACTGAATTCCAAATTGCTGATGTGTTTACTAAAGCTCTCTCCCGACACCGTCATCACTTTCTTATTGACAAATTGATGCTTGTTGATCATCCAACATCAATTTGAGGGGGGATATCAATGGCAGATATTATGGCCTATCAAATATGGAATTTACTTTGCCATAATTGTGCTAATTAGCTGTGTATATATTATTACCTAGAGTAGATTATTTGTAATTAGTACATACTTAAATTAGATTATCTGTAATTAATATGGTAGCTATATTTACTTTGTTACTAAAGATAAATTGTAAAGCAATTCTATTTAATGCAAGAGCTCCGGGAGAAGAAGGGGACTTTTTCCTGGAATTTCAAAGCTGTTTGTCATTGGGTCACTACTCAAGTACACATTCAGAAAGATTGATGGAATGGAAAGCTGAGGCTCTTCTCATGGTTTGTAGTTTAAATATCTTTCAACATAGTAGTGTCCTCATATGTATTTTCTTCTGGCTATATGAGAAAGTAACACTACTAGTTATATTATCTCATATATTTCTTAGAATATATATTACCTCATATATTTTCTTTTGGATGTATATATTTTGCTATCTTAAACATTTGTTCTTAAATTTTACAGCTTCGAAGATATGAAGAATTATTCAAATTCTCTGTGCAGACTATGGAACATGTTGGATATAATATTTTGGCATCTGGAATCGATGAACATTCAAGCAAAATCGAAAAACCTGAAAATTTTCAATATTTTCCTTCAAGGCATTGGTGTTTGCATTTCATGGCAAACTTCTTTTTAGGAAAACATGATGAAGCATTTGAATTGCTAAAGAAGCACAATCAAAGGAAAAGTATAGTGGACAAGTTCAATTCAATCTTACTAGATATTTCATAAGCTACTTGGCACGTAGTAATTTTCAAAAATGTTCTTATGATTATATAATGATACCTAGGTATAGCAATGAGCCAGACTCTTCAACTTCGCTTTTTGCTACCATTCATAGGCTTTTACACCTTAAAGTAAGCTCATTCAGTTCTTTTAGCCTTTTCTACTTCCAACTATTTTAAAATTCCATGTAAATGATTTATACTTGAGTTACCTGAATTTGTGGATACATTGCTTTGTGTTTGGTGTTTGGAATCACAGGTAATGTGATTAATGTAAGTTCAGTTAAACTTTGCCATCATCGTTTTTGTTATGTAAATATTAATTAACAACAACATCACAACAATGCTAATATCTGAAGTGATCCCTCAACTTCTTATTATTCATTTGGCATTGGAAACATAATTATCTACGGGTTGGTGAAGACTTATTTTAAAACTGAATCAACTAAGCTTCATAGCACATTATGAGAATTGGATCAAAGCTAGAACTCGAAACAATTTGTACGAGTACAGCGGTACAAAAGAAGGTTAAGGCCAAATTTCTGGGGGATTAAATGAGATGATAGTAGTCAAATTCTATAAATGATTATTGGAGAAGTAACATGAAGCTAGCACAGGATTGTAGCATCAAGTAGTTAGATAATCTGTTTAATTATCTGACCCACCTGATGTGCCTCTCTGGATTTCATATCTTTGTAAATATTTTTTCTTTTTTTTAAGCTATTTTCTTTTTTTTTAATAAATAATTGGGAGCACACACGGTTGTGGGTCACCCCCAGATGATTTTTGTTGGGGTTGCATTGGTAAGTGTAGGATGAGAGGTTGTTCATCTCACTGTCTTTAAAGTATAACAAAGTATACCTGAACAATGTAATCTTTTTTTCTGTACAGTTGAGAAGTCATGTGAGGACTATCTTTTTAAAATATTGCACCATCATAGCATTCTCTGTATTCATCTCACTCTTGCTTGGCGATAGTGTATCAATCAAGATGTAGTCTTCTTGGTGAGCTAAAGGAAAATTCAAAGTTTGAGGCCATAGGAGATAATTGGAAGTTGGAACTGTTCTGTTTGATAATGGAACTTGGTGGAATGGAAGAGGTTTTAGATTGGTTGGAAGACTAGATGCTATGAGAATGGATTAAGTAACATGAGACATAAATGGACTATGAGAGAAAATGACTGCAGGGAGAGGAAAGGGTGGGGATAGAGAGAGACTGAGAGAGGAAAAGAAGGTAAATGGGCCACACTAGTATATATCCAAGAAGAGATGAATTCGTAGCACATTGTTGCAGTAAATGTCGGAAGGGGCTGGAGTAAATTTTTCGCCTGATTTTGAGTCTACAAAAAGTTAGCAGGAACAAGTAATATTAATTCGCCAGTGAGAAGATATAGACCTATCGTAGTTAAACATACTACAATCTAAAGAGAACTGAATTAAAGCAATAAACCAAATAATACTCGCAATGAGTTTTTTTAAGGGTTGTTTTCTACTTTATGTTTTCTGTGTCAATTTTGTGCTATTCTTTCCATAACCATGTAGATAGTTCTTTGCATCACAATGTTTTGATCTTATCTGTTTGTTTGTTTATTCTTTTTTATTCATACGGAGGTTTATATATCCATGTCATTGTTGCTATGTCTTATTCTCAGGCTGCTGGAAATAAAGCATTTAGAGAAGAAAGAAATTTGGATGCAATAGAACATTACAGTGCTGCTTTAGCATTTAATATTGAATCACGCCCTTTTACTGCTGCATATCTAATCGTGCTGCTATGTCTAGCCATCGCTCTTGATGCTATCTAGCCAAAGGTTGGTCAATAGCTATATTTCCTAATTTTTTGCATTGTGATTTAGACTTTAACAGTTGACAGCTCCTGGTCTACTGTCTCTCCATCAAACCTCGGTCAGTAGATATATTTCCTAAGGATAAGTTTTCAGGATTGTTTTAAATGTCACGCTCTAAATAATATGTAAATACTGGCTAGTCCTTTTTGGTGAGATCAATGGCCAGACTAGACCATATAGCTTGTTTTTGTTACTGTTAGATGCAATCATATAACATGAACTCAAATGTTGTGAGTAATGGTATCAGATTAATGCTTAACAAACCATTATCTGAAACTTTTGTTCTATCTGCTGATTTGTGGTAGGTGTTGCTGCATAACAGGCACTTTCTAGAAGGGCTGCCTTATATGAGAGGATCCAAGACTACGAACAAGCATCTAATGATCTCCGCAGACTCGTATCTCTTTTGGAAAGTCAAATCAAAGTCAAGGATAGTCAAAATTTTGCTGTGGAAAGCTCAGCCAGTAACCTTAGTGATCTACATCAAGCCTGATTTCGGCTCTGTATTGTGGAGGCGGCGGCTAAGAATGATATCCCTTTGGATATGCACCTTATATTGTGAGTTCTCGCCAACTTGAGTTTGTTTGTATTAATTCATGATTATATCATTTTTTCAGAAATTCGTGACTTTCAAGTCAAAATGTCATCTATTGATGTTCTCCACTATTTCTGACATTTATAGCTGTCACATTACTAGTGATATGGATTTACATAGTGCTTAATGATTGGAACGAAATTCATGGAACCAACCCCCAAATAGTTTGGACAAATACAGGTTTAATAATGATGATTAGGGTAAAATGTCTGGATTGTATTGATGAATATTCACTAGTTGTAGATCCATCCATTTCCTTTTATTTGCAAAGTGGTTGCTACTCTACAGTCTTTGCTCAGTATTAAACAGAATTATTATACAAATCTTTCAAAAATATTTCAGTTTAGATATCGTTATTCTGATAAATTAGGATTGCTACTGAACATGCTTCTAGTCTTCTTGATTGGGCAAACCCAACTCATTGGCAGTCATAAATATAACCATCAAGCTCTGTAGCTGGCATAAAAAAGGCTTATCGGAAAGCTGCACTTAGAAATCACCCCGACAAGGTATGATTTAATGGACAATAATGTTCAAACATTTTGATGTGGTACCAAAATCAAACCAACATCATGGAGAATTGGGATGAAATTGACACAACATGAGGGATGACTATATCATACAAAGAAATGCACTATTTAAGACTTCTACTGAAACTATTTTAGCTTCTAAATTAAACATACTAAAGCTACTTAATATACCAAAAATTAAACAATCACCAGCTTAGATACTTTTTTTAAAAAAAGACAGAACTGCAGAATAGATCTTACCAAAATAAACACTTCGTAAATCTGAAAGTTTTAAAACTTAATTTCCTTGTTTGCTTTACAATTACACCTTTCTCAGTTTATTAACTTCAACCACTACTTCAGGCTGGTCAGATCTTAGTTAGGAGTGAAACTCCTGATAGCATTCGGAGAGAGGTGGCTCAGGAAGTCCACAGGGATGCAGACAGATTGTTCAAGATGATAGGAGAGGCATATACTGTGCTTTCGGATGCTACGAGGCATAAACTTACCAAACTTTAACTGAATATGATTATACCTCATCTCCCTCCCTCAAAGTTCGCACTCGCTTAACCCAATTTTTGAGAGACAACGGAGCCAAAGACCAGAAAGAAGTTAAGATACTGCTTTCCACTCCCGCAAGTGTAAATTTACTTGCATTTAAATGAATATGATTATATCTCTCCATCCTCAGAATCTGCCCTCACAACACCAGTTTTTGAGACAAAGGGGCCAAAAACAAGAAAGCAATTGAGGTATAACCCTTTTTTTTTTTTAATTAACATACTGAAGAATGTTTATACATAGCAAGCAGAAAAGCGGAGGACATTTTATGTATGCTTGAATACTGCTTCTGCTTGTTTGTGTGTGTGTAGTTTTTTTTTAAAAAAAAATTGATGATTGCATCTAATCTAACTAGACTGTTGTATAATTAAGACCATTCTTTGATAGTTGAATACATCGTCCCAGCATTTACAAAAAAGAAAATGTTTGCCAAGGTTTGACATCATCTTTTGTACATGGAAACTTGAAACTCATTCTGGTCTCGAAAAGCATGCATTCCAGGTATATTTCTTAGTTGAATTGAAACTGATAGTCATTTTTGAATTGGAACTGACCAATTGTCTTGCCTAGTTTGACTTTGGCATTTAGAATTGTGCTATAGATGTTTTCTCGCTGAGCAATGATAGAGAGAGTGAAAATGAGAGAGTGAAAAGTATAGTGAATGATTTGACATGACGTGACACTTTATATACACACGTCCGATTATCGCTTGGACACCATCGGCAGCCTTCGGCCGTCGCCCTGAATCAAACTATATCCTAGAGGGCACGGTGAATCCGTCGGAGATCGTGTATGCAAGATATCATGTCATTCATTATGATTTTCACTCTCTCAATCATTATTCTTTCTCGCTTTTGTGGCGTACTTGTTTGTATGAATGTCTATTTTATTGTTTAATTTTAGAATGTTTCTATGTTTAATTACGGAAATGGAGTTAAGTTATCAATTTCTTTACAATTATGATTCATAATGAATACTTGTTCCTTATTTTTCCATTATATTATATATTATGAACTAGCAAGCGAAATGAATAGGCTGTTCGAGCTGTGAATTGTAGTTAAGATCTTATGATCCACAGTATCGTCTTTTACTCCGATAAATGTACATTAATACGACAATCCTATAAATGTAGATAAATTCAACTTAGGGCATTGATAACATTATCGACCGAGCATTTATAACAGACGGGAGCATGATGTTTTAGATGAGGATGACCCCGTTGATATTACAAGAAAAGACATTGAAAAAATTACATGAATTCCTCGATTATATTTGCTTCCTTTTTCTTTCGGTCTCAACCACCAAATCTCCAGCGTTATCTTAATCCTTTTGGTAGAATGCGAGAACAAGGTCTGTATGTACGGAGAAAAGCTGTGTATCCACAAAAAGCTGTTCCAACAGGTGCAAAAATAAATAAATAAATAAATAAGAACAAATATATAATCATCAGTAGATTATTTAAACATTTGAACAATTTGACTTGTCAGGTTGGAGGTGATTGATCTTGAACATGAGGTCGTGAATTCTTAATGTTTAATGCTTTGTGGATGCAACTTGCAAGCAAGAATTGCATGAGTTCTGAGGAAGAACAAATGTGTGACTGATCAATAGAACAACTTGTCAATTCAATATGTGAAAAAAAATATGGGCAGATATATAATCATGGATAGATTACACAAAATGTATAATAAGATTTTTTAACATTTGAACAATTTGGTTTTCCAAGACAGTATGTGACTGATCTTGAAGACGACGTCGCGAATTCTAATACTTGTTAATCCAACATGTGAAGAAAAAAAAGTCAAGAACAAATATATAGTCATCAAGAGATTATCTAAAAATAAAATTTAATTTTCCAAGACTGTGATTGATCTGGAACATGATCATGAATTCTTAATGTTTGTCGGAGCAATCAGGGCACTAAGTCCCCGTGCCAAGGTCAAATTTTACTGGTTTTGACAAATAATCTACTTTATTCCACCAAATTAATGTACTCTGATTGTTAGCCTAAAGATAAATGACCACATTTTACTTATGGTTACAGACCCATAGTCATAAAGACAGGACCAATCCAAAAATAATAATAATAAAACCGACACCACTCACAACTGGGCCAGATAAAAATGAGTTCAGCAAGCCAAATAGTTGATTCAATAGACAACAGCAAATGGCTAGAAGCCTAGAAGAGGATGAGAATGCAATGAAGTGTACCTTCATAAAGGGCCTGTCACGATATGGAAAGGAATCAATATAACTATCTTTCAACAACACTGAAACCTGTAGAAAAGCACAAAGCAGAAGGTTAAAAAGCCATGAAAGGTAATCTAACTAGCAAGATTGATTTATCTTGGTAGTATTATAGTATTGTGTGTATCACAACAGTTGTTTCAACTTCGAATGGAGGTTCACATGAATCTTTTGGAGACGTAGTCAGGATGGCTGATTTTTGGACAATTACAGAGATCATGGTCATACTAAGAAACATAGTTGAAATACATGAAATAACAACATTGGAGATGAGCACATTGTCAAATTCAGAGAGCAAACCTTGTCATTGTTTGATTGAACATTTGTTATTGTGTGGGATCGTAGGTTCGAGCAAAATGAATCAAGATATGACCTAATAACTGCCAAGAAACCTTTAGCAGCTTCAATCTGTGATGATGAGCAAAAAAAAGTTTAACAAACCTAATAATAACTTCATAGAAAATTAGAGCATAAATTAAGATTATATATATATATATACAAAAAAAAATGATGAACCAGGCAGCAGACAAATTGAACCTGGGATGACCAGTCCAGCTCCACGGAAATTTCCCACCGGGATTATATATATATACAAGAATGTTTTGTGTGTGTGTAAATTAGAGTGTAAATTAAGATTATATATATATATACAAGAATGTTTTGTGTGCCCGCGCGCACAAAAAAAAAAAAAATGCACATGGTGTTCACAAGGTGAGCATCATAAGGTAAGTAGGTATCAAGACTATATATATCATGTACAAATCAAGATTCAACTAAGTTGCATATGATTACCAGATAGTTCTTATGCAATTCAACAGCGTGCACAGCATGTGTTTTAGTATATCAAGGAAAATCTACAGAACTTTTAAGTAACAAGAACAAGAAAAATCTACCATACAGTATGTGAGTTTATCATTTAACGCAATAATCCACTGCCAGTAGACGGGCAAGTAATACTTATGGAAAATAGATCTACATCACGTAAATAGACCCATGGTGAAATTTTCTTCACTGTCATTCAATAGTAACAGCCATGCTCGAGAAGCAGTTACCTGGACATCTGTGCACTCATACACAGGTCTTCTACGGGCCAAGTAGCTTTCCCCAACAAGCCTTGCATGGTAAGGACTTAATGATGAGAAAAGTTCTTTCTTCTGTGGCAGCTGGGGCATCCAGGATGACTTAACCTGCATGATTAAATATCTAAAGGATCAAGAATAGCAAAAGGTGTCTGACAAAATACCAACATATGAACTATGACAAACAAGTAAATACTGACAGTGAATGATGGATTTTATTCAGAAAACAAATACCAATATATACCGTGAAATTAACATACACTACAGCAATGACCTCTTATAATCCCAGTCAGGGCTACATTTAATTGGCCTGTGAAATTATTATGCGAGGACTGAAGATTTTTAGTGACTGCAAATGCTAGGTCTCATATTACATGTATATTACATATATTTTACGCATCAACATCCACAAGCACATTAGTTCCAACAACTTGGGGTCAGCTACATAGATATTGTCCCTCCATCGAACTCTATGGAAGTCTATAATTACATCTATTTGAGAGAGAAACATTGACAATCACTTAATTGTAATTAGGTTGAAGTTCAATTCCAGAAGGAGAATCTCGACCAAAAACCAAATCCATGTCTACAACAAATTTAATTTATTGTATCAGCTGACCCTAGTTCCACTGATTTATATTGACATAGTATCCAACACCGTATAGATTTAGGTGATTGACTTAGAATTGACAAAATACAATAAAGGCAGTCTTATATAGCCTTTTAGCTGATTATAGCATCCAAGAAGAGTAAGCTACAGTGGAAGGGAAAAAAAATGATGGCGGTTAGACAACAAGAGGATCCATGACAGAGAAAAGACAGTAAAATGAATTATTGTAAAATCATCCTTGTTTGTTAGGTTATGAGTATTAAACGCCAGAGGAAAAAAAGTTAATATATGCAATTTTTCATCTATGTGATGTTGCATTTTCATTTTCTTATCTTGATTTCTTCTTACTTCCCTCTTTTAGTCTTCTGTTTAGTCTACACTTGTTATTGTGATTAAGCACCATCTTAACCAAGACTGACCAATTTGGAATCGACTAACTCTGCAGTCTTAGAGATGGACTCCACAACCAGCATAGGAAACCAAATAGTGATGAAATTTGCTGCTGCATTGGTCACTAAGAAATTGCAGGGATGAAGTTTATCCAATATGATACATTGACAATTTAGTACTATAGAAAGATTACACTATCAACATCACAGTTGTTATCAGGTTCTAATCGGAAGTAAGACACTCGTTGAAATATAGCTGCAAGCAGCTAAAGATTATTATGGCTGAATGATTCATAAGTTTTTTTCAATAATAAATTCTATAATCAAATGGACGAATATTAAAATATGTACGGCTTATTAGTACTGTAAATAGAACTCATTCTATTAGTCAAGGGAGAAGATCCGCACACAAAATAGAAGGAAAACAAGGGGAAACTGAACTCACACTTGACATCTGGAAAGAGATGCATATGATCAACATTATGCATTTTTTTAAAAAAAAAAAGGTTATGCGTGATTCAACAGACATACAGAGCTTGAAAGTAACCTGGTTCTTGTCCGCGTCAACAAGAATAACACTTGTCAACTTTGACTGTATATCAGTAGTTTTGCTTTTTATGCCTACCTACAAAAGCAGAATTTTTATCAGAATGATTCATATAATCTAATATATTTATTAGGAATTAAAGAGAAATAATATATGGGTGAAGGATGAAACTCAAATATTTGAACTAAAACAACTATAACTTTTGTTCGTTACAGCATTGAAACAATATGATCTTCAATGTACCAAAGTATGGAATCTCCTTTAATTTATCAACAATAACCAATGAGTTGCTAATCTAAGCAATGGATTATCTTGAGTGTTCATCTCAAACACAAGGCCAAGGTGGATGTTGAGGTAGACAGAGTTTACGTAACTATGGTCATTTTTGCCATATTGAACATGCTAGAAACATATTAGGATGTTCAAGGCTGGCTGTTAATGAGTTTCTAATACCTTTCAAGTTGATTCAAGTGACAGGATCATTCACAATTAAGGAATAAAATACCATCAGATGAACCGGCTAAAGATCAATAGGCACGAATATAATGATTCGTTGTGATGGAGATCACGAAATCATCATCATTTATCAAACTACGTTAATTTTAACTGTTTTCTCACCAAAGTAAATGCACAAATTAAGACCTTTGCAAGTAACAAACTGCCTAATGGGAGACCAGCTAACTCTACTGACACATGAACCCATTAAGTATTATATCATATCAACTGTATATATTCTTGCATCATGATTCAGTATGCCAAGATATTATATTTAAGTCATTATTGAGATAGACCACATATGCAAAAGAGAACCAAATTAAATCATATGAATCTTTTCCTTGATCATAATATGTATATGCTCGGTATGTTAAAAAGGAGAGAGAATATACTGAAACTTACAATGTATGGAACAGGCGCGTCAAGAAATTCCAGTATGTCATTTGGCAAAACCTTAATTTCAGAGGCAAATACATTGTGTTATCCGACAAGAGGTAGTAAGATCCTTCTCTAGACATAATATCAATAAAGAATTGGCAAAGTTTGAGTTGCGTACTGGCATTAGTAGGCTATGCCACTGATAAGGACGTATCAATGGGACAACTGATAATACTGAAGCTGATAAGACTCCCTGCATGTTAAATGTTTACATGATATAATGACCAGCTTTCAAGTTACAAAAAGAAGACAACTGAACAACAATTGTTTCTTACTAGATGCGCCAATGTGTCTAGAGGTCACTAAAAGTATGCTCAGAAATGTATGAACAAAGATTGTAATAAGAATCCAGACGGTCCTCAAGTTAATTTGTAAAAACACTACAAGCATCACTAGCAAAAAGATGAAGATTCCTTAAACCTACATGGCAATAAAACTGATGATAGGACTGCATTCAACTACTGCTAGAACATGATTTAGCTGAACATAGAAAAGAATTAAGTCAAGTATTTTCCAACACACTAACAATATATGTCACTTTTGTGAAATCAGGAAACCTAAAGATACGGCAATAGATACAGTGTTGAATAACAACTTGAAGTAGAAATAGTAATAAGAGAAGTAAAAGTAAAAGAATGAGGATTACCAAATTCGAACAAACAACAACTATTTGCTTTTCCAGGAGTGCTCCAGCAAGCATCACCAATATCTGACAATTGTAAAAAAAAAAAAAAGTTACAAAATAACAATTCACTAATAGATAAAGTGATAAACAATAAATACGTGCACAGTTATTCACCATATTCAGTGGTAACGAAACCATATACACCACCTGTATGTACTGATATAATCAACGACCAGTTGAGGACCATATATGCCACCAGAGATAGGATCCATATTCACCATTTTTTCAAGTGAAAACACATGATACAGTGTAATCCACTAATTTCAAAACGATATAGCCCCATATTCATAGAACATGCCGTCAGCTCCCAAATTAATGAGATCAAATTGAAAAGCCAATGACTCACCAGGACACAAAAGATAATTCATAAGTTTATCTGCTTCTATAGAATTGTTCCTCATGATCCTAATCCTTAGCACAATCAAAACGCATAATGCCCAATCAAGTCATCATTTCAAGTGAGACTTGCAACTAATTCTCAATTAATGTGCTAAAATATCTAACATTGACTAGACTTATACGTGTATTCAGCTGAATGGTTGAAAACCTAGATGAAGCCTAGTAATCTAGTACATATATCTCATTTTTTTTAAAAAAAGAAAGAATATATTTGCAGATCAGGTCCACCATTCCAGGAACCAATCTCCTATTGCCAAACTGGGCTATGTCCCAACCACGATAACTGCAGTGTGTTGACAACTATGCCAAGTCAATAAACTTTTGACAACTATCACTATTCAATAAGCAGTAATAAGCAGGCTATATGACAAATATCCCATACTTACACGGTCAAGCCCCAAACACCCACATAATGTTGCAACTGTCCATACAGACAGAGCAGTCGCCTCCTCTTCTGCTAAAAGAGAATGATGCACCTAGAGTACAAGGGTCGATTAAGCAAATATGAGATCTCCAACATGCTTGAGCGTTCAAGAAAGATTTCACAGAAGAAGCAATTAGATAGCAAAGTAGAGCTGAATTATCAGCAGAAATAAACCTCAGTCATTTCTAAGTTTGTACATCCAGATCTTATGTCGATAGTGGAGCCAGCAATATGAAGAACCGTTTCACCAGGCCTATGAAAATCCAATGGATGTAAGTGCTCTAAAGGCTTAAAAGTTAGTGTTGATCCTCTAGCAGGACATTCTAGACCATAATACTGACAAATAATCTGTAAGGAGCCATTGCAGTTTGCCTGAGAATACATCCAAGCAATAGATCAACCATTAGAGAATTTATGATGTGCATATATTTCAGAAATCCTTAACTAAAGCACAAAAGACAACTTTCCAACCTTGGCCCATTCAAGAATTTTACTGTGGCGATTTAGATCTTCTTGACCAGAAGAAGATGGCTCTTCCAGATCTGAATCATCATTATTTCTCCTCAGATTTCTACCTTCACATGGAGATCCCTGTAAACTGAGTGTACAGAGGAAAGTTCTTAGTCATTACACCAAAACTGAAACTTTTTCAAGCAGTAGCCTATAATTTGTCTAATCTTCCAGGCAGTAATTTTGTCTAGGATTGGCAAGACTAAACAGAAGCTTTCAAATTACATTGGAAGCCTTCATTTACATACACTGTTCATGTGACAGAAAAGATCTATTTTGAACAAAATAAGAAATTGTCTATATCCTACCCAAAGTCATTGATCTTTATACAGGCCAAGCTAAAATATATATATATTCGTGCAAACTTACAAAAAAAAAGAAAGACAACCTGGTACATGAAGCTCTCGCCATGCGGGGTCCCAGGGAAGGGTCTATTATACGCAGTCTTACCCTACTTTGTAAGAGGTAAGAGGTTGTTTTTAGGACTCGAACCCGTGACCTTTTACCTCACAAGGCTGCAACTTTACCATTGCGCTAAGGCTCCCCTTCTCGTGCAAACTTACAAAAAAAAAAAAAACCATGCAAGAAACCGTTGTAGGTTTAATTGGCCCTGATATATATATATATATATATATATATATATATATATATATATATATATCCAAACTTATAAAATCAAAAAGAAAAAATTTGCAAGAAGCCATTGTAATGTTCATCAGTTGACCCTCTGACATAAAATTTAATGACGACTAGAGCTCAGTAGTAACAGCAACTAAATGGGAGTGGAATTGTATAGCTACTGAAACTCAAAGAAGTCTTGGATCCTTCTCTGCATCTGGAAGATTTGTAATAGGGTACACACATAAGAGAAACAAGGGTACCAAACTAATAAACAGTTTAGTCATTTATCTTTATTACATTTTGCATTATGGATAAGAATGATTTAAACAATTTGAGTTAACCAGATGTGCATAATTAATACTCTAAGAGGAATATATGGAATGTCAAATATCAATTCTGCAGTAGCAAAATATTCATGTTCCAAAGTTTTAAAGGATAAATATGTAAAACTCCCAAACCCGGGGGAAAGACAAATTAAAACATGGTGTTGGAAGTCTAATAAATCCAAATAATAGTTTGACTAATTTGGGTGGTCTAAGAAAAGTAAGCACTAATTATTATGAATTAGGAAAAAAATTGACTTAAGATTTATGACAATTTACATGAAGTTTTGTTTGATGACAAGAATACAATGATAGCGTGAAATATGCATTAATCAAATGCATAGCAAATTTGCTACACTTAGCCAATAATTGATTCACATGATCGTGAGAAAAAAAATTCTTACCTGCTAGAGGATTCAGAACTTTCATAAGCAGGACAACGGAAAAGTGGCAAAACAGTATCTGTTGCATCCATCTGCGGCTTGTTTACATTAATTTTATTAATAGAGTCATCAAGATTGTTTTGGCTAATGTCTCCATTTTCTATTTCAGTAAGGTCCATTGATCCTTGGTAAGCTGCCAAAATTGCAGTTTCTTGGATAGATATTGTTGGGACCGAGTCATGATCCTTGCTGACAGTTACTTCCTCATGAGAAGCTTCTGAAGTTGAATCAGAATCTCCTAATTGCCTTAACCCTTCCTCGGCAGCATACTCTTCTTCATCAGGTGAGTTATAAACTTCCTTAGGAGTAACTTTAGAAGCTGAATCAAAATCTCTTGTCTGCCTTTCTCCTTCCTTAGCACCATACTCTTCTTCCGGCGTTTTACAAACTTCCGTAGACGTAGCTTCAGACAGTGAATCAAAATCTGTCGTTTGCCTTACACCTTCCTTGGCAATATACTCTTCCTCTGGTGAGTTATAAGTGATATCAAGCACCCTTTCATCCTCAGAAGTTTCTTCTGTAGACAGCAGATTTAGCATTTCAGAGCCTTTCGTAAGCCATTCCAACCTTTCTTCAATAAAGATACTACAACAAAGACAAAAATTGAAAATTGTGATAGGTTAACTTATTTAAGAGGCGTTCAATACTATAGGCTAATTTACTGAAAATGATTTTTGTCTGCTGCAAATCTACATTAGGCAAATACTCCCATTAGCATATTATAAAATAAGGTACTTGTGGAAGATTTTAAATTCAACAAACATGAGGTTTAATGATCTGTGGCCATATTTAATTTTGAAAAGCGTAAATGTTTTTATACACTCAAATTATACATCAGACGCCAAAAGGCAACAATAAGATTGATGGTGGAGAAAGTTAGATTATTTTGTTACCTTCTCAGTATCCCAAAATGCAGATCAAAAAATGGAAGCCTTGATAAGATGCAGTAACAGCGTGATGTAGTCAATATATGACGGCTTAATGGTGATGAACATGGTTTGTCCCCTATAAGCAATGAAACCAAACTTGAAGGGTTTTGTAGAAGTTCTTCAACCAAAACGCAGCATCCATATAATGTTGAATTATCAGCAGCCTGTGATATACAAATTACTTAAAATGGCAACAACAAAAGTTTATGACGCGCCAGTATGGTATTTACCGCTCATGCTAAACCAAAAGTAACTTTAAAAAGAGGAGCTCTAATAGGATTTGGCTGTGAAACAAACAATTGGTCAAATAGGAAGGTCATATATCCTATTCCATAGTTGGATACGCACCAATTGACTGTAAAACTAGGATAGTAGGCAAGCAACAGATAGAATACATGACAAGTTTTATTACCTTTAAACGGAAAACAAATGACTGGTTACTTTGCTTAAGTTGTTCCTGCAAAACATGACAGTCTGTGATAATTAGAAAAGTAGGAACCAAGCTTAAGGAGAACATTTAAAGGTGATTGGACGTTCTGATGTACAGGAAAATTTATAAAGCAGGTAACCTACTTTAAGAAGCTTACCTGCCCAAGCATTATTTCATTCAGCTCACTCATTGAAGGAGTTCTTTCCACAGCATGCACCTAGAATAGAAGTATCTTAACTCATCAATGACCTTGAAAAATGGAGAAGGGTTGCAGATAGAACAAAAGGCTTATTTATTTACCTATCATGTCCCCCAATTTGGTCAATAAGAACTTGTTTCCTATAGTTGAGTATGCATTATGTTTTCATTGTGTGTTCCTACGAGGGAAGAAAACTTGGAAGGAAATATACCAATGGCACTTTCATTCAGATTTCTTTGGCGGAACAATAGAAAGGAAACGAAAAGCCTAAGAATTTTTCTCTCTGTATTGCTTTCATTTGATTTAGCAGAAAACTCACTTTTGCATACAACGAAATTCAATTTGACCTCAAAAATTAGAATTTTTTCAAACCTATTTTTATTGATGTTTCTTTAATGTTTTAAACAAATAAAGTTTTGAAATTTAAGCTTCCCTTCCTCTTTCCTTCCCCCTCCAAGGAAGGAGCCAGGAGAGTCCAATGAAAATTATTTTACAAGCCTTTTCACTTTTTTTTTCATCTAATTTCTTTCTTTACCTAATTGTTTCCTTCCTTTGCAGGAATCAGCACCAAACAGTTATTTTATCACTTTAGAAGTTTTTCTTGTACAAGGGCATAGATTCTGTGGTAGCATGCATGACAAGAATGAAGAGGAATCATCAATTAGAAGATAAACGATTGAGATATTCATGTAAAATAACTAAAGACAAGGATAAGAGTGTTAGACCTCTACACCTCCAGGAAAGCAGAATGAAAGAAGATCCTTATACTTTAAAGGCACTTGTTTATCTGGAGGATAGACAAACAGAACCTAGCAGAAACAAATTGTAAAAACTTTAGCTGCGCGTAACTTGATTATTTAGATGATGCTAGGGAAATCAAGAGATATTAGTATACAAGCAGCAGGAGCCATAAAGTTACCAAATGCAGTAATTGATTAGCTTCAGGATATTACCGGTGTAAATCACAAAAAATACAGCATCGTATCCATAATTAAAAATGAAAAAATAATTTAGATCATAATTTTAATGCATGCATTGAGCATATCCTGCCACCCTACACAGTACGAAATAGTACTTTAATCCATGGATAATACTACTTGGAAAAAGAAAATATCAATAGAAGTACAATTCTAAATGTGTAGTTAATTAGAATATATAGCATTGATAATACATAATATCGCATGGTGATAATACATAATATCACATGAAAAGAACCTGTGGTGCAATAACTGATTCAGAGTGAACTTGATGGTGGTAGTTTAGTAAGCTTCTTCTCTTTGGATCACCATTATTTCTATCTAAAACAATCTTTCGAAGGGCTTGAACATCAGCATTAGGATGGAGTCCAACAACAACCATGCTCTCAAACAATTTTGATGGCTCCTTCACAGCTCGTTGATCCTGTTTAAAAAAGCAGAAGACATATTATCAAAATATACAAATGATTGGAATAAACAAAGGCATTCACTGAGATAGGATAATAGGTTTGTATTATCACTGTGAGCGAAGTCTTAAATTATCATGTCAAATTGTCGATTACACTTCGAACACCATGTCTACCTCCTCGCTTCCACCACCTCCCTTTCAAGCATGCTTACCCAATATAAAATTGAAAAGAACTTCTTGGTGTCATCAAATCCAAATAATTTAAAGAATTTTAGAAGCCTAGCAAACACGTGCTTTAATCCATCAAATTATCATCTTTACCAAAACTTGAAATAAAAAACAAAAGAGTAACAACAAGCTATTACCGAAGATCGTAACTGAAATCCAGCCCATTGACGTTTCTGACTTGTAAGGACTTCAGGATTGTAAGATCCCTTCAGTTCTTGAGAAGATGAAAAACCCTTCAACAATCTTGAAGCACGGCGTTGCAATTTCTGAAAGTGACTGTCAACATTCATGCCTCCAGATGAGAAAACTGGAGAGGGGCGTGGTGACCCAGCAGTTGCAGCTGAAGTAGCAGAAAAGAACATTCGAGCGACATCTTCAGTTTGCATGAATAGTGAAGCGCCCCATCCTGGGCTACCAGAATCTTCGCTCTTATTCATTTAAGCCTATGTGAAATAGTAGGTCACCTGCAACTTGTATAGAAAATGTATCTTGATAATTTACTAGCACTTTTTTTTGAATGAGAGAGCTTTAGAAAGAAATTAAAATAAAACATAGAGCAAAGAAAAATAATAATATTTCTACCCAAGGTAAATTACCAAATAGATTATCTTCATAAAAAGTCATATAGTTACCTAGATGGTTGGGATTAGCAATTATGTTCGCTAGTTGGGTATACTTCAAATAAGAGATACCCAAGAAGTGTAGCAATTATTTGCACTATTTGGGCATAGCTTTAAGTAAGAGATGCTCAAGCGACTAAGCTAAGGAAAATTGAGTCTTCACTACTTACACAACTTAAATACCATGAAATAGTCTCAAGAGATTTGGGGTATGGGTTAAAACATAGGATCAACATGGACATCGATGCATACAAGTTTAATCCTCAAGAAACATATTTCATATGTTAAACAATCTGTCCGTGCAAGGATCCAATCCTTGCAGAACCCAATAAAAAAGCTAAATTTACATGACAAACTAGTGAACTGGTTTTACATCTACACGGCGTACACAACTAAGAACGAAAACTAAGGACATGCAACCCTTTTTACTGTAAACTCCAAAAGGCATCAAACGGAGAAGAAAAAGGCGAGGACTACTAAGATCAGCAAAAAAACCAATCAAACGTTCCAATACGGCTCTCACAGGAAACCCTCCTCGTGATTCAGCAGTAGCTTGGAGTTTAGGTTCGCGGACGCAATTCGCCAAACATGACCAGAACTCAACAGAAAACACACGACGAAACTGACACGGAGGAATCACCGAAGAAGATCAGAATTGATTACCTCGATGGATCAAGGAACAGACAGACTTCGCCGGCCGCCGAGGTCTCTCTCTCTCTCTCTCTCTCCCCTCTCCTCAATGAATCGTCGAGCAATCTAATTGCAGACTATAAAGGGATTAACTAGTATCAAAAAGGGTTTCCACAAGATACAGCGACCACCGGACGGCTTTACCAGGCCATGAGACCACGCCACGTAGTGGAACACGCGCGGAATAGGAGCGAACGCCATGGCGGGTGCGCACGTGGCGGGCTGCGGATTCGTCTGCAGGTTTTGTTTTTTCGAGTGCGCTGCGGATGGGATCTTTTGCGGGGGGCATGATGAACCTTAGTGTGGAATGTGGGCCGAGTCGGGTCACTGTCAGGTGAGGTTACCGGTCGGCCTATCGGGTTTAACGGAAGCTGCGTCGTTTTCGCGAGTCACGAACCGCGCACCGGTTGCGGGCCAAGTAGTGCCGCATAAACAAAGCGGATGGCTTCATGGGCCATGATTTATTTTTGTTTTTATTTTTATTTTTACTTAAATTAATGCAAGAAGCCCACTGTTGGTTTTATTTAGGGGATAATTATGTTGTGTTGGTGTGCCAAGAAACACTAATTACTTGATTAATTAACAAATCACTAAAATCAATTATAGATAACCCAACTTAGCTTACATAAGCTAAGAGATCGATAGCCATATGAAGGTGTCCAAATCACATTATCCAAACTGCAATAGAAGAAATTTTATTGTACACATGGCAAAAATTTGAGAAATCTCACACTTTGTTGGGACAGAATGGATCGAATTCCATCCCGATAGTGTGACCGCCCCTCCTTCGCGCAGACTGTTTGCGATGAGAGAGCTTCGCTTGAGATGTGTTATGTAGATAGTGTAACTCTCACTTGTTGGAATTTGGCTATGGTACTGCAATTTACCTCAGCTAACAAGAATTCACACAATTCGACATGAACAAGCCATGGACAAACAAAGAATCGCGCTAATTGTCCACTGTGTATTACTACCGGAAGGATGATATCAACATTTTATCCCATCCATAGTAGCTACTCTAGATACACTTTGGCATAGCATGTTGTATATGAATGATATCTATTTATTTTTGCTTTGATATTTCAATCAAGTAAAAATAATAATAAATGAAAAAATTAATTTGTGCTGGTGAATATTGCCTCCAATCTATCTATTGATGCGTGCAAGCGACCATGCTTCATGTTAAATACAGATTCCACGGTGCTAACCTCCCTGTCAAGTATTAAGTATGAACAACACAACTCACAAATTATTGTTGTAAAAGTGTATAAGCATTGAGGCAGCAAGAATCTTACCCTTCAATCTCAGGGGGTATATAGTCTGCTTTCCAGCCAATCCTCAGATCAACCCCCCGGCACAGACCAAGCGATGATTTGTTTCTGATATGGGAAACGCCATCTCCACCCAAACTTGTAGATAGATTCCACTTCCATCCAGTTACATTCGAATGGAAACTATGACAAATTCCGATCTGTTCGAGTGAGCATAAATTATTCAATTGTATGTGAAACAAAAGGATTACTCAAAAGCCGATGTCAAGTTACAGTTCAATAAACCTCATAAATAAAATTGGTTCACTGAGTACTGTCGGAGATATGTTTTTTGTTTGTTTGTTTGTTTGTTTTTCAGACTCACATGAAAACACTTCTTAGAAACCCTTTCAAGCAAATTCACTCTTGAACTACTTGTCCATATGACAACTTAAAACATGTGACCTATGCACTTTTAACTAGAGATATTAATAGAATTAGCATTAGCCATTTTCATTCTAAAGAATGTGTCGTCTTACTGAAGAACCACTGGACCATCGTAATTCATAAACACCAGATTTTTCACTCTAGTTCTAGTATCGAGACTTCCATAACCAATTGACTTCCGACTGGGCATCAATAGAATTAGCATTAGGCATTTTCATTCTAAAGAATGTGTTATCTTATAAAAGAATCATTGAATCCCCATAAAGTTACATTTCCATTTTAGTTCAGGTATTGTCGCTTCAATTACCAATATTGCAGCTCAAAAGTTGACACAACCTGTTTATACAACACAACTCGACCTGCAATGCATTATATTTTAAGTTTCTGTATAATTGAAAGTTTGCATTAAAATTTAATTGAGTTTGTTAAATGGGTCATGTCATTCGACCTATTTATAACATGTTTAATTATACCAGTCGCGTCACATAAGCCATTTATGGCTCATCTAACCAGTTTAATTAAATGAATCAACCCATTCATTGGGCCACGTGATTCATGATGGCACCCTGAAAGATACAATATGGATAATGGGATACTAGAAGAATTAGCTCATCTAATCAAATGTATGCACATCCAAGATGAACTTCGTAGTTTTTAGTTATGGACATGTAAAACTGCAGTAATATGCATTCATATGAGGCCCCAAAGGTAGAAAACATTTCAGTCAAAGACAACCAGTACCTGGATGTTCATATATTTAGTAAGAGGTATCTTCTTTGAGAGCAACTGAATATCCCCATGCAAGGGCTCATATACAAACTTCCACCTCTTATTAGAAGCCATGGGTTTTAGAACAACCGTTGCTTGATATTCGTTAGTAGGAAAGTTGCAAAACTGATTCAAGAAAAGAGGCAATGATCAGCTAGTTGGGGGAAAATACTATCAAACAATAAGGTGAAACACAAAAGTGCAATAATCACAAGTAAACAAATCAAATTCTTATGGGAAGGTTTCATCGATGCGAATTGAACTCTCGAGACTGCTAATAACAACTCAATTAAGGCAATACTCACAAGAAAAGTAGCATGTTATAGAATTTTAATTTGTTTAAGAAAAATAAAAGCATACAATTTAACTAAAACTAGAGAGGAAGAAAGGAACAGGAGAAACATCATATAAATTGTATCCCAATTTGTATTTGTGGGGAGAAAACTAACCTAATAGATATAATTTTGTGAACAAAATTCAAGATGATAAGTATGGGGTTTACCAAATAATATAAAGGTTTAATAAGCCTCCACTGGTGCTTTATATTGTTATTCTTAGATAGTTGAGAGACAAATGATCTACCTCATTTGAAAAAGCTAAAAAAGCCGGCAATGGTTTCAGAAGTTGTTTAATGGTTAACATTGTATAACCATAAAAGAGATTATAATAACATCACTTTACTTCCATTGGTTCATTCGTGCAAAATTTCTTCCATATCATATAGCAAAAAACCTTTGATGCCCCAAATATCTCTTTGCAAGTCTTTCTGCAAGAACCTTTAGATATTATTCACAATGTAAACATTAAACCATTCCAATCACCCCTCTATCCTCAAAATGTGCATTAGTCTGGAACTATTCTATGCATCATGCACACCAAAGGAATCCACAGCAATGAGGGGATAATTCTGAGAGTTGTGGATTCCTTTGCAGAGAGAGAGTGATAAAAGGCGAAACGCTCCCTCCAGCGCCCCCGCCAGTCTGCCCCAGGACCAACACGGAAGAGGTAAATCACGATGACTGAGAAGGCAAAAGGTTGTTGGGGGGGGGGAGACTTTTTACACAAGGTGCAAGGATTTATACCCCACCAGCCCCGTGACTCAAACCTAAGACCTCTAGTGATAATCTACCAATCCCTTACCATCTCAACTATGCCCGTGGGGCACCTTTGCGCGCAGAGAGAGAGAGAGAGAGAGAGAGAGGTGAATTTATCTATGCATATGCTCAAAGAATGATGAGATCGATAACAACTTGAGATATCCTAATTTGACGAATATTAACTTATCATCGACAATATCAAATTTTTTGCAAGAACAGAGAGGCAAAGCATAACATTCATTGTAAGAAAAGATCTGCAATTAAAACATAGCATTCATTGTAAGAAAAGATCTGCAATTAATTTCTATGTCCAGGATTTGCAATAACCAAACATAGGCTTAAAAGGTAATATCATAATCAAATCATGCATAAGATAAGGTGTAATTGTATAAGAAACTAAACGAAGCCAAAGAAAAAAAAAGGAAAAAAACAAGGAACCTTGAAATTAAGCCCAACACGGAAGCCCTCGGTTTCCTTGCGGAACTTGAGGAAGAGATCGGAGGGAACTAAGTTGATGTTGAAGAGCTCGTCCAAGAAATCCGGCTCGTGGCTTTCTTGCGGGCCACCATCCTCACCGGAATCCGAAGCCGCTGCTGCCATTGGAAGTGCGAGGATTGCAGAGATCAAACAGCCCTAAAAGGAAAACAAGAAAACTAGTAACGGAACTGGAAATCAATGCATTGGGAATGCGATCGAATGAATCCGATGATTCAACGAGGGGTTTCGATCAACGCCACCGATCGACGAGATTCGTCGGAACTGATCGAATTTATTTATTTATATTAAATTCGTTCGCTTTGATTTATATCGGACTAAAAAAGGTTTTTATTCCTGATTTATTTAATTATTTTAATTTAAAATTTAAATTATTTTAAAAATGCGACTAGGAGAGGAGGAAGAAGAGGACGCGGAGTTCGTTCCACATTGCGTGTCATCTACTGATTGGTACGACTGTGGCGTATATTCCAGTCAATCGACACGTAACGGATAAGGCTTCCTTCCATTCGAACAACGAAATTTGCTGACCTGGCGTACCGTATCTATTTCCCACCTCTCGTCTCGACTCTTCTGCCCCATCCGATTTCTTATCCCTTCCATTCCACCACCTCGCAGCTCCACCAGTCCACTTTCCCATGGCGACGGCGCTCACCATGGTCATCCCCTCTTCCCCTTCCCTCGCCCCGGTCAAGCTTTCCTCCTCCGCCGCCTTCTTCGGCCCCACGAAGGCCATGGCCGCAGCGCGCCCGCGCAGAGCCGGCGCGGCCGTCGCCGTGGTGCGCGCCTCGTGGAAGGAGAAGGCCCTGGCGGTGGCGGCAGCCGCTCTGGTGGTGGCTCTTCCGGAGGTGGCGGAGGCGGCGCAGCCTGGGTTCTCCCCCTCGCTGAAGAACTTCCTGCTCAGCATCGTCTCCGGCGGCGTCGTCCTCGGGGTGCTCGGAGGCGCCGTCATTGCCGTGTCCAACTTTGATCCGGTGAAACGCACTTAATTAATTAGATTGAGATGATGAAGGACTCAACGCCTCCTCACGTAGCGATCAATCTTTGTGATATGTTTGCTGTACTCTGTTTCTTCACTTCGCTTAATATGTTCTTTCGTGTATGAAGTAATATAATGAAACTTTCATAAATTTTAAAGCATATACATAACACTACAATAAGATATATTCAAGCAAGAACTTAAATTCATCTATCAATTACTGCACGTAATACATTTTTTACGAGAAAAAAATCATTAATTCTTATGTCAAGAAATGAAGAGATTACATCAATGTTACATAAAACCTATCCACGTCTACTAGAGTGAGTGAGTTCTTGTTCATACATGCGTTGGATCTCTTCCCTGTACTTTGTCAATGACTTGTTGGGAAGAGTTGGTCTGAGCTCCACCATGTCCCCCATTTTGAGCTTCTGAGTCGGGTAACTCATCGGCTCATGGTTCACCCGCGGCGTCGGATCGAACTTCATAGGGAAGCTGCAGGGGGATCCTCTTGAGCCACCACCTCCGATTCTCACCGTCCGGTCGAGCAGGGTGGGCTCTGCAGGAAACTCTAGCACAGACATCTGCAACCACAGCCATCGTTATGTTATGGTTGGTTGGTTAATTCGAATTGATCGAACAGTGTAGGAAAGCTCACTTTCTCATTCTCCAGCATTATGACATAGATAGGGCCATCACCGGCACACCGCCGAGTGTAGGAGGAATAAGGGCAGTGTTCGGAGTGAGAGGGGAAAGGGCACGGCAGCTTGATCGGGTTTGTTTCTTCGTATGGCCCTTCCACTTTCATCGTTGCACATTGCCAACTCAAGACCCATCTTGCCCATTCCACCATTTGAAGCACATAAGACGAGTGCTTGTTGTCTCCTTCTTTGTATCTCCAATGTGCCGCAAACCCATATTCGGCCTGCAAATGCATCTCTTTTGTTCGAATCTGAATTTCAAAAGGAAGCATCTCTTCGCTTAGGACAACCGTGTGCAGAGATCGATACCTGCAAGTAATGCTCACAGTGAATGAAGATTTAAAACAATATCACTAACATAGTTTGATGATCACCTGTAACTCACCCATTAAATTTCGGATGAACCATATTACTAACATAGTTTGATAGAGCATGGTAAGCAATGCCTTCATTTCTTAGAGCTTTTCCTAGTTTCAGTACTGCAGAGGCAACCAGTTCTTCATCAAAGGAATTCAGAAGCTTCTGAGACAATTCTTTATGCTGCACTGGATGCAAATGTTTAAAGCATATAAATTCTCCAATAGCTCTTTCCAAGTTGAGATTCCGAATCTGCTCGCCAGGGGAGCGAAGATTAGAAGAGTCTCCTTGGAAAATCTCTGCTGTTTGCACATTGGCAAAGCTTCCAGCGTCTTCATGTTATGAATCCTGTCTGCTAACTTTCTTACACTGCCCGTGCATCTGCCATTGCAAGAAACAATTGTGTGCAAGCGATCTGCCTCGACATTTCTACTGGCAGTGTTATTATCCCGAGCAGCTGACTCAAGTGGCTCAGCTTAGAAACCTGCAATAGAAACCATTTATTAGTATGTATACTTCTACACTACTATGGACAATGTTTCTAGTGTATAATGATGCAAACTGCATAGTGGAATTCTTGTCAATGTGAAAATTCATTCCCTTTTAGTTGCAGAAGCACATGAGCTGTATAGAGGAACGCCCAATAAACTATGAATTACTTTGATTCAATGTGAACAAACTGAACAAAGGGATAATCACATGTTCATCATGACAACAAGAGGCAAAATTGAAATGTTAATCTTTCCCACTAAACTCAAATTATGATATTTGGAGAGAAAAAAAAAAAGAAATGTGGAGGAATATACATTCTCATCAAATAAGCTAACCACTAATGTTTAATTTGACCTATATAATTGTGTAGTGTGTTTAAAATAATCAGTTTTGAATTCTTTGTATTTGGATAGTATTCCTGTTGGTGGATGTGAAACGTTGGTGGATGCAAATTTCATGTATCCTTAGAGAAGTGTTAAACTAGTGATTTCATAATTTTACAAAGAATAAATAAAAATAGAGAAAAAATTAGAATAATTCAAATTTGATAATTTTTTTTAAAAAGAATTATTTAATACAATTTCAGATATTATTTTTTAGTAATTTATTATTAATATAAGTTTTGTAAGTAGTCGACTACATTTATTAAATTAATTAAATTTATTAATTTTTTAGATATAATATATAAGTAAGAAAACTTATAATATTAGAGATAAAATAAAAATTATCATATTATAATATTCTTATTTTTTTCTCTATTCTTATTTATTCTTTGTAAAATTATCTATTCTAATTATTCATAAAATAATTGTTTATTTAGTAATTATTTAATAATTAAAATAAATAATATTTATATTTATTAATATATTTATTTTTCCAATATTATATGCCGATTTATATTTAATAATTATCTTATTCCGCATAAATTTTAATTTTTATATTATAGATTTTAGTTATATAAGATAATATAATACTTAATTTAGTAATTGCTTTAGATATAAAAATTAAGAATACTACATTAATTATGTCAAAATTAACTTGCCAAACCGCCCAAACCAAAATTACAAATTTAATTCACAAGTTCAATTCAGTTAATTCAAAATTTTATTTATTTTTCTTAAAATATCAATTATTTCAGTGAAATCGATTGTCTCGATTTTTAAAATATAAATTTAGTTAAACTCACTGAATTTGACTATACCCAAACCAAAGTTTAAAATCCCTAATTTCATAATTCTTAACCCCCAAGTCTAGATTTAACTAAAATTTCAATTATTTTGATTTTCGACTGATTTAAGTAATATATTATCGTTTGATTTGTTTGATTTTTTATGAAAATTTGATTGGTTTGATTAGGTAAAAAAAATTGATTTGTTTGATTTCGATTTAAATGGTTCGGTGATCAATCAATGGTTCTACCCTAATTATTTTAGATCACAAAGACAAACTCGACTCTCTTCTTCCACTGTGCCAACAAAGATGCAAAACTTTACAAAAATTGATCCGGTAAAAATTATAATAGTAAATAGCTAAAAAAGCAAAACTGGATGTCATTCCAGAGGTTGAGCATGTGAATTAAAAATCTAAATTTATATATTTTCTTTAGTGCCTCTAGAAGACATTATAGTATATTGAAAATTTTGTATGATACCCTATAAAGTACCGAAAATTTGATATGAGAAAAATTTATCCCGACAAATATTGAAAATTCGGTATTCAACATATTAGATTTTTTATACGATATAAATCTCATATCATTGATATAAAAATTTTGCTATATTGAAAAATAAATCTAATACCGGTAATTTGGATTGCGCTGAACATATTTTTTTCAATCTTTCTTTTTATATTTTGGTATTTTTTTGTATACCGAAATATTAAAAAATTATAAATTTTATTTTGATGTCAAAAATTTTGATACCGTATTATATCACACCGAAATTTTCGATATATCAAAATTTTCGATATAAATAATATATATCAATATGATATCATGGTATGTCGACTCTACTATCCAACTAATAAAGAATTCAAAAACTATTTTAAAATTATGATAAAATAGTATAGGATACAAATACAAATCTTTATTAGCCTTAGATATAGATAATTTTACTATAACAAACCAAAAGAAACAAAAACAAATTTATGATTTATCTGACAAAAAGTAATCATCATAAACAACGAATATAACAAATGTAATAACTTAAAAGGAACATTTCTTTGCATCCTGCACACCAAAGGAATCCACAGCAATGAGAGGGGATAATTCTGAGAGTTGTGGATTCCTTTGCAGAGAGAGAGAGTGACAAAAGGCGAAACGCTTGTCATCAGCGCCCTCGCCATCCTGCAACACGGAGGAGATAAATCACAGTGACTGAGAAGGCAAGAGCTTGGGAAGGGAGAGGGGAGACTTTTTATACAAAGTGTTGAAATTTACGCCTCATCAGCCCTGTGACTCGAACCTAAGACCTCTAGTGATAATTTACCAATCCTTACCATCTCAACTTTGCCCGTGGGGGCACCTTTGTGCGAGGGAGAGAGAAAGAGGTAAATTTGTCTATGCATATGCTCAAAAAATGATGAGACTGATAACAAATTGAGACATCCTAATTTGACGAATATTAACTTATCGACAATATCAAATTTTTTGCAAGAACAGAGAGGCAAAGCATAGCATTCATCGTAAGAAAATATCTGCAATTAATTTCTATGTCAAGGATTTGCAATAACCAAACTTAGGCTTAAAAGGTAATATCATAATCAAATCATGCATAAGATAAGGTGTAATTGTATAAGAAACTAAATGAAGCCAAAGAAAAAAGGAAAAAAACAAGGAACCTTGAAATTAAGTCCAACGCGGAAGCCCTCGGTTTGCTTGCGGAACTTGAGGAAGAGATCGGAGGGAACTAAGTTGATCGGAGAAAAAAAAGAAATGTGGAGGAATATACACTCTCATCAAACAAAGCTAACCACTAATGTTTAATTTGGCCTATATAATTGTGTAGTGTGTTTAAAATAATCAGTTTTGAATTCTTTGGTATTTGGATAGTATTCCTGTTGGTGGATGCAAATTTCATGTACCCTTAGAGAAGTGTTAAATTAGTGATTTCATAATTTTACAAAGAATAAATAAAAATAGGGAAAAATTAGAATAATTCAAATTTGATAATTTAAAAAAAAGCATCTATTAAATACAATTTCATATATTATTTTTTTATTAATTTATTATTAATATAAGTTTTTTAAGTAATCGACTACATTTATTAAATTAATTAAATTTATTAATTTTTTAAATATAATATATAAGTAAGAAAACTTATAATATTAGAGATAAAATAAAAATTATCATATTATAATATTCTTATTTTTTCTCTATTTTTAATTATTCTTTGTAAAATTATCTATTCTTATTATTCATAAAATAGTTTTTTTATTTTAATAATTAAAATAAATAATATTTATATTTATTAATATATTTATTTTTTACAATATTAAATGTTGATTTATATTTAATAATTATTTTATTTCGCATAAATTTCATTTTTTATATTATAGATTTTAGTTATATAAGATAATATAATATTTAATTTGGTAATTACTTTAGATATAAAAATTAAGAATACTACATTAATTATGCCAAAATTAACTTACCAAACCAAATTAGTCGACCAAACCAAAATTACAAGTTCAACTCACAAGTTCAATTCAGTTAATTCAAAATTTTATTTATTTATCTTAAAATATCAATTATTTCAGTGAAATTGATTGTCTCGATTTTTAAAATATGAATTTAGTTAAACTGATTAAACTGAATTTGACTATACCCAAACTAAAATCGGGAGTTTAAAATCCCTAATTTCATAATTTTTAACTCTCATCCCCTCCTAAGTCTAGATTTAATTAAAATTTCAATTATTTTGATTTTCGACCGATTTAAGTGATATTTTATTGTTCGATTTGTTTGATTTTTGTATGAAAGTTAGGTCGGTTTGGTTAGGTAAAAAAAATTAATTAATTTGTTTGATTTTGATTTAAATGGTTGGCTGATCAATCAATGGTTCAACACTAATCATTTTAGATAAAAAAAACAAACTCGACTCTTTTCTTCCACCATGCCAACAAACATGCATAACTTAAAAAAAATGATTCGGTGAAAATTATAATAGTAAATAGCTAAAAAAGCAAACCTGGATGTCATTCAAGAGGTTGATCATATGAACTAAAAATCTAAATTTGTATATCTTCTTAAGTGTCTCTAGAATACAATACAATATGTCGAAAATTTGGTATGATATCCTATAAAGTATCGAAAATTTGATATGAGAAAATTTTATCCTGATACATATAAAAAATTTGGTATTCAATATGCTAGATTTTTTATACGATATAAATCTCATATCGTTCATATTAAAAATTTTGTTATATCGAAAAATATCAAAATATCAAAAAAATATATTTAATATCGTAATTTGGATTGCACTTAACATGTTTTTTTTTTCAATCTTTCTTTCTATATTTTGGTATATTAAAAAATTATAAATTTTATTTTGATATCGAAAATTTTGATACCGTATTATATCACACCGAAATTTTCGATATTATCAAAGTTTTCAATATAAATAATATATATCAATATAATATCGTGGTATGTCGACTCTAAGTACTATCTAACTAATAAAGAATTCAAATATTGTTTTAAAATTATGATAAAATAGTATAGAATACAAATACAAATCTTTATTAGCCTTAGGTATAGATAATTTTACTATAAGAAAACCAACTGTCACAACACAAAAAAGAAACAAAAATAAATTTATCTCACATAAAGTAATCATCATAAACAAAGAATATAACAAATGTAATAACTTAAAAAGAACATTTTGAGAGACTAAACATACCCCTTCCACTAAATCAGCTACCACAGCCCCAAACAATTTTAAAATATGGTCATAAACCATCAAAGAATCATCTAGCGTATATCATGTAGAAGTCCTGCAGTAAAAGTAGCATTGGCCCCAATCTTCGCCAACAACAAAGCTGTTTCAACACAGTGCTGCATGTAAGGATCTACGCTTGACCTCATCTATGATTAAGAATGAGAAATTCACCTTCTTAGCGCAGTACGCATGTTAGGGTTTATTTATTCTGACAAGAGAAAGATGTTTGACCTGCCGTCTGTGAGCTTTCACTGCTTCGTGTAAAGCCTTGACAACCATCTCCTCAGGGGTCGAGGGGATTAAAATCAGCAAATCATGATTTTATCTCCGTGCGCAACTGACGACCCTCGAACCTATGACCCCAAAGCAAACGGTCAAGCACCTTACCATCCGATCCAACCCGTGGGGCCCCCATGCCTTGACAGACAAAAAAAAAGAGGCGAAATCGTTCGCCCCTTCGCCCTCGTCCCAAGGCCATCACGAGGAAGGTAAATCACTGCCTCCGAAGTAATTAGTACACAATTGGGCCGAAAATTGATACATCAAATGCCCAGAGTTTTAATCCAGTGCGCCTCGCGCGACTCGAACCCAAGACCTCTTAGACAACACTCCCATGCCTTGACAGACCAAAAGGTGGAACCGCCACCTTAGCGGCCCCCTGGTCCCGACCCCATAGGTTTCCAAAGGGAGACAAACTACGGTTATCATATGGTGTGGTGAGGCGCTTGGGGTCGAGGGAATTAATGCCAGCAGACCAGGATTTAAGGATGTCAATTCGGGTGGGTCGGGTCGGGTTGGGAAAAAAAAAATTTTAAACTCCCAACCCGAACCCGACCCGATTTCAACCCGAAACCTCCAAACTCGAACTTGAACCCGACCAACCCGACCTGACCTGAATAACTCTAAAAAATCGATTCAAAACGTCTTTTTTCGTCATTTTCCCTATAATTCTTTATTTTTATCTCAATACTTTATCATGATCATACTATATTGATATTAAAATACATAAAAATATCAAAATTTTCAAAATAAAATTTGATTTAACCTCAAAAAATTCACAAAATATTAAATTCGGGTCAACCCGAATCCGACCCGAATCAGACCCGAAAATTTTTAACTCGAAACTCCCCAATTCAAATCCGACCCGAACCCGAAAATTTTCAATCCGAACCCGATTTTTTTCGGGTCGATTCGGGATGGGTCGTCGGATCGTGTTGATTTTTGACACCCCTACCGGGATTTTATCCTGGTACGTAATTGACGACCTTCGAACTTGTGACCTCGATTAAATCGTTCAAGCACCTTATCATCCGATCCAGCCCGAGAGGCCCCCATGCCTTGACAGACCAAATATGGAAGCAGGCACCGTGTCCATCGGACTGTCATCGAAACCAAAGGACAACTCTTCTTCGCAGAAATCGCTGCTATGCAAGCTGGGAGAATCAAAATCCAGGTAAGGACGGGCGGCGTCCCGAACGAAATGATTAAAGAACCCATCTTTTCCCGTTCTCCAATCGCCCCCGGTCCACTCTCGCGGATTCCTTACCCGAGGCGGGCTTCTGGTAGATCCGCTTCCGCTCCCGCTGCCCGCTCCCTCTCCCGCTGCACGGGCCATGGAACACCGACATGGGGCTGTTCTCCCGGCATTTGAAGAGCGATGAAGAGTACGAGCTCCCGAGCTCGTCCGATCTGTCATATCTCAAATCATCGGCGCTGGCGTGGCGCGCGGCGGCGGTGGAGGAGAAGATGCGGGACAGGCCGCCGACTATGGGCCTCGGAGCGGAGGAAGAAGCATGGGCAGCGACAGCGGCGCAGGGGTTGATGTCGAAGTCCTGGAATCCATGGATAGCTGATCCGGCTGGCGGGATCGGGTAGAGAGCAATCGCCGGCACGGACATGGGGCTTCCAGGTGAAAAAATCGAATCGGAAATCCTGCTCCGAGAGATCGTGATCCGGAATATGGAATGCGGTAGGAATCGGAATTGGAATCCTTGATATAGTCCTACAGATCGGAGGAGGAAGGTGCGAGTTTGAAAAGCGACAGATCGATTGGTTTCTTGCCCCCAGCAAAGAAGAACGAAAAAAAGAAAGTCGTTGAAATAACAAAATGGTCCTTGATCACTAATTTTGGATTAGGAATATGATTAGTTTAGTTACTTACAGGCTGTGTAGTTGAATGTCAATCTTACTCTTTAAGATTTAATTACTTTTAAAAATACCTATCAAAATTACAATTAAAAATATCAAAAATATTAATATAGAAGCAATTTTTTCTTTAATCATACATGTTACTGTTTATATAAAATATTTTAAATGAATTGAATTAAAAAAATAATTAACGAGGTTTTTGACACGGAAGTTTCTCACCGGCCGCTAGGATAAATCGGGAAGCGCTCGCAGTGGGCGGTCTAAAAGCCCACCGTCCCAGAATTCGCGTCCCATTTAGAAGAAAAATTCTTACAAATACGCTGTAGTTGGGGATCGAACCATGAATGCCTAGATAACAACTAGTCGTCCTACCGCTGCATTGTTGCCCCGGTGGCTAAATGAATTGAATAAAAAAAATGATGAACCAGGCAGCAGACAAATTGAACCTGGGATGACCGGCTCGGTCCCACAGAAGTTTCTCACCAGTCACCAGGGTAAATCGGAAAGTGCTCGTGGGGGCAGACTAGAAGTCCAGCGTCCCAGGGTTCGCGTCCCATTTGAAAAAAAAAATTTCTATAAAATAGATCGTATCTGGCTAAATAAATTGAATAGCTAAATATGATGCGGGATATACAGGCATTTAATTAGAGTTAAAATTTATCATTTTATTAAGCAAATTAGTATTATTAATGGGTTTGAAACTTATTATTAATACTGTTTAGTTTAGTTGAATGTCTTGTTTATTTTATAATTCAAGTACTTAAATTTGTTTTATCCGATTAATTTTGAAAATAATCAAATTCTTATCCATTATCAATAAATTGAAAAATTAAGTAGTCATCAATATTCTTGCATCTGTTTTTTTTTTTTAGAGAAATAATTTGAAGAGTGAATTTGGGAGAGTGAAAATTATAGTGAATAACGTGTAGTTAATGTGTACATGTTCGATCGTCGATCGGACACCACCGGCGGTCTCTGATTGTCGTCCCGAATCAAACTATATCTTGGGAGGACGGTGAACTCGTCAGGATCGCCGGCAACGGTGAATCCATCGAAATCGATAGTCAATGATGCGAAATCGCAATTGTGGCGATCCCCGACGGGTTCACCGTGCCCCCTAGAGTATAGTTTGGTTCGGGACGGTGGCCGAAGACCGTTGGTAGTATCCGATCGATGATCGGATGTTGGACGTGTCGTCGATTGACGATCAAAATTTTTACTAAGATATTTATTTTCACTGTGCATATCATTACTCGTTTTTCTATTCGGCAAAAAAAACTTTTTCTCGGTGTCTCACAATTAAGATGAGTTAACACTCATATAGAATAATTAGATATAGTTGTCCTCTATGATTCTTATTACACATTGATTTATTCTTAAAAATATATATATTTAATCAATCGGATATGTCATATTTATATTCTATAAATTACTATATATTCATATATTAATAAAAAAATATGTTTAAAGTCAATTAATTGAACAAGTTGAAATGTTTTATTAAATGAATAAAATTTTACGATATAATCTTGAATAAAATTTAGAATTTTTTTGGTGATTTTGAAAGTGAAAATAATTTTTATTTTCACGAGCTAAATTGATAAACTCAATTGAATATAATATGTATGTTCCGGAAGGAGTCAACGATTATGTTCGGTCATCGGGGATCTGTCCACATGAAAGCCGTTGTGGAGGGGAGAAACTCCGTGCCTTGCAAGATTAACACGAGCATTAGGGGACACGCCGGAAGGGATCCGGCGGAGTCTACTCCGACGCTCAAGTTAGTGTATCGATGAAGAGTAAAGGTAACAAGAAAGGAAAATGTCTCTAGGGTTGATAGAGCGTGACCCCCTTACCGGAGGGGTTGAAGTACCTTTTATACTGAGGGTAGTAGATTGGACACATTTCCTCGTTTAGTGCCACGTCTCCGTGATTTATGTCACGTCCCCCCTTCTTTCGGTGGTTACTAGATAGCTTTTGAGACGGTTTGCGTCGTTATTACGTTTCGGGCCGTTGCGACATTTAAGGGTCGTGATGACTCCTTACGATGGGGAGACTTATCCATAGGTCCATTAACAAAGTGGGGGGGGGGGGGGGGGGGGGAGGAGGACCATTGCTTGAGGTCAAAGCTAAATCGGGCTCCGCTACCCCAAGGTGAGCTCGGGGCCTTCTGACCCGGGTGAGCTCGGGCGCTAAAATGCCCGAGGCACTCTCGGGACCCCACCCCTTGGGGGGGGGTCCCGGGAAGGATCCCGGAAAGGGTCTTCTGTCTATCCTCCCAGGGCGTGTTCCCTGGGGGGGGGTCCTGAGGCTCGGGAAGGAGGGTCCCTTCGACCCGACATATCATGTCACGTAGCTTCTTCATCCCACATGTCTGCCCCAGGCTATCCACCCTATCACAAGTCCCTCCCTTCAAGTTTGATCGAAGGAAGTGAGACTGACTGATCAGACTAGAGAAAAGATGAAGAAGAGGAGTTCTAGCGAGACTCGGTGTCCCTTCCTGCCCCTTCAATAGCTATAAGGGACCTTCGAATTATAATCTCCGTCTTAAGTTTCGAGAAATCCTCCTTTTGGTTTCACCCTTTCCAAAAAAGCTTCTACGATGATGTCTGTCTCTCCACCATAAAGCCGCCTGGCGCTCCGCGAAGGCCTCATCGCCACGTGTCTCAACGGTCACCTCGCCGAATTTTTACTGACGTGTGCCGCTGTAAATGGCTCACGTCAGGAGACTATCCGGGTGCGGCGATTTCCCGCTTTCCACGTGTTAGTGATATGAGAGAAGTGTCCTAAGGCAATCACCTTATGATTGTAAAATATTTATTTTAATAAATGATAATTCACTATTTGAGTATACATGCTTGTGTATTTGATTGGGATCTTAAACTCATCTACTGAATGTCCGCAATACAACTCACAGCATAAGAGAATTTGTGATGGGATCACAACTAGTGATTATCTCTAAATGTGCAAATGTGAAGTATTGAAAATATCCCTAGTCGATGAATTGATAAATACGGACACTATCAATTCTGTTGAGACTAGCATGGGTTATTCTCTAATCAGCCGATTCTCACTGGCTGGTGATATTGGGATGTCCGGAGATAAACATGGATGCTAGTTATGGGAACTAGTTCATTGGACTGACTAGCTGTAAGACTTCATATGGTAATCTATATAGATATGTCAATGAAGTTCTTACTGTGGCTTAAGTACGATGTTCCTTTGACTTGCGGTGTTCAAGTCATCTTGGTCATGGAGACTTATACTTTAACATCTTAAGCAAGCATCTCCAAGGAGGTGTAGACCCAGGATGATTGGGTATATGCCGAAGTGCCCGAAAATGTTTGAACAGCCTACAAAGGATTCACCACTCCTTGCGAGGAGATGTATACCCAGGCCTATCGTCGGATTGTTACTCAAAACCTCTGGCCAGAGTATATCATGTTTAGAGTGCGAGTCTCTTAAATACATGAGAGTAATTAGAAATCCAAAGGACGAGAAAGACACTACTTGGGCTAGGTGTGACGTAGTCAGCCTAGTGGGGACTGACACAAATAGACCGTGTCCTGAACCAAGTGGGTATAAGATGGTGAAGGGAATGAGGCACGATTCATTAGAGCTGCTGAAGGGTTTCAGAATAATTTCTTCTGAGGTCAAACCGTTGATCTTTCGATTAATTGGGGGTCATGATGTACTACTAGGTGCCACTCATGATCGTTCTATAATTTGTTGATTATAGACGGCCAACATAAATCGAAAGTCTATTTAGTCACACACACTACGAGTAATCCGAGGGATTTAAAACGAGTTGAAAATTGGATTTTCCGATCAAGAGAAATAAGTCGAATCTGAGTTAATCAGAAGCGCAATGGAAGCTAAAAATGGCTAAGTCTTTTGAAGGCTTTTTGGACGAATTAAATGAGTTTAATTCGCGTTGGTTCGACTCGGTTTGGGCCGGCCAAAGAGGGTGTCAACCCTCCTTGGTTGGCCGGCCACCTAAAGGGAGAAAAACCAATTAATTTTGGTATAATTAATGAAATAGATCTAGCGCGATTTATTTTATAGATTATGGATAAATAAATTTGTGTAAAGAAATTTATATAAATAAATTTATATAAATTTATTCTTTTTATGGAAATTAAAATGATCCATGGAATGGTTTATTTAAATTTTATAAAATCAATTATGAATTGATTTTTTCATAATAAGAAAGTTTATAAATTTCTTATAAAATTTATTCCATAATAAAAGGAGAGATTAATTAGTTTTATTATAAAGTTAGTTATAATAAAACATGGTAATTCATAAGAGAATTTATAGGATAAATTTCTTACGATAATTAATTAGTTTTATTATAAAGTTAGTTATAATAAAATTCATAAAGAGAATTTATAGGATAAATTTCTTATGATAATTAATTAGTTTTATTATAATGTTAGTTATAATAAAATTCATAAGAGAATTTTTAGGAAAAATTTCTTATGATAACTAATTTGTTTTATTATAAAGTTAGTTATAATAAAACTTGGTTTAAACGGAATAATTCATAAGAGAATTTATAGGATAAATTTCTTATGATAACTAATTCCGTTAATTCGGTTAAGAGGAGACTTGGCAAGGGAGAAGCAACTATATAAGGAACCATAGGCAAGCCTTGGATTCCTAAGATTTTGATAATCGATATAGAGCTCCCCCTCTCTCTCTTCTCTTCTCTCCTCCTTCCCCCTCCCTTCCATTAGGGCCGGCGGCCACCCTAGCTCCATTAGGGCCGGCGCCCAACCTACACCAAGGCAAGGTGTTGCCGTGAGCTTCAAGGAGAAGAAGAAACCAACCAAGAAGAAGAAGAAGCGGATCACATCTCCCTCTCTCTCGGAATTCGATTCCGTTACTTCGTTGGTTAGTTTCCTTTTCTTCTCTTGATCTTCTTTGTTGTGCCTATAGAGAATCTAGTAGTTCTCGTCGGCACAAAACTCGTGACTTTGGCGTGGACGCGAATAGAGGCGGAGCTTCCAAGGGACGCTACGGTTGGATCTCGTCCCTTTTCATCGAGTTACGAAAGGTATACAGTAAATTAGTTTACTTTTCTGCAAAGTTTTATTTTATGATTATGTCAACACACCATAAGGTTGCATGCTAGATACGAAGTTAAAATAATTTAGGAAATTATTTTATGCAAATTCTTCCGCTGCACGTAAAAATCTAAAATTTTACGAACTCGTATCCTTGTCAACATGCACCCGGTCCCAACACCACGTGCCTCTTCCCCATTGCGCCCAGACAAGCGGCTTCCTGGGTATAAGAGGGGAAGATGGCGACGTTAGGCCCACTTCTGGCTCTACGACTGGGTGCACTTCGTCTTCCTCTTCTCCTGTAAGGCTTCTTTGGCGTAAGTAGTGTGTCTCCTCCCTTAAGCACCATGGAAGACTATCAAGCAGAATGGTATGAGCCCGTCTCTTCGAGAGTGAGACCGGAGGCTCTGTAGGTGGCCACTGAGGCCTACGGCATCCCGGGCGAGATGGCGGTGGTTATCCCCAGGGTGGGCCAGACGCCGGTGGAGCCTCCTGCAGACATGTCAACCTTCTTCCTAGGGCAGATGGAGTTAGGACTCTGTTTCCCTATCCCTCCTTTTTTCATGAACATGGTCTCCTATTTCGATATTCCCCTTCACCAGATGGCTCCCAATGCTTTCGCTCAAATGAGAGGGGTGTATATCATTTTCAATCTTTTTGTTCTCCCTCTGACTCCTCATCTCTTTCATTCTTTCTTCGTCCCGATCGGCTCCCGAGGGGTCTTTAGTTTCGCAGCCCGACCGGGCCATAAGTTTTTAGGAGGGTTTCCTTCCTCGCATAAAGGGTGGAAGGAGAAGTTCTTCTTTATTCGACTGTCGTCATTACCCTTCAGTCCTCTGAGTTGGATAGAGGATTTGCTGACTCCTCCTTCATTAGAGAAGTTTCTCCAGGGCCCTGTGTATCAATATGCTAGGAAGGTACTCTCCGACATGGAATTCAACGACCCAGGGCTGATGCAGAGTGAAGAGCTTATGTACCGGACGGGCCTCAGCTCTAAAGTGACGCGAATCAGCCCCACCCTGGGTATGTTCATCTTTTTCTTCAATGCCCGTTAGTTCTGGCCGATGTTTCTTTTGTCTAGCTATTGCAGAGGAAGTCATGTTCGCCAAGGTGATGGGTCGGCTCATCAGGTGGGAGGAGGCCAACAAGGAGGCGTTGAATCCTCCTCCGGCCGTTCCCGATGCCCCTCCTGCGCCCGCCGAGTCCTCGGATGGGACTGCTGACTCGTCCCATGGGATTCTTTCGCCCGAAAGGCTAGAAGTCACTGTTGCATCCTCGTCGATCGTGATCCAAGGGCCTTCTGATCAACAGGTTAACCCTGTGGCGGATCTTCCTCCTGAAGGTGGTTCTTCCCCGAGAGTTATCCATCCAGAAGGGGTTAGCGAGGGGCCCTCCCCTCCTGATGCTCCTTTAGAAGTCCGGTCCACTGGCCGGCAGAAGCGGCGGCTCCCCAAGGGCTTGGGTCCTAAATGGAAAAAGCAGTGCTCCGCGAGTTTCCCCATTCTTCCGTCTGTGCCTGAGGAAGTTACCCCACTCCCCGAAGAAGTAGCGTCTGTTCCTGTTCCGCCAGTCTCAGCTCCGGAGGTGATTGTCCCAGCACCCCCCTCCGGCTCTATTGATTCAGCCACGTCTTTAAAAGGTAAGGAGGTATTGTGTACCCAATACCGGATGAAACTGGACCGACTAAAGAAGAGGTTGGATGCAGCATTGAATGCTTCCATGCAATCCTTCCCCCTGGTGCAGTTTAAGGAGGTTCTGACCGATGAGGTTTTGACTGAGGGGACTTCTAGCTCTGAGGAGGATGACTCCAACCCTTCTACTCTGCCACCTGAAGCCTTGGCCGTCCAACGACTTCCCCCTCGTCAGGGCTCGCTACTGTCCGAGGGACGAGGTGACATGCCAAATACTCCTGGAGGGGTAGTCGTACGAATCTCGGCTGGCCCACTAACCACTCTTCGAGAGACCCTTCTGAAGGTACAAGTTACTGTTGCATTGACCATTCTTTTGCATACTCTTTAATTCCTTGGTGTAATGGTAGGCGATCGAGGATTGCCTCACCGCCGGTAGAGGTTTATACTCATGGCCTCAGGTCGAAGTCTTAACCCGCCGGCCCTTGAGAGCGGAGGCCGCAGCTAACCACGAGCATTGAGCAGGGCTCATGCAAGCGGGGGTCAGCAGATCACTTCGTGCTAAAGTGGGGCATCTACTGGACACCTTGCAGGACAAAGAGTTGGTTCTTCAGAATTCCCACCACCGAGAATGTCTGGCATCCGAGAAAGCGATGGTTGTTACTCAGGACCTGCTCCAGGTGACGCAGGAGAGGGACCAACTTCAGATGAGGGAGAAGAAGTTATTGGATGCCATCCGACACATGGTAGCCTCGACCGAGAGGTTAAATGCGCGCGTTCAGTATCAGGCAGAGCAGCTCAGTCAGAAGGAGTCTGATCACATGATGGCCACTGACCGTGCATCTATCCTGGAGGATGACCTAGCTCAGGCTCGGTCGGACGAGTGGGCCGCGTTGGAGAGACTCAGAGAGGCCTTAGCCGAGCAGACTGAGATGTCTGCCGAGCTGGGATGGCTGAGGCGTTCTTATGAGGCTATTGAGGCTGAACTCCTTGCTCTTCGGGTTACTAAAGCTTCTAGCTCTGAGGAGGCTGAAGCGGGCTTCAAGGCGAAGTTTCTGGAGTCGGATGAATTCCATGCTATCGTGGCTGACCAGGTAATGAAGCGCCTGCAGCATGACTTCCATGGGGCTATCGATCAGTTGAAGAAGGATCAGCTCCTACCTCCCGATGCTGACCCACGTTTGTGAGTGTTGGCCGAGTTAGAGAGGGGACTCTCTCTCGAGGACTTGAACTTGTAGAACCCTAGGTTTACCGAGGGCGGGGCCCTGTTGTAGCAATTTTGAATTAGTGTGATCATCTTTACTATTTCTTGTGTATGTGCCGGTGTCTTGCTCGATGTGTCTCGTGTCTTCGTATTGCAGACTTAACGAATTGGAAGGTATTTGTCTATTTCGAGGATGATCCTGGGTGTGGGTCCCCTAGGATGATTCATAAGTCATAGCGTCTTGCCTGCATTTATGTCCAAGGTGGGCCCCTGTCACTCTTTTCTTCTGGCTACTACGGGTAGCTCCTGAACCATCGCCTCCGAATCATCTGCGATCTTATTGAATAAGCTCACAAAGGGTAGCAGGTTCCTAGGTGCTGCATGGGCGCGTTGGTCGGAGCGACGCTTTGGCGTCTGTTGTTGTTCTTGCATCATTCCTGCATTAACTTCACGAAGAGGCAGTGGTCAATATAAATAGGGGGAGAGGGGTACACCATCTCCTTCATTCATCCCTTCCGTCTGCTTTCTTCCTAGTATTCCTCCCTTCTCCCTTGTTGGTGTCCACGATGCCTGATATCGGAGACACAATAGTGTTCTTGGCTGAGGGGCTTGACAGAGGTAGAGACTTTTGTATTACTACCCTCGCCGGGGAGCATAGTGGAGATGATGTTCAAGGTTTCGCTGAAGATCCTGGAGGATGTGGAACTCTCGGGTTATCTGAGGAGTCCAGAAAAGACATTACATGGACCTCCAGGGGGCATAGAGGAGATGACTCATCTTGCTGATCACCTCCCCCTGTCGGCCTGTGACAGTGCGCCAGCAAACGCCATCCTCTTCCGAATCCACGTTTTCCCTATGTTTTGGGCAGAGGATGGTGTTTGTGGGAAACACTGTCATCAAGAGGGGAGGGGCTGCAGCTACATCTCTTTCTCTTTCTCTTTCTTCTTTTCGTTGTTCCTGTATCCAGAGAAATTGCAGTTGCTGCTTTATCTTGTTAAGGCAATTCTTCTTTGCGTCTTTACAGGACCCGGAGAGAAATTGCCGTTGTTGTTCCCCCTCCTCTTGCTTCTGAACATTGTATCAGACTCATCTTTGCGGGAAGAGGTGACCAGGGTCATCAGATGGGGTCGTGCTGCCCATGTGTTACCTCAGGCATCCTCATCTGTTACGGACTACTAGAATGGAGTACCCGGAAGGTGGCAAGAGATTCAAGGATCACGTCGACAGACTCCTACGCACTGTATACCTAGAAAGTGGTTTCGAGCCTAACGACCCTGCAGGCATGACATCGTAGAGTAGAAAGGCCCAAGTAGAAGGGTGCCCCCCCTTTTTTTTCACAAGCTATCCTGATTGTATCTTGATAATTCATCGTGTATTTATCATATAAATAAAGCAATATTTTTGTTACCCTGTGTATGTGTATGCATGGATTATTCCTTTGAACGTCTTGCTTGTATTCCTTTGGTCGGGTATGCTGCTTTACCATTGCTTCCATAGCGCCCCCCTGTCCTGGGCGCTCGAGATATCATGAGACATCCTGGTTTGTGTCCTTGATAGCTAGTTTGTAGCAATCTAGACCAAACCTAAGTATCCCGGGCATCGACTGCACCGTGAGGTATTAGGTTTTTGGGGTACATGGTCGAGCGTGGTAACCCAGATCAAACCTAAGTACCTCGGGCATCAGATGCACCATGAGGTATTAGGGGTTTGGGTACTTGGTCGGGCATAACAACCCAGATCAAGCCTAAGTACCTCGGGCATCGGCTGCATCGCGAGATATTAGGGTTTTGGATACTTGGTCGGGCGTGTACATCCCAGACCAAGCCTAAGTACTCCGGGCATCGACTGCACGATGAGTTATTAGGGTTTTGGGTATTTGGTCGGGTGTGTGCATCCCAGACCAAGCTTAAGTACCTCGGGTATCGGCTGCATCGCGAGGTATTAGGGTTTTGAGTACTTGGTCGGGCGTGTGTATCCCAGACCAAGCCTAAGTACCCCGGGTATCGCCTGCACCGTGAGATATTAGGGTTTTGGCTACATGGTCGGGCGTAGCAATCCCGACCAAGCCTAAGTACCTCGAACATCGACTGCACCGCGAAGTATTAGGGTTTTGGGTACTTGGTCGGGCGTGTGCATCCCAGACCAAGCCTAAGTACCTCGGGCATCGACTGCACCGCGAGGTATTAGGGTTTCGGGTACTTGGTCGAGCGTGTGCATCCCAGACCAAGCCTAAGTACCCCGGGTATCGGCTGCACCGCGAGGTATTAGGATTTTGGATATTTGGTTGGACGTGTGCATCCTAGACCAAGCCTAAGTACCCCGGATATCGGCTGTACCGCGATGTATTAGGATTTTGGGTACTTGGTCGAGCGTAGCAACCTAGACCAAACCAAAGTACCCCGGGCATCGGCTGCACCGTGAGGTATTAGGGTTTTGGGTACTTGGTCGGGCGTGTGCATCCCAGACCAAGCCTAAGTACCCCGGGAATCGGCTGCACTGCGAGGTATTAGTGTTTTGGGTACTTGGTCAGGCGTAGCAACCTAGACCAAGCCTAAGTACCCCGGACATCGGCTGCACCGCGAGGTATTAGGATTTTGGGTACTTGGTTAGGCGGTTGCATCCCATACCAAGCCTATGTACCCCGGGTATCGCCTGCACCGCGAGGTATTAGGGTTTTAGGTACATGGTCGGGCGTAGCAACCCAGACTAAGCCTAAGTACCCTGGGCATCGGCTGCACCGTGAGATATTAGGGTTTTGGGTACTTGGTCGGACGTATGCATCCCAGACCAAGCCTAAGTACCCCGGGTATCGGCTGCACCACGAGGTATTAGGGTTTCGGGTACTTGGTCGAGCGTGTGTATCCCAGACTAAGCCTAAGTACCCCGGGCATCGGCTGCACCGCGAAGTATCAGGGGTTTCGGTACTTGGTCGGGCGTGTGCATCCCAGACCAAGCCTAAGTACCCCAGATATCGACTGCACCACGAGGTATTAGGGTTTTGAGTACTTGGTCGTGCGTAGCAACCCAGACCAAGACTAAGTACCCCGGGCATTGGCTGCACTGCAAGGTATTAGAGTTTTGGGTACTTGGTCAGGCGTGTGCATCCTAGACCAAGCCTAAGTACCTTGGGCATCGGCTGCACCTACGAGATATTAGGATTTTGGGTACATGGTCGGGCGTAGCAACCCAGACCAAGCCTAAGTACCTCGAGCATCGGCTGCACCTGCGAGGTATTAGGATTTTAGGTACTTGGTTGGGCGTAGCAACCCAGACTAAGCCTAAGTACCTCGGGCATCGGCTGCACTTGCGAGGTATTAGGGTTTCGGGTACTTGGACGGGCGTGTGCATCCTAGACCAAGCCTAAGTACCCCGGGTATCGGCTGCACCACGAGGTATTAGGATTTTGGGTACTTGGTCGGGCGTAGCAACCAAAACCAAGCCTAAGTACCCCGGGCATCGGCTGCACTGCGAGGTATTAGGCTTTTGGGTACTTGGTCGAGTGTGTGCATCCCACACCAAGCCTAAGTACCCCGGGTATCGGATACACCACGAGGTATTAGGGGTTTGGGTACTTGGTCGGGCGTAGCAACCCAGACCAAGCCTAAGTACCTCGGGCATCGGCTGCACCTGCGAGGTATTAGGATTTTAGGTACTTGGTTGGGCGTAGCAACCCAGACCAAGCCTAAGTACCTCGGGAATCAGCTGCACTTGCGAGGTATTAGGGTTTCAGGTACTTGGATAGGCGTGCGCATCCCAGACCAAGCCTAAGTACCCCGCGCATCGACTGCACGGCAAGGTATTAGGGTTTTTGGTACTTGGTCGGGCTGTGTATCCCAGACCAATCCAAAGTACCCCGGGCATCGGCTGCACCTGCGAGGTATTAGGGTTTTGGGTACTTGGTCGGGCGTAGCAACCTAGACCAAGCCTAAGTACCCCGGGCATCTGTTGTACCGTGGGGTGTTAGGGTTTTGGGTACTTGGTCGGGCGTGCGTATCCCAGACCTAGCCTAAGTACCCCGGACATCGGTTGCACCGCGAGGTATTAGGGTTTTTTAATCCCTCAGTGATGCGTTGTCATTTTGAGGAAAGCATCTCCTTTTATTACTTGATTTTGCTGCGAGGCCACAAAAGTACACAGGCAGACAGTCTAGATAAAATGCAAATCTTTCCGGGACCAAAAGGGTCTGAGACCGTTGTCGGGCTCGGACATCCTGAGTTTTTGCCCTTCTCCTTGTGTGCATGACCTCCTTCAGCTAGTCTTCCAGACCCCTCGGGTCTTCCGAGACTCTGTTCTGACCTCTCCGCTGTAGCACCGCCAAGACACTAGCTGGTCTCCTCTGACTTCAACCACCTGGTCGCCTACCAGGAACTTTATCTTCTGGTGGTAAACAGAGACCACCGCCTGGAAAGTGCTGAGCGCCGGGCAGCCCAGGATGACATTGTAGGAAGAGGGCGTGTCCACAATCAAGAAAGGAGTCCTCCGAGTTCTTTCAAGCCTGTCGCTGCTCAACGAGAGTGACAAGGTGATTTGCCCTACCGGCTGTACTCGATACCCTGTGAAACCGAATAGTGGGGTCATGACCGGGAGCAGTTCATCATCGTCGATCTACATCTGGTCCCAAGCCGCCTTATACAGGATGTTCACGGAACTCCCCGTATCTACGAAGATGCACTTTACCTCATAGTTGGCAATGCGAGCTATAATCACTAAGGCGTCCTCATGGGGAGCTTCTACTTCTTCAAGGTCGAATGACCCAAAAGATATTGTAGGGTCTGGCTCCTGGCTTCGGCTCGTCCCAATGGAGTAGTTTTCTAATCGCCGGATATGAGACTTCCTTGTCCGGTTGGAGTCCCCTCTAGTAGGTCCTCCGGAGATGACGCCCACATGACCCGAGTGCGGACCATGCATGGGGTTCTTGCCCTTCTGGGGGTCTCTTTCTAAGGATAGAGATCTTCGGGGTGCAGGCCCCCGACTCCTACCTCGTGATCGTGATCGTGATCGTGATCGATGTGGGCCTCGTTTTCCCCGGCATGTTGTCGCCGAGGAGAAAAGCTTCGCCTTGGCGACTTTCTGCGATATCCCGACTTATTCCACTTTCTTCGAGGTTTGGTGTCTGCCTCCTCGCCGAACTTCTTCTTCAAGGCGTGACACTCCTCAGTGGAATGTGTCAAGCTGCCATGGTAACTACAATACTTTGGTGATGACTCTGGCTGCTCGGTGTCTACCGTCTCAACCAACCGTCGCCTATCAACCACTGGTCCTTCCCAGGGTGAAGGTCTTTTCCCCGAGCTGGGGTCGGGGGTTCCCTCCTGTCTACTTGGGGAGCCGCCGGAGGGAGGGCTCCGACTGGATCTTTGCGACGGGTGTACTGTACTTCTTCCACATTGACATGCTTGACGGAGCGTCCCAGCAAATCATCGAAACTGGCAGGGGGCTTCTTTACCAAGGATAGGAAGAAGTCCCCTTCAGCGATCCCTTGGGTGTAGGCACTGACGAGTATCTCTGATGTTGCGCTGGGCAAGTCTTGCGCCACCCGGTTGAACCTCTGGATGTACTCCTTGAGTGGTTCCTTAGGCTTCTGTTTGAGGGCGAATTGATTAAGTGCCGTCTTCTGGTAGCGACGGCTGCTCGCGAAATGGTGAAGGAAGGTTGTCTTGAACTCCGTGAAGGAGTTGATGGAATCTTGTGGCAGCCTCTAGAACCACCGCTGAGCTGCTCCGGACAGGGTGTTTAAGAACACCCGACACTTCACACCGTCAATATACTGGTGTAGGAGTGCAACATTCTCGAATTTGCAGACGTGATCTTCTGGATCCGTCTTCCCATCATAATCGGGAATCCTTGGCCCGCGGAACTGCTTTGGCATGAGGTCTTCAACAATCTTGGATGAGAAAGGTGTAGAGGGAACCTTATGGGAGGTCTTGGGTTCATCCCTCTTTCCTTGTCCCTCTCTGTGCCTCTGGGCGCAGGAGGCCACCGAGTGGGCCTTCTCAATGTCTCCGGGAGACTCTCTTTGGGGGTCTGGGGATGCTCCGTCCCGTCACCTCACTGGGGTGACGGACCACCGTGAATGCGAGACGGAGACTCTGGGGATCTCCTCCCTCGCAGGATCCCCTTGTTGCGAGGCAGCCTGTTAGACTTGGTGTTGCTCTAGCGCCTCTTTAATGGCGTTGGCTACTAGGCGATCGAGTTCCTCTCTTGTAAGGACAAGGGGTTGTCCCTCCGGTCCTGCTATCGATGCTCCTTCAGGTGCTTTGCTAGTTTCCCACAGACGACACCAAATTTGTTTCAGAAGGAGTCGACGACGATGTCTGGTCACCGGGGATCTGCCCACGTGGAAGTCGTTGTGGAGGGGAGAAACTTCGTGCCCTGCGAGATTAACACGAGCATTAGGGGACACGCCGGAAGGGGTCCGACAGAGTCCACTCCGACGCTCATGTCAGTGTATCGATGGAGAGTAAAGACATCAAGAAAGGAAAATGTCTCTAGGGTTGATAGAGCGTAACCCCCTTACCGGAGGGGTTGGACTACCTTTTATACTGAGGGCGGTACACTGGGTGCATTTCCTCGTTTAGTGTCATGTCTCCGTGATTTATGTCACGTCCCCCCTTCTTTCGGCGATTACTGGATAACTTTTGAAACGGTTTGCACCATTTTTACGCTTCGGCCCGTTGCGACATTTAAGGGTCGTGATGGCTCCTTACGATAGGGAGACTTATCCATAGGTCCGTTAACAAAGGGGGGGGGGGGGGGGGAGGAGGACCATTGTTTGAGGTCAAAGCTAAATCGGGCTCCGCTATCCCGAGGTGAGCATAGAGGCTTTTGACCCGGGTGAGCTCGGGCGCTAGAATGCCCTAGGCGCTCTCGGGACCCACCCCTCGGGGGGGGGGGGGGGGGGGGCAGGGTCCCAGTAAGGATCTCGGAAAGGGTCTTCTATCTATCCTCTCAGGGCGTGTTCTCTGAGGGGGGTCCTGAGGCTCAAGAAAGAGGGTCACTTCGACCCGACATATCATATCACATAGCTTTTTCATCTTATGTGTTTGTCTCAGGCTATCCAACCCTATCAATGTACAAGATTTTAACTAGTAAAACTTTTCTAGATGAAAATTTTGATGTTGACCAAATCATATACACTTTAATGCCACTTAACGGAAGAGATAATATTTATTAATTTTTAATTGTAACAATTAATGATCGAGAAGGACGTGATAGGTCGGGTACATGCATTTGAATTTGCTTTTAAATCAATCAGATATGTATATTCTATAAATTATTATATATTCATATTTTAATAAAAAAAATATATGTTTAAAGTTAATTCACTAAAAAAATTTAATTAAATAGCGACGGATATAAATTATCCGTTCAAATCCGTCGCTAATAGCGACGGACAATTAAATTGTTCGTCATTATTAATGACAGATTAATAACAATCCATGGCTAATAGCGACGGACAAGTTACTTCCGTTGCTATATTAGATTTAATTTGTACGACTCGCCCCCCCCTCCAGCCGCGCGTTCAGTTCTTCCTCTCTCTCATCTCCGTCGTCCCCGACGCTCCTCCTCCAGTGAACCCTCCTCCGCGATCACAGGTACGTTATATTAAGTTTTCCCCTTCGGCCTTGTTTTCTCCTTCCACCTTGTTTTCTCCTTCCGCTGAGCGCCCTTCTTTTTCCGGCTGTTGCTGACGGCCAAACCCTAAAAATTAATCAATTAATTAAATAATTGATATATTAATTGATTAATTAAATCATTAATTCCTTAAATAATTATGAAGGATATTTCATTAGGATAATTTTGTATCCTAATTAATTTTCATTACTATAGGATTAATATTTGTTTGATTATGGGTCATAATATGTCTTGTTTGATTAATTAGAATAATTTTGGTTGATTAATATTTGTTTGATTAATTCAATAGTAATTTAGGATCCAACATGGAATACCTACTGCTCCAAGTTGTACAGGGACATGGTATACAAGTGGAGAAAGAAGACAAATAGGCCTTCAGAGGTCCCTAAGATAGTTTAGACAGCATGGAGAGTAGTCTGGGATGCCCAGCATTGGAATGATAATGCTGCGATTGCTCGAGCTAATCGCAACTCTGAGTTTGCTGGCCACAGCACCGGATCCACGAAGCACATTGCTGGATCCCGTTCCATTGTCCAGCATGTCACTGACTTTCTAAGTTTTGATTTAGGTTATTATAAACATTCAGTATATTTTTTTTGGATATATTTAAACATTATATTTTGTATATACAGAATGTTGAGTTACAGAGACCTCCCACTAGTTGGGAGGTATTCAGCAAGACCCATAAGAAAAAAGATGGGTTATTTGTCGATCGATGCTCCTTAGCAATCAATGTAAGTATATTAATTATAGTTTATTTGTTTTGACATTTTATAGAGATTAATTTAATTCATATTTCACAGGAAGCAATGACCACTAGAGTTGCAGAGGCAGAGGCGTCTCAACCTGCTGCAGAGGGGGAGGATTCACAACCTCTTTCCACCGATCATGTGAATGACATTTATTATGATGTCGTCGGTGGAAGGAGGAAGACCGCCCTATACGGCCTGGGCTCTCAGGCAAAAATCACATATGATCTGATGAGAGCTCCAGGGGTTAGGGGACGTCTAGGATCCTCCTCCTCTTCCTTTAGTGAGGTTCGTCAATTGCGGGAGGAAAATGATGCTTTTCGGACTTGACTCACAACAATGGAGACGACATGGGCCGAGAGGGACGCAACGAGGGATGCAGAGTTGAGAGATTTGCAGGCCCGCCAAGCACACATTGAGGCATTAGTGCGTTATATGCAAGCTTTTGCAGCGACCCTATCGCCTATGATACAGATGTCCACCCCTCCTAGTTTTGAGTTTCAGGAGACGTAGGATCTTGAGAATACCCTAGATGAGTAGAGATATTTTTGTGGTATGTTATATTTTTTTGTCTACATTTTACAAAATCAAATTATTAGACTATCTGGTTTATTATTATATGCATCAGTAATTGTTTCTTATTTGTTCATTTTCGTTTACAGATTGTACATTATCAGAGTTGAATTCAGATATTGGTTTGGTTGAAAGTATGTATATTAGATATTTTACATATCATTCAATGTTATTTACATTTTCTATATCAGTTACGATAACTAATTATGTTTTTACTAATATTATTTTATCATTGTATTTAACTTTTACTTATATAGTTTCTCTTATATTGTGCAGGAATATTATTCCTTTTGATCCAGTGTTGACTCTGTGTTCATGTATATATCGTTTCTCTACTAGACTGTAGTTTTTCATTTATATATTACTCTATGTTCATTAGGATCTTAATATGATATGTTTGGACATGAACTTTGTATATATGTATTTGATACAAGTTTGGTATGTGTTTGGATATGAAATTTATTGATTTGTATGTATTTTATTTGAATATTTGTTGTGGTGTGATTTGAATATTATGGTATATATTGAATGCACATATGGGAAGGGGAAAACAAGAATGAACATGCTGAAAAATTTCCAGGAATAGCGATGGATATTTTCTAAATCCATCGCTATTAGCAACGTATGAAATATTGCCTATTCCGTCGCTAATAGCGACGGATATTTACCATATCCGTTGCAAATAGTGGCGGATAATTAATTTTCCGTCGTCAATTACGATAAAATAGCGACAGATAATTGACTAATCCGTCACTATTAGCGACGGATTTTTGACTTTCTGTCGCTAATTGTTTCGGGACACGTCACCACTCTGTATCTGATAATTTGCGACGGGGGTATATATCCATCGCTATTAGCGACGGATTATTTATTTAATATCCGTCGCTAATAGCGACGGATTTGAGGTATCCATCGCTACCCCTCACCTGCGACGGAGAGATAACCGATGACGCTCATTCCGTCGCTAATCCGTCGTTATTTGTGTTTAGCGACGGAATATGTCCGTCGCTATTTGTTAGATTTTTTTTGTAGTGATTAATTGAACAAGTTGAAATATCTTATTAAATGAATAAATTTTTACTATATAATCTTAAATAAATTTAAGATTTTTTTTAGTGATTTTGAAAGTGAAAATAATTTTATTTCACGATTTAAATTGGCAAATTCAATTGAATATAATACGAGTGATGTAGAGACAAAACTGAACTAGTCAAACTTATTGTTGACAAAAATTTTGATGTTTACCGAATCATACTTTAATGCTACTTTCTTGAAGAGATGATATTTAATTTTTTTAATTGCATGAATTAATGATGAAGAATATGTGACAGGCCAGGTTCATGTATTTTAATTTATATTAATGATTAATGATATTAGATAATATTAAATTTCAGACAATCGATTCGGTCTCATAAATTTTTTTTATCGATTGTTAAAGTAAATCAAAAAGTATTTACGATAGATAATCTAAAAAAAACATTCATTTGAATTTATAATTTTAAAAATAATTAAAATAATTTTTTGATTATGACAAATCAGACTTTCATTTTCAGCGCTTTATTAATAAACTTTATCATTTTAAAGAAGAACGCCCATAAACACATTATACATATTTCTCAAAATATACATCTACCCAACTATAATTTTGTTTCATTACAGCTATGATTCTAATAAATTGATAGTTGCTCCCAGACTATATGGGACTATGGTGTGATGATAATAAATAGGACGAGCATTTCGGATTATAAAAATTAGATATTTTTATAAATTTTAAGGTCATATAAAAAAAAGGATAGATTTAGAGTAAGAATATTAATTTGATATAAATTTAAAACTTACAATATTGAACCATAACAATTCAGATTTATATATATTCGTGGCAGCTGGATTTTTTATTTTCTCTTGATTCTCTAGGAGATATTATACGAGTAATTAACATACCTACTTAATTAATTAGACTTCATCTGACATAACTCTTCAATCTGACTTAAAAAGTATAATTTGATAGCTAGTAGCTAAGTTTTACCTCTAATAATATGAAACAATATCGAACATCACTCGAGCAATATGGTAGAGTGAGGATGTTCTTTTGAACAAAACAAACAAGGTCTTCAATCGAGCAATCAAAATATGATCCGTTGAGCAATATACATTTAGTCTTCTGAGTAATATGAATGCAATCAGAATATGATCCGCTGAGTAATATACATTTGGTTTTCTGTGTAATATGAACGCAATCAAAAAATACGATCACCCAACAATATACTACTCTCAATGATTAAATAAGCCGAGCTTGTCAATGACAATAATATAATTGCCAATTAAATAAAAATTGAGAAAAAATAAAAATTAATTTTTAATAAAATTGATAAAAATATTTTTTCTATTTAATTTTTTAAATTTATTTTTTTGTATATAATTGTGAGACTGACGGTATGATTTATCTTTTATATTTATTTTGAGGAAATAATAATAATAAATAATAAAGAAAATAATTAGAAAAGTATATATTATTATGTGAATGGAGATAATTGACATGACGGTGTTTAAAACGGCACGTCTCACGAGTATATAAATACCGGCTGCATCTCCTGTATACCGGCTGCATCCCCTGCCTTACCTTCCATAGACAGAGCCCAACAACGAATTCTGAAAGCCCAGTATAATGGGCCTGGCAGAAATAGCTACTAGCTCAACCATCTTTTGTCAACAAATAAAAATGATTTTTATTTTTTATTTTTAAAAAATTAACGATTTATTTATTTGTAATCAATTATTAAAGGCAAATTAAATTTGATTTAGGGTGGTTGATGGTTCAATGAACAAGGACCGATGACTTTTATCAATTATTTTGATATCTCATCCCCGCCTCCCTCACACATGTTTTATCTTCTACGTATTCATCTATTAATCGACTAATGAATTGGTTGGAAGTCATCTATCAATTGATACCTCGATTAGATCTATATCTCAATAGATTGAGGTTTCAATCCTTGGCCTTAATTGAGACACGTTGTGACACTTTAAATCAATTCGAGGCATAATGTTGCATTCAATTACGATCGGATTTTATCTCTAATCCGACCGTATTCCAATTTTCTTCCTTGGGTTTATCAATCTCCCCGATTTAATCAAGGTCGAGTTGACCTGACCGTATTTATAAAAATTTTAAAATCTGACATTTTTATAGCACAAGTTTATATAGTAGATATAGTTTTTAGATCTACTAACTCAGACTTTTTATAAGAATTTACAAGTTTAATGGAGCAAGGCTTCGAAATGAGTCTAGTAGGACAACTAATATTTTCCTTGGCTTGCAAATTAAACAAACAAATGAAAGAACTATTTTTTATCAACAAAAATACACTAAGAAATTATTTAAAAATTTAAAATACAAAAAAAAATTAAAACACCACAAATCAAACTCTATATAGTGATCCAAATAGTAAACCAGTTAACCTTAAATACGTGCATTTGGTTGGGGGTTATCCATCCAAGGTTATCAACAAAAATCTTGTTTGGTTTAGATAATCAGCGATTCCCAAGTAATAATCGATGCCCGACATGTCAGCAAAAGGAACATGTAACCCGGAATCGAAAAACCTTGTGATTGGTTCAAGTTATCAGATATAACCTTTGTTATGTGATTATCAAGTAATAACATAACCAAGGTAATGAGGAATCAAACATAACCTAAAGTTGTTTGGTTCAATTTAGATAATTAAATAAAATCTTATTTGTTTAGAGGTAATAGTATATGACATAATATAATATTTTATCGTATTACCCTTTAGTTAAATTTAAGTATAATAATATTATATGCTTATTAATTTAAAATAAAAGTAAGATGATATTATATACATATTTGTATCCTCGGTCGCCGATTGCCGACAGTGGTCGCCGACTGTCGTTGCCGATCATTGTCAGCGTCGGTCGTCGTCGTCGCCGATCGCGATCGTTGCCGGTGCCGGTCCCCGGTCGTCGCCGGCGCAGGTCCCGGTCATCGCCGGCGCCGGTCGTCGTCGCCGGCGTCGGTCGTCGTCGGCGGTGCCGGTCGTCGCCGACGGTCACCCACCGTCGTTGTCGGTGGTCAGCCGCGAATAATGCTTCTTTTGCTAAGGTAAATATTGGTGGATAATTTTGGAAAGATAAGTTTTATGACCCCGCATTCAAGAAAACCTTACTTTTCTAAGATTTTCCAATTTCGAGTTGCATGCCCCTTTTGCTGGTGTGTCGGGCATCGATCATTATTTGGGAATCGCTAATTATTTTGCAATGACGGTCGGTGACCATCGCCGGTGGCCGACCATTATTCGCAGCCGACAACTGGCAACGACAGTCGGCGACCACCGCCGGCGGTTGGCGACCGAGGCTACAAATTTGTAAATAATATCATTTTACTTTTTTATTTTAATTTTATAAGCATGTAATATTATTATACTTAAATTTAACTAAAGGGTAATACGGTAAAATATTATATTATGTCATAGACTATTACCTCCAAACAAATAAGATTTTATTTGATTACCTAAATTGAACCAAACAATATTATGTTATGTTTCATTCCCCATTACCTTGGTTATGTTATTACTTAGTGAAAACGAGATTAGTACGAAAAACGACAACAAGAATAATAGAGACACACCAGATTTACGTGGAAAACCCTTGATGGGAAAAAATCACGGACAGAGGAGGAAAAATCACTATAAACGATGGAATACAAAGTCGGCGGCTTTGATAAAGTAAAAATAAGTAGAGAAAAAAGAGAGGTAAAGAGAAAGAATGAAGAGGTAACAAATTAACTTTCTTTATTGATTGATTAAACTTGTCCATGAGATACACAATTTATAGAGACCTTAGGATACTTAGTCAAAAGAAAAATTAATAACGAAATCGTTAATTAACAAATTTATAAAGAATCTGTTAATTAACATATTAATAAGAAAATATCTAATAATAAATTAACGGATTAAACTAAATTCGGGTCACCAAACTCTAACAATCTTCACCTTGACGCGAATTCTACAAAGCTTCAAAAAAAATATTCTCCACCTCTTCCACAAAAGCCCCACAGGCAAATCTCAACATCTAGCACTAACCAAGTCCAAGCAATACTTAAACTTGGCTATAGGGAGTGACTTAGTCATCATATCAGCAGGATTATTATGAGCACTGACCTTCCTTATAATAATATCGCCACGAGCAATAACATCACGTATAAAATGATACCTCACATCAATGTGCTTTGTCCTCTCATGAAACATCTGATCTTCGTGAGGAAAATGACACTCTAACTATCACAAAAGACTGTAGTAATCTGCAAGTCTTCGCTAAGCTCACTGAAGAGTCCTTTCAACCAAATAGAGCTTCCATAATAGCCATATATTCAGCCTCTGTAGTGGACAATGCAACTGTATTCTGTAAAGTAGCTTTCCAATTGATAGCACAACCACCAACAGTGAACACGTACCCCGTAAGTGATCTTCTTTTATCAAGGTCACCTGCAAAGTTAGAATCAACATATCCAATAACTGCATCTCTATTACTCCTAAAATGCAAACAAATATCAGAAGTCCCTCGTAAGTATCTGAAAATCCACTGAACTGCCTTTCAATGCTCTTTATCAGGATTTGCCATGTATCTACTAACTGTACTCACTGCATGTGATAAATCTGGACGTGTACAAACCATAACATACATGAGAGAACCAACTGCACTAGAATATGGAACCCGTGACATATAATCAACCTCATCATCTGACTGCAGACATAAATCAGCTGAAAGTCTAAAGTGTGCAGCTAACGGAGTACTAACAGACTTGGCAGAATGCATGTTAAACCGATGAAGTACTTTCTCAATATACCCTTTCTGACTTAGGTATAATTTACCTGCCTTTCTGTCTCTCAGAATCTCCATTCCAAGTATTTTCTTTGCAGCTCCCAAATCTTTCATCTCGAATTCTTTACTTAGTTGGAGTTTGACCTTTCTTATCTCTTCCTTATTATTGGCCGCAATCAACATATTATCAACATATAAGAGCAGATAAACAAATGATCCATCATCAGTCTTCTTAAAGTAGGCACAACTGTCATAACTGCTTCTTCTGAAATCATGAGTGATCATAAACGAATCAAACCTTTTATACCATTGCCTAGGTGACTGCTTCAAACCATAAAGGGACTTTTTCAACAAACATACATAATCCTTTTTTCCTGAGACTTCAAAACCTTCTGGTTATTGCATATAGATGTCTTCCTCAAGTACCCCATGCAAGAATGATGTCTTCACATCCAGCTGCTGCAACTCTAAGTCATGCATGACCACAATACTAAGGAAGGCTCGAATCGTACTATGCTTTACAACTGGGGAAAATACATCAGTGAAGTCTACTCCTGGAATCTGGTTAAAGCCATTAGTAACTATTCTGGCTTTGTACCTGGCTTCTTTAACTCCCGGTATTCCCTCTTTTCTTTTAAATACCCACTTGCAGCGAACAACTTTCTTACCCTTAGGTAATTTCACCAAGTCCCATGTGTCGTTCTTATCAAGTGACTCCATCTCCTCCTGTATAACAATTATCCACTTACCAGAATTATCACAGCTAATTGCTTCTGAATACGTCTCAGGTTCTTCATCAGAATTAATCTCCTCAGCCACATTTAAAGCATAAGCGACCAAATCAGCCTCTGCATATCTCTGAGGGCATCTAATTTCTCTCCGAGGCCTATCTTTCTCAATGGAATATTGCGAAGGTGTTTGTGATGAGCTCGTTCCATCCACAACATCTAAAATAGGCTCTGGAGTAGTCTCTGTAGATATCGGCTCAATCTCAATCTCCACCTGTGTGCTTGTCTTCTGCTTATCTTCCTTAGAAAGAGTTTTAGATGGAGACCCCTGAAGCATGCTAGTCTCATCAAAGATAACATCTCTACTGATGATGACTTTCCCGGTCTCTGGACACCAAAGTTTGTATCCCTTCACTCCTTGTCTAAAGCCTATAAATATGCACTTCACCGAACGAGGCTCCAACTTCCCATTATCAACATGAGCATACGCAGGGCATCCAAAAATTCTCAAATCAGAATAACTAGCAGGAGTACCAAACCATACCTCTTGTGGAGTTTTCCTTTCAATAGCAATTGGTGGAGAGTGATTTACAAGATAACAGGCATACGCTGCGGCTTCTACCCAGAAAAACTTCGATAGCCCAGCATTAAGAAGCATACAACGCACCTTCTCCATTAAAATCCTATTCATCCTCTCTGCTACACCATTCTGTTGAGGAGTATGCCGAACTGTTTGATGTCTCACAATACCTTCAGCTCTGCATAAGGCATTAAACTCATCAGAACAAAACTTCAATCCGTTATCAGTTCGAAGATGCTTCAATTGCCTCCCTGTCTGCTTCTCAATCATGACCTTCCACTCCTTAAAGGTAGTAAAAACATTACTCTTATGTTTTAAAAAGAATGCCCAAACTTTTCTTGAGAAATCATCAATAATAGTCAACATATAGAGCACACCACCTTTAGATGGTACTCTAGAAGGCCCCCACAAATCAGAGTGAATGTAGTCTAGCATACCCTTTGTGTTACGAATGCTAACTGAGAACTTGACTCTTTTCTGCTTACCAAAAACACAGTGCTCGCAGAACTTTAGCTTTGTAATATTTTGACCATCAAGGAGTCCTCTCTTGCTCAATTCAACCATGACATTCTCACTCATATGACCCAAACGCATATGCCAAAGTCTTGTTACATCAGAATCAGACATAGACGACCTTGCGACGGCAACATCACCTATTACTGTGGATCCCTGCAGAACATATAAACCGGCGATTCTCCTTAGTCCCTTCATCACAACAAGAGACCCTTTACTGATCTTCACGGCTCCACCTTCACCAGTGTATTTGTACCTTTTAGAATCAAGAATACTCAAAGAGATCAGATTTCTCTTCAAATTAGGGGCGTGCTTTACATCACCAAGTGTCCGAATGGCACCATCAAATATCTTAATTCTGACCGTACCAATACCAGCGATTCTGCAAGATGCATTATTGGATATGTATAAAAAATGAGATTACGAAAAACGACAACAAGAACAATAGAGAACACATCAGATTTACGTGGAAAACCCTTGACGGGAAAAAACCATGAGTAGAGGAGGAAATATCACAATAAACGATGGAATACAAAGTCGGCAGCTTTGATAAAGTAAAAAGAAGTAGAGAGAAAAGAGAGGTAGAGAGAAAAAAAGAAGAGGTAACAAATTAACTTTCTTCATTGATTGATTAAACTTGTCCATGATATACACAATTTATAGAGACCTTAGGATACTTAGTCAAAAGAAAAATTAATAACGAAATCGTTAATTAATGGATTTATAAAGAATTTGTTAATTAACATATTAATAAAAAAATATATAATAATAAATTAACAGATTAAACTAAATTCGGGTCACCAAACTCTAATACTTGGTAATTGCATAACTAAGGTTATATCTGATAACTTGAACCTAACGCACTCTAGTGTCATAGAAAGCTTACTATATCTAACTTCAAACAGAGCTAATATTTTATTTATAGTTAGCATGTATACTAGTTATCAAACCTGTGGGAATCTCACTTAGGCCAAGTTAAGAGAATTTTTAGATATCTTAAACGCACCCTTAATATAGGAGCAAACCTATTTTTAAATTTTTTTTGTTTGATGATTTTTTGTATTTTTCAAGATACTAAATAAATATGCTTCTCCTTTGAACTTTTGGTTAATTAATTCAAGAAAGCATTAAAATTTTTTGTATTTCTTCCTTTCTTAAAGTTTTTTGTTTTGACCTAAAAAATTACATTTTCAATTTAATTTCTTATATTACAAATCTTTTTGATGTTTTTTTTTCCCAAACTTATCTTCAAAAAATACTATGCTTAATACTGAACTGTCATTTTTTTATTTTTCAAAAATTATCTTTTGATTGCTAAATATTTGTTTTAAAACAAAGTATATTCTGACTTCAAAATCTTTACATAATTTGATTGTGAAAACTTAATTCTCAAAAAATTATTGCAAATTAATTCTTGAACTAACTTTGAAACCTCATCTTTTGAAAATTAATATGTTTAATTTTCAAGTTGGTCATTCTTTGAAAATATAACAATTTATCAAAGGGCGTATCCAACTATTCGTAATTACCGAAAGGAGTACCATGGTTTCTATTATACCAAAGGGCGCATCTCATATAGTGAAGTTACTTTTATACCCCTCCCGCCAATGAATGGCTTTATCAAATACATTTTCGAGACACCGGACCACTTTATTAATAAAATAATAATTTATAGTTCGGATGGGTAGCAGTCGAATTTTTCTCAGCCAATATATATATTACTACTTTGCACAAGTCGAATGATCACTAAAGCACCTGACGAAAATAGGTTGTCGAAGGAGAAAAAGGAAGCAACAAAATAGGTTGTTGAAGGAGAAAAAGGAAGCAACAGATTGGTAACTAAGAGAAATAGGAATGTACGTATGATTGTCATCTTTGATATGGTATCAGATATAGTTTTAATCAAGATAAACTCTTTCTACTATTTTTATGTTTGGAGGAGACTTAGGGTGATATGCATTACATGATATCAGACCCTGGGAGTGCATGATGTCATTAGATTTCGGCCAATAGGAGAGGCTGAAAAATTTTATTTTAGGCCCTCGGAAATAATTTGTTTCAGGCCCTCGGAGGGACTGAAATAAAAGGAATTCAGGCCCTCCCAGGGCCTTGCCTGAATTTCTTTTATTTCAGGGCCAGGGAGGGGCTGAAATCAAATGATTTCAGGCCCGCCCTGGGCCTGAAATGTAATGATTCAGGCCCGGAGTGGGCCTGAAATCAAATGATTTCAGGCCCTGCCTGGGCCTGAAATAATTTGATTTCAGGCCCGACCTGGGCCTGAAATAAAATGATTTCAGGCCCTGGTAGGGCCTGAAATCAAATCCCTGGGCCTGAAATCAAATGATTTCAGGCCCTCAGGGGCTCCTACGGCCTTTATTATCAATTTCAAAGTTTGATAAAGTTAATTGTAATTTTTTTCAGGGATGATAATGTTGTTGACGAAATTCTCTCTGAGATATAGAATACTCTTGATGATAATGTGGTCACGGGGAAAGGATTAGAAATAGCTAGTAATAATATTCCATTATCTTCCCAGTATGGTGATAATAGCATTACAAGGAATTTGACAATTGATCTAAATGAAGAAGCAAATAATATAGAAGATGAGGGTTTGAATTCTTCTACAAGAGTAGTTAAAATCTTTCAGCCAACCTGGAGTAGGGAGGAAGAAATTGAAATCCGGAATGCAGAATAATTTGTACCCAGTACAAGTGTACTAGAATTCGAAGCTGATGATATGCAGATTGAGCAATATGAATTCCCCCCAGATCAGTACAGTGACTTAGAGGAGGAGTTTCCATTAGCTGAAGATCCATATATTTTGAATTCTCGATTGCTTGCTGGGCCAATTCGAGAGCTAGAGGCAAGAGATGAGAATGAATTTTTTGTGGGGCAGATATTTCCATCTAGAGAAGAATTCAATAATGCACTTGTTAAACATGCGATGGTTAAGCATATGAGATATAACCCAGTTGACACCCGGAAAAACAGAGTTAAAGCAGTGTGTTTTAACCAACCATGTACATGGAGAGTAGTAGGAAGGGGGAAGTAGAGTTCACTGTTACAAAATATATAAAGGAACATCAATGTCGAAGTGTTAGGGAAAGTGCTGATCATCATGCATGCTCTTCATCATTTGTTGCTTCTTTTGTTGAAGAGCAATTTCTTCATAATGAACAATACAAACCAAGTATGATTATTTCAGATATTAAAGCTAGATTTGGAGTGACGATATCATACAGAAAAGCATACATAGCTAGGGAGAAAACATTGAAAAAGGTTGTTGGAGATTATGATGAGGCATAGAGAGATCTCCCACAATATCTGCGTGAGTTAAGAGCTAGAGATCCTGAAACTTATGTGGCAGTATGCACGAATGGTGACAATCAGTTCCAGAGGTGTTTTTGAGCTTTTGGTGCTTGCCGAAGGGTGTTCAGGTCTTATTTGCGTAGACTTATCGGAATTGATGTGACACACCTAAGAGGAAAGTATCCAGGAGTATTGTTGATTGCTACGACGATTGATGGTAATGACAATGTTCTCCCAGTTGCCTTTGCAATAGCTGAAGTAGAATGTGGGTCTGCTTGGGAGTGATTTTTGGAGCATACAAAGAGGTTCTTTGCTGTTGATGATCACTCACTCACCATAGTATCAGATAGACATCGGGGCATTATATCAGCAGTCAGAAAAGTATTCACAAACGCGCATCATGCTTTTTGTTGCCACCACGTGTCTTGTAATATGGTAACTGATACTGGAAGTAGAGCTGGTGTAGGTTTGTTTTAGGCAGCAGCACGAGCCAACACAACACTCCAATATGATATGATAATGCAGACAATGCTTAAAAAATATCCAGATGCTCATAAGTGGCTTCAGAACATTGACCCTAAAAGGTGGGCAAATGCACACTTTACTGGGAGAAGGTACAGAATGCTTACCACGAATTGTGTGGAGAGCTTGAATGCTTTGTTTAAGTCTACATGTGAGCTTCCCATAAATAAGTTAATTGATAATACAAGAAGAAAGGTAGCTCAATGGTTCTATAACCGTAGAGAGGAAGTCTCCAAATGACATGTTGCTTTGACACCTCATGCTACAAAAGAAATGGAATCAAGGAGACAGAAAGCTAGAGCTTATAAGGTTCACCCTTACTCTCAATCAGAAATGGAGGTAGAAACATGGGGCACTTCATACATTGTTGATTTGGAAAAAAAGTTTTGTCATTGTGGGGAGTTTCAAATTTCAGGACTCCCTTGCTCACATGCTATAGCTGTAATAATTCACAGGAACATCGATACACTCCGATATTGTGAGCATTATTTTTATTCTGAAACTTGGAAGTGGGTTTACATGGATCGTATTTACCCTTGTAGAAGCAAGTAGTTTTGGCCTAGTGGAGTAAACAACATTACAGTTCGATGTCCCAATAGCCTTGTGCAGCCTGGTAGATGAAAGAAGGCACGGATTGAGTCAAGACACAATGGCAAGGTGAAACTTAAATGCAGCCGGTGCAAACAACTTGGCCATAATAAAAGGACATGTAGAATGCCGCCAGCCCCAAGGTCTTGAGTTAATTGGTTTATGTATTGCAGAAATTTTCTGATGGAAGTGTTTATTTTGTAAGGAGGATAACTGAATGTATAGTATTCTTTAAAAAAACTAGTTGTTAATGTTGTGACTTATAGAAGTATTTCAATATTATGATACATTTTACCTTGTGTCCAATCAATATAAGCTGAATATATCAGAATTGAAGTCGTATCATTTGTAAACCCAAAATAATGTTATTTCAGGAACTTGAAGTCCTGAAGTCCTATGTTTTTTGAATATCTGTTGTTTAACCCCCTCTGATTTTTCACAATTGAAGTTTTCACAAATTTGAAAAATAAAGCGAAAAAAATCCGAAAAAAATTTCAAAGTGGTGGTTGCACCAACTTTGAATAACCCCGCTCTGATACCACTTGTTGGATCGAGAAATGCGAGAGAGGGGGGGGGGGTGAATGTCGCAAATCGTTCGGATTTAAAAAGAGTAAGTGCGCAGCGGAAATAAGACACAAAAACAATGCTAACAAGGTCGTTTTACTTGGTTCGGAGCCTGTGTCGACTCCTACTCCAAGGCCCACGGTCGTTGACCGTTTTCTGCGGGCAATTCTATACGTTCGAGAAAGTTTATAATAAAAAGTATTACAGAATTAGAGTAGTAAACTTAATCAAGCTCTTCGTTACCGACGTCCGGTGTAGATCGAAGTGTTGGAACAGCAGGACGTCGTCAGCTCGAGTTGGAAGAGTTCGGGAGCGTGTCGTGGAAGCAGAAGAGCGTGGAAGCGTCGCAGTGATTGATGATCTGAAGAAGGAGGTCGAGGGCCCTTTATATAGGGCCTAGGGGCGCCCTGGTCGACGGGGGCGCCCCCCACGTGGCAGCAGATCCGGCTGTAGCTCGGTCGCCGTCTGATCCCCTTATCCTCGGGATCCGGTTTGATCGGGGCGCCCGGAGGACTCGGGGCGCCCGCATTGACCGGTCAAAAGGCCTTATCTCCTCAGCTTCGCAGGGATGCGCTTCGGCAGCTGGCAGTGGGGGCGCCCGAGACACGCGGGGCGCCCGCGACAAGCGGGTTGAAGCGCGTCGAGGTTGTTAGAGACTTGGGTTGACCTTGGGGGCGCCCTGGTCATCCGGGGCGCCCTGCTCAGCTTCTGCCTCACTCCTTTGAGGCTCTCTGAGCTGCAGATACTCAGTCCTTCGATCCTGCATCCAGGGTTAGTCCAAATAACAATAATATTATTATTTTATACAGCCTTAGCTGTCTTGGTTCTGACTTTGGTCTCCAAAATGGAACCCTAGGTCGAACCGACGCCTAATGTTCCCTCAAGGGGAACGCGTCCTCACCTACTCCTCTCGGGAGAGTTTACCTGGTGCCAACCGGATCCTCCAGTTGGACTTTTGCCCGGCAGTCCTTCGCCAGGTCTTGAGTTACCAAGCTGCCCTTCACTTGGTGCCTAGCTGCCCTTCGCTAGGTCTTTTCTTCTGGCAGTCCTTCGCCAGCCTAGCAGTCCTTCGCTAGGGCTTTAGCATTCTGGAGGTCCTTCGCCAGTGCCTAGCAGTCCTTTGCTACGGCTTCTGCTGTCTGGCAGTCCTTCGCCAGTGCCTAGCATTCCTTCGCTAGGGCTTTTCTTCTGGCAGTCCTTCGCCAGGACCTAGCAATCCTTCGCTAGGGCTTTTCCATTCTGGCAGTCCTTCGCCAGGGCCTAGCTGTCCTTTGCTAGGACTTTTCTTCTGGCAGCCCTTCGCCAGGGCCTAGCAGTCCTTCGCTAGGGCTTTTCCTGTACACTCAAGTAGCATTGTTAGATAACAAACAACCCTTAACTTTGAATCCTTTGCCAATATCAAAACAAGGTTCGATCTGGTGCTTCCTGCACCAACAACATTATATCTGGTGAAACCGGGGCTTGATCTGCCGACGATCAAGGGATCGCCCACCTTAAGGGCACGCCAAGGAGTAGGGGAAAGTTATCCCCGAACCTTGTAAACCCTCGTGTTAGCGTTCTTGGCAGTTGTCTCTGCTTGTTCTCATTTTGTTTTAGTTAACTGCACTTTCAGTTTCCTTTGTTTCTTCCGCTGCTGTGCTACTGATAAGTTAAGTGCAGGAAAGTTGTTAATCTCGAGTGAAAAGTGATTGGCTATATTCACCCCCTCTCTAGCCATCTCGTTTCCAACAGGCCTGACATAATGTCATTTCAGGCCCACCGTGGGCCTGAAATCAAAATAGGTCCCTAAAAAATTACTGATATTATCGACAACAATTACAGATTAAAGATTAGAGATTACAAAAAAAATAAGGATCGAAAGAAATGCTCCATTGATTTCATTATCAATTACATACATTATAACTACAAATATACAATGTTTGTCATTACACTTACATATATAGATTGTAGCAACTAAAAAAAAATTATAGATTTTGCTTCCAGAACTTATCTCTCATTATTTTGTATCCCACCTGAAAATGATAAGGTTTCATTTGTTTTTGGCTAAAATTGGTAGATCGTTGAAAGACCATACTTTCAGCAAACCGCATGATGAAGAAAGCAGAATCCAACCTGAAACAAGCATTATGAGTCAGTGTTGTTAGCATATAAATTCAAGATGTGACAAAATATTCTATATTTACCTATAAGATGTGACAGAATAGATTATTTGACACACAACAGGGCAGCAACTGGCACACAATAGTGCATTATCAGTTATTATATCTGACCGTATCACTTGGCACACAACAGTGCAGGAACTGGATTTGAATAAACATCACCCAATTGTTTTGTTTTTGTTGACAATATATTATATAGAATAACAACATCTACATAATCATAACAACATCCACATAATGAGATTTTTCCATACAAATGGAGGTCAATCGACAGCAATGGATTTTTACATCACCAATACAACATTCAGATTATCTCAAGTTTTACAAAACATGTCCCTCAGAATATTAACTGTCAGCTCAAATCTGATTCTACTCATGTCTCCTTGTTTGAAATACATCTTCACATCGAACTAGTTGTTAATGTTGTGACTTATAGAAGTATTTCAATATTATGATACATTTTACCTTGTGTTATAAGCACAATATATCAGAATTGAAGTCGTATCATTTGTAAACCCAAAATAATGTTATTTCAGGAACTTGAAGTCCTAAAGTCCTATGTTTTCTGAATATTTGTTGTTTAACCCCCTCTGATTTTTGCTTTGTTGAATCATTGTTGTGTGCCAACTGATATTGTATCAACACAGTTTTAGATAATAATTAGGACTATGTTTGGAGACGAAAAATAGCATATCCTAGCTAAAATACCAATAATTAGGTAAAGTCTGACTACTGAAAATGAGGTTTGAAAAATCCAAATATGCTAGGTCCATCATACAAATCTCCTGATGTGCCAAATTCTGATAATATAAGGTCTTGATGTGAATGGAATTCAATTGTGGTATGCAATGTGTATTTAGGTACTCTCCTTCTTGTTTATCTTTTAAAAATGTGGTCACAACATGTTAATTTATTTAAAATATTGGCGTATAAATATTTAATCATACTGTAAATAATTTTTTTGCAACCAGAGGCGTGGGCCTGAAACAATATGTTTCAGGCCCATCTTGGGCCTGAAATGATAGCATTTCAGGCCCAGTGTGGGCCTGAAATAAATCATTTCAGGCCCAAGCTGGGCCTGAAATAATGTCATTTCAGTCCCAGATAGGGCCTGAAATAATATCATTTCAGGCCCATCTTGGGCCTGAAATACTAGCATTTCAGGCCCAGTTTGGGCCTGAAATAAATCATTTCAGGCCCACTCTGGGCCTGACATAATGTCATTTCAGGCCCACCGTGGGCCTGAAATCAAAATAGGTCCCTAAAAAATTACTGATGTAATTGACAACAATTACAGTTTAAAGATTAGAGATTACAAAAAAATATGGATCGAAAGAAATGCTCCATTGATTTCAATATCAATTACATACATTATAACTACAAATATACAATGTTTGTCATTACACTTACATATATGGATTGCAGCAACAAAAAAAAATTACAGATTTTGCTTCCAGAACTTGTCTCTCATTATTTTGTATCCCACCTGAAAATGATAAGGTTTCATTTGTTTTTGGCTAAAATTGGTAGATCGTTAAAAGACTATACTTTCAGCAAACCGCATGATGAAGAAAGCACAATCCAACCTGAAAGAAGCATTATGAGTCAGTGTTGTTAGCATCTAAATTCAAGCATGAAAGATTAGGTAGTGTTAAACCAAAAACAAAAAACATTAGCTTACGATCTGCTTTGGGTGGGTCCTTGTACTACAATTTGATTAAACTCTTTCCCCGATATTTCTGGCAAACCTTTATTCCAATTCAAATAATATGACCAGTTCAAATTTTTTAAAAACGCCACCTACATAGAAATTACATTAGTCAAAATTCTAGCTCATCACATAGTTTTTGTAAAGGTTTATATATCAAATAGAAAACTTACAGTTTTTTCATATTTGGTTGTGTACCCTTCTGTGGCACCGAGAGAATTATAATGAAGTAAACTACTTTCCTCTAGGTCAATAATCAATAGATGCCAATAATCATCTGCATTATTTAGAGGGCAGAAGATATATCTAATTGGCTTATTTGTATCAGTAGAAATTGTTTGTTCAAATGCTGCAGCATGTATCACCTCAAACAATTCCTATGTTTATTAAAAAAGAAGTGTATCAAGTGCTTTTCTATACATTCATTGCAGCTTTCCTTCTCTAAGGCCTATTTGTATCAAGTGCTTTTCTATACATTCATTGCAGCTTTCCTTCTCTAAGGCCTGTAGTCTATCTTCTGCAGCCTGGCTTCCTTCGGCTGCCTGCTTTAATACCTCACTGTGTACCTCAAGTGCTTCAATTGGAGAAGAGTAGTGAGGTACTAAATCCAGTTCTATATCAAATGGAATTAAATCAACCAGAATTAAATTTGTGGGCACACGGTCGATCATCCTTTTGATACTCTCTACATGAGCCTTAGGCCAATTCCAGCGAAGAATTCTTGGCAATCTATGAGGATGATGAGGAGCAGCAATACTAATATGTTCAGTAACCCAAACCTGCAACATGATTATATTCAGTAATTAGTATCCATCATATCATATATTAGCAGGCAGATGTACTCTAACTTACAACCAAAATATTTGGAAATCCCTTGAGCAAGGGAGCCTTGGCCGGTTGGCTTGTATCACCTACATGTGTTGTACGCCTCAATGTGACCTCCTTTCCAATGGCTTCCAACTGAGGAGCCATGAAATTGTATAGAGCATTGCACCAATTATAGTTTGGTAGATTGTCAAAATCATCAACGCAATCAATGAGTGACATTGCTGGAATGGCAAGTGTGCTGCTTGTACCACAAAAAAGAACTGTGGAAAAAATATAGTATATACATCTGACAGTACAGCTTGTCATTGGATGTAGACTTCGTTATCAGTTTCTCCAAATGCTTTGCAGAACAACTGGAATCTTCAAAATATTCCTTGTACAGTGGGCTAGAGGCCTCATTAAAATCAAGTTGGATTACCTCTCCATTGTCAGGTAGCCCTAGAATAAGTGATAGGTCAACCTTTGTGAAATTGAGTTTTTTCCCATGGAACACAAAGCTATTTTCTTCTTCATCCCAATTATCAAACATATTTTGAACCTGAGGTCTTACACAAGAACTAGTGGGGAGGTTGAGGACCCATGAAAAGGGTGTTTGTCGAAGCAATTGTTCTTGTGCTGGTGTGGGTGGAACAGAATCTATAAAATTTTTGAAATGGCAAAGGCTACTTTTCCAGTTCATTCGTTTAGTTCGACCTCTGTTGGCAAAACTGGTATACTGGCTTGGCAATTTGATTTTTCTTTGTGTCAGTTGTTTTTTCCCATGGCTTCCCCCAGGACCTTGCTGTTTCTTTGAATTTTTACGAGCAGCTTGCTTTGAAGATGATCTTTTTGGAGCCATCCCGAACTTAGGAACCATCAAAAAAAATTATTCGACACACGCAAAAATGACACTTACATTTCATCCGTAAAGGGCCTCCTCATATTCGGTCATTGAGTGTCAACACTCGCTAACCCTAGGTCAGAAGCAAAAACTACTCTGAAATGAAAAAAAACAAAAAATTAGGTTACGTACCATTCGACTAGTATGATGAAGAGGATGTCGGCCACCACAACTCGAATGGAGGTAAGCACACTAACTTCAAATGGCAATAAATCAGGATCTAGGAGACGATTGCTTACCACTAGGGGTCCAAGGACCCTTTAAATTTATATTAATGCTGGGCCTGATAATAGAGGATTCAGGCCCTAAACGGTAACTTGTTGTTTTCAGTTATTTTACATATAACTTTGGTATATTTTTTTATTTCAAATATATAACACATCTAAAAATTAAAAGGAATTCGTTAATTATCAAATATTTATCTGATTTTCCACAAATCAACCTGAAATTAGAGGGATTAGAGGATTTTGTTATTTTTCAAATATTTCAGGCCGTCGGATGATTTTTCACAAATCATCGGAGGGCCTGAAATAAAAATATTTTAGGCCCATCCGGACCTGAAATAAAGTTATTTCAGGCCTACGGCGGGCCTGAATGAAGTCAATTCAGGCCCACGGCGGGCCTGAATGAAGTCAATTCAGGCCCACCGTGGGCCTGAAGTCTTTCTTATTTCAGGACCACCCTTAACCCACTGATAGACCTCCCATATCTGGATTTCTAAAAGCCCCAGCTAAAAAGTTAGGGTTGAGGTTGGAGAAAGTCTTTTAGGTGTCCATAACCTCAAATTTATATTTTTTCCAAAGCCATAGGTCTAGTTATGTTCCATCAGTGGGTATTGCTCAAAATCCACTGATGGACCTCCCATATCTGGATTTCTGAAAAACCATTATCAATAGTTAGGGATGAGGATTTTTTAGTATTTTAGGTGTCCATAACCTAAAATTTATATTTTTTCCAAAGCTATAGGTGTAGTTTAGTTCCATCAGTGAGTTTTGCTCAAAACCCACTGATGGACCTCCCATATCTGGATTTCTGAAAAACCTACATAAATAGTTAGGGATGAGGTTGGAGAAAGTATTTTAGGTGTCCATAACCTAAAATTTATATTTTTTCCAAAGCTATAGGTCTAGTTTAGTTCCATCAGTAGGTTTTGCTCAAAACCCACTAATGGAGCCCCCATATCAGGATTTCTGAGAAACCATTATCAATAGTTAGGGATGAGGTTGGAGAAAGTATTTTAGGTGTCCATAACCTAAAATTTATATTTTTTCCAAAGCTATAGGTCTAGTTTAGTTCCATCAATGGGTTTTGCTCAAAACCCACTGATGGAGCCCCCATATCTGGATTTCTGAAACCCCCTACATAAATAGTTAGGGATGAGGTTGGAGAAAGTATTTTAGGTGTCCATAACCTCAAATTAATATTTTTAGTATTTTAGGTGTCCATAACCTAAAATTTATATTTTTTCCAAAGCTATAGGTGTAGTTTAGTTCCATCAGTGGGTTTTGCTCAAAACCCACTGATGGACCTCCCATATCTGGATTTCTGAAAAACCATTATCAATAGTTAGGGATGAGATTGGGGAAATTATTTTAGGTGTCCATAACCTCAAATTTATATTTTTTCCAAAGCTATAGGTATAGTTTAGTTCCATCAGTGGGTTTTGCTCAAAACCCACTGATGGAGCCCCCATATCTGGATTTCTGAAACCCCCTACATAAATAGTTAGGGATGAAGTTGGAGAAAGTATTTTAGGTGTCCATAACCTCAAATTAATATTTTTAGTATTTTAGGTGTCCATAACCTAAAATTTATATTTTTTCCAAAGCTATAGGTCTAGTTTAGTTCCATCAGTGGGTTTTGCTCAAAACCCACTGATGGAGCCCCCATATCTTGATTTCTGAAACCCCCTACATAAATAGTTAGGGATGAGGTTGGAGAAAGTATTTTAGGTGTCCATAACCTCAAATTAATATTTTTAGTATTTTAGGTGTCCATAACCTCAAATTTATATTTTTTCCAAAGCTATAGGCGTAGTTTAGTTCCATCAGTGGGTTTTGCTCAAAACCCACTGATGAACCTCCCATATCTGGATTTCTAAAAAACCATTATCAATAGTTAGGGATGAGGTTGGAGAAATTATTTTAGGTGTCCATAACCTCAAATTTATATTTTTTCCAAAGCTATAGGTGTAGTTTAGTTCCATCAGTGGGTTTTGCTCAAAACCCACTGATGGACCTCCCATATCTGGATTTCTAAAAAACCATTATCAATAGTTAGGGATGAGGCTGGAGAAATTATTTTAGGTGTCCATAACCTCAAATTTATATTTTTTCCAAAGCCATAGGTCTAGTTGAGTTCCATCAGTGGGTTTTGCTCAAAACCCACTGATGGACCTCCCATATCTGGATTTTCGAAAAACCATTATAAAAAATTAGGGATGAGGTTGGAGAAAGTATTTTAGGTGTCCATAACCTAAAATTTATATTTTTTCCAAAGCTATAGGTCTAGTTTAGTTCCATCAGTGGGTTTTGCTCAAAACCCACTGATGGAGCCCCCATATCTGGATTTCTGAAACCCCCTACATAAATAGTTAGGGATGAGGTTGGAGAAAGTATTTTAGGTGTCCATAACCTCAAATTAATATTTTTAGTATTTTAGGTGTCCATAACCTCAAATTTATATTTTTTCCAAAGCTATAGGTGTAGTTTAGTTCCATCAGTGGGTTTTGCTCAAAACCTACTGATGGACCTCCCATATCTGGATTTCTGAAAAACCATTATCAATAGTTAGGGATGAGGTTGGAGAAAGTATTTTAGGTGTCCATAACCTCAAATTTATATTTTTTCCAAAGCTATAGGTCTAGTTTAATTCCATCAGTGGGTTTTGCTCAAAACCCACTGATGGACCTCCCATATCTGGATTTCTGAAAAACCATTATCAATAGTTAGGGATGAGGTTGGAGAAATTATTTTAGGTGTCCATAACCTCAAATTTATATTTTTTTCCAAAGCTATAGGTGTAGTTTAGTTCCATCAGTGGGTTTTGCTCAAAACCCACTGATGAACCTCCCATATCTGGATTTCTAAAAAACCATTATCAATAGTTAGGGATGAGGTTGGAGAAAGTATTTTAGGTGTCCATAACTTCAAATTTATATTTTTTTCAAAGCTATAGTTCTAGTTTAGTTCCATCAGTGGGTTTTGCTCAAAACCCACTGATGGACCTCCCATATCTAGATTTCTGAAAAACCATTATCAATAGTTAAGGATTAGGTTGGAGAAAGTATTTTAGGTGTCCCAAACCTCAAATTATAATTTTTTCCAAAGCAATTGGTCTAGTTTAGTTCGATCATTGGGTTGATCTCAAAACCCACTGATGGACCTCCCATATCTGGATTTCCGGAAGACCATTATCAGTAGATAGGGTTGAGGTTGGAGAAAGTATTTTAGGTGTCCAATCCTCAAATTATTATAAGTACCATTGCAGTAGGTGTTGTTTAGGTATAACACTTCAGGCCCACGGTGGGCCTGAAATAAATATATTGGGGCCTGAAATAGCTTCATTTTAGTCCCAACTCGGGCCTGAAATAAATGTATTTCAGGCCCAAGTTGGGCCTGAAATTAATATATTTCAGGCCCAGTGTGGGCCTGAATTAACTGATTTCAGGCCCAGCTTGGGCCTGAAATACATTTATTTCAGGCCCAACGTGGGCATGAAATCATTTGACCCCATCCACCATCTTTAAATTTGATTTATATAAAATATATTGATGATTAAATTATATAATGATTTTTAGAATAATATTCTATATTTACCTACAAGATGTGACAGAATAAGTCATTTGGCACACAACAGTGCAGCAACTGGCACACAACAGTGCATTATCAGTTATTATATCTGACCGTATCACTTGGCACACAACAGTGCAGCATCTGGATTTGAATAAACATCACCCAATTGTTTTGTTTTTGTTGATAATATATTATATAGAATAACAACATCTATATAATCATAACAACATCCACATAATGAGATTTTTCCATACAAATGCAGGTCAATCGACAGCAATGGATTTTTACATCACCGATACAGCATTCACATTATCTCAAGTTTTACAAAACATGTCCCTCATAATATTAACTGTCAGCTCAAATCTGATTTTACTCATGTCTCCTTGTTTGAAATCCATCTTCTCATCGTATAGGAGACATCGAACATATTGCATGACAAAGAAGGCACAGTCCATGCTGAAATTAACAAACACTTTTTTAGAATTCTAATTAAGTCGGTTTATAAAAAATTTTCTTATTTTAAAAACTTTTTAACCTCTTCCTCATTTAGTTACCTATGTTCTTGTTGGGGATATTTTTGTCTGACGGAGGGCCATTTGTTCAAGGGATGATGACTTTGTAGATACGGATGAATAGCCGTAAGTTCCTCGCGAGTATATTGTTTAAGTTCTTTTACCTGTCAAACATATCATGAATTTATTAATCACCATCAATGATATTTTAGTCAAAATGATGACCATATATAAGAATAAAGGAAGGTAGCTCACCGCTGTGTCAAATTCATGCTTATATTTACGGCCACTAGCAAGAGAATTAAAATGATTGAAAGTCATGGATTCTGTATCCACCGCCAACAAGTGAAAGTGTGTATTATCACTGCACAAAGGGATTAAAATAAATCTAAACCCTTGTTCTAGCATATCAGTCTTCATCACTTGTTGCAGGGAAATCTTTCTTGACGATCTGATTGATGCCTACAAATATGCATTCACAAAATTAATAATACCCATATCATAATATTAGGTCTTCTACAATATATCTGTTTAATTAATATACATCACTTACTGTGAAGAAGGTTGAACAATATATTGACTTGTTGTATGACCTACCACATGCGGATGCTCCCCTAAATAAAATTTTACAAAAGGCATCAATGACCTCGCCTTTTGTAAAAACCTCTCCATTGAGGATTTATAAGAATGAATGCAAATTCAAAGCAAAGGGTGCATCCTCCCAAATAAATTCATTTGCCAACCTGCCATGTAAATTGATAAGATTATATATTACATAAGAAGATATATTAACTAAACTAAACTATGATATTTTGTAACTTACTTTAGATTCTCCAATCTATTTATCAGGTAGGCCACTTCTTTATCTTGATTTTTCTTCTTTGTATTCATAAAATATTTCATCACAAACTACATCGATAAAATTTATTTAGACCAAACTAATTATTGACCAAATTCAATACAATTGACGTATTTTAAATGAAATTAACACACTTACATCAATGCCTTGTTGCCTCATTTTGTATAGTTCGGAGGTTCTTCTTGTTTCCTCCTCTATGTCTTCTTCAGACATGACTTCCATTACATTAATGTTTTCTCTTGCTTCATCCATATCCTCCTCACTAAGTTTCCTTTTCCCTTGTCCATGACATTTGATATTTGTTTCCTGTCCCACTTCCCCTTAGGTAAAAGCTGGTACCATACTGGACTGTCAATTGGAGTATCCCTGTAATCATACCGAGTTCGGTCACGTCCTCTCCTAGGTGTACAAGATACAGGATCAGAGAGAGGATCGACTACAGGATAGCTTTCTTGACCCTCCATGCCTTTTTTTTCAATAATTGAAAGTAATTCCTTAACCCTTTCATTCAAACATATATTCTCCTCTGTTAGCTCCTTGATTCGGTTGTCCTTAAGAATGCATTCACCACATAGCCTAACATCTCCTTCTGATGTCTCCATTGGCCGTGGTATGTCATCACCGATATCAAGGTTCTCAAACAATGTGTTTTCATGTAGGTTAGGAATTAATTCAACAATAACCTGTCAATTACGAAGTACACAAATGTTACTACCTCTATATCTAACTCAGATAGATCACATTTAAGAATAATTACCTCTTCGGACGAGAGTCGGTCGACAAGGCCCCTCACCCTACTAATATGCGAAGGAATATTCCCCCACTTATTTATTCGGGGTCCTTCAACATTGAATGGTTTTTGAATTGGTACATGCTCCAAAAACCATGCCTACACAAAGTTTTCCAGCCAAATACATTAATGACATCAAAATATTATAAAATTTAACAAGATAATTCTACTCACTGCCAAAAGCCCTGCAAATCCCTTTTGGTAAGGGAGGTTGGTGGTGCTCTGGTTTCTCTGAGTTGATGAAAATAAGTCCACAATCTTAGATAATTGTGGAGACAAAAATTGATGGATAGCTTCTACCCAGTTGAATCTACCTACATTGTCATAATCATCTACTATATCTACAAGACCTAGAGGAACCTTATATGTACTAGACGAAAATAAAACACAAACAAATATATACAAAATATAAAATTTACACACTAATAACACATCATCCTCTGATTCAACACTTTTAGAAAAATGTTTAAGTAACTCCTCAAGTCTTGTTCTTGTAGGTTGTTTTTCTTTTGAGAAGTAAGTACGATAGAGGTCACCCGATGCTTTAGTTGAATTAATAGGGACCGAAACACCACGGTCCACTATACCCAGTATCAAAGCAACATCTCGTCTGGAGAATGCAACCGGTACACCTGAAACAATTACAATATTTAGTTATCATCAAGAATATAAGCTTGAAATTATTCCACGTTGGGCCCGAAATGAATTCAATTCAAGCCCAACGTGGGCCTGAAATGAATACATTTCAGGCCCGAGGTGGGCCTGAAATGTATTCATTTCAGGCCTACCGAGGGCCTGAACTAAATTAACTTCAGGCCCTCGGTAGGCCTGAAATGATTTTATTTCAGGCCTACCGAGGGCTTGAAGTCAATTTCACTTCAGGCCCTCAGTAGCCCTGAAATGAAATTATTAAACTTTATCAAAAACTAATCATTTCAGGCCATCTATATTACTGTCTTATCTTACTATAAATACTAGAGATATTGTCTACAATTCATAACTAAAACTATTACCTGAGAATTTAAAAACTTGCGAGGTTGAATCCCAACTTTCAAATATATTAACCAAAATTCCACGGATATGCTGCAATTCTAGTATGTCCAGGAAAAAACTGAAAGGCGACCCTTTGATCTTCGCAATGTGTCGATCATTTAAAATTTCAAATGCTTCAAAAAATTGTTTAAAGTGGCCTAAAACACTGCACTAACGTAATTTTTGTCCAAAGTCATCTGAATCCTACAGTTTATATACAGTACAAATTTATTCAGCAAAATAATTTTAAACATGTTGACAAACTATGCTGGTTTGACCTAAGCATATCGCTAACATACCTTGGTAGATAATGCCAACGAAGAAGACGCTGAACCACTCACAGACCTTTTCCCTGACATTATCAAATAAATCAAACGTGCAGAAACCCTAACCCCTTGGTGTATTATGCCGATCAGTCTGGACTTCAACGTTAACACTAAAACCCACCTCAGGATCATACAGAAACGCTTTCGAGAATTGCCTAGGTTTTGGTTGTCCGCAGGGATTTGGGGGATGAGCTCGCGACTATATCACAGCTAGGTCATGCACAATGCCCTCCACCTTCAAACCTTCCATTTACGTTGTTGCGCTGAGAGAGAATGGAGAAAAATTCGACTGCTACCCATCCGAACCACAAATTAATATTTTATTGATAAAGTGGTTCGGTTGTCTCGAAAATGTGTTTGATAAAGCCATTCTTTGGCGGGAGGGGTATAAAAGTAACTTCACTATATGGGATGCGCCCTTTGGTATAATAGAAACCATGGTACTCCTTTCGATAATTACGAATAGTTGGATACGCCCTTTGGTAAATTGCCGTTGAAAATATAAACACTGACTTATTACTTAGCTTCAAAAACTCACTTACAAATTAAGAAAGTATTTTTTAACACTTTTTTTATTGGAAAATTATCTTTACGAACTAAATTTTCTCTTAGCTCAAATTATTATGGTGTTTGAGGCTATCTATTAAAAACCGTTTTCGATATAAATCTCCCCTTGGATTCAGAAGTTTGTAGCAAATCTTTATCCTTAGTTCCAAAATTTCTTATCCTAATACTCTTAGATGATAACATCATTGTTTATTTTGATGAATGCCAAAGAAGGAGGGTTAAGGGTTATAAGCTAGAAAAGTAAAATATCTGAAATATTTTAAGTTAATCCTGATTTTAGAGCATGTCATTGAACCTTATTATTATTGTTGCATGATTACCTGAGTATCTTTATTACTGTTGATTTTCTAACTTTAACCCAAGTTATCATTTCATCAAAAAAAGGAGAGATTGTTAGTGTAGTTTGCACTAATTGTCAAACTTAGATTTTGATGAATGACAAATAGGTCACAGTTAGGTTTGTAGTTATCTAACCTTGTTACCAAGTGTGCACAATTGAAAGGCTTAGAACTTGATGTCAGGTTAAAGTCTAGGGTGTTGGAGTCCTGGCAAGAAGTTCAAGGTGATAGAGCCTTGGCAAAAGTAGAGTTGGGTTCAAGAGGCTGACTGCTGGCCGAAGACCAGGGCGGTGGAGTCCTGGCAAAATTCTAAGTTAGTAGAGACTTGACAAAAGTCCTGGCGGGTCAAAGAGCTGATTAAATTTGCACTATGTAAGTGAGATAAGTCATCGGAGGAGCGAATTTCGGTGAGGACAAGACCCAGTTGGGACTTTAGGCGCAATCCAACTTAGAATCATTTCGAAACTCTAGGTTGAGGCCTTTAACTAGATCCTGGTCTAGGGAAGACAGAGTCAATTTAGTTTGTGTTACATTTAGTCTATGTTATGTGTTTACTAACCTTGTTTTGCAGGGATATTTGTTTTTGGACTAAGTTGATTTTGCAGGAGTTTTTTTGCAAAAGTTTCCTCAGATAAATAGTACCTGAGGCACTTCAGTTTGGACTAGAGGTGCCTCAGGTGAATAAGAGCGGCTCTGTGAAGTCTGCACTGAAGATGGAATTTCAACAAGCTGAGGTACCTCAGTTCAGATCCGAGGCACCTCGGTTGGGAATTGAGGCACCTTACTTGGGACTGGTGCAGAGGGGTAGTTGACTGATAACAATGCTTTCTAGAGTGAGAAAGCTACTGTAAAGTTTTTCAATAGGGATCAGTCGACTGACAACTATCTCAATCGACTGATACATGCTAAAATTATTTTTAGCAATTCAAAAAGTATCCTAGTGATGGAAAATATATGTATAATCTTATGGTGGGTTAATACAGAATGTTTATTGTCATTAGAGGGTAAAGAATCCAATTACTGAGATATTGTTGGAATTCCTTTTGATGTATGGCAAAAGGGGAGAATTAAGGTTTAATTGGGAAACCCTTATATAAATTTGCAAGAAATCCTAGCTCAAGGGGGAGCCTAGGTGAAGGAGGAGCTTTGTTGCTTATTTATTGGCAAAGAGGGAGCCTTGTGATAGGTTCTTAAAAAGCCCTTGGTAAATCCAAGTATAGGGGGAGCCCCTTGATGAAAAATCCTAACTCATGGAGAGTTTAGATATGGGGGAACCTTATGATAAGATTTCATACATTGTTTGCATTGCATTGGTATATGCATTGGCGATCTAAGACCAAGGTGTAGCCTTAACAATGTAAGTCCAAATGTTATTAGTATTTGTATTTGCTATCTTTAACTTAAACGTATTACCAAATATCAAAAAAAGGAGATTGTTAAGGCAATTTATGGTCTGTGGGAGCATGTGTTTTGATGTTTAGGTAAAAGGTTTAAGTTAGGTTCTGTAAGTACCCCAGGTTGGTTTTGATGTGGTCAACCAATTTATGTTAGGTCCTAGTGATTTTAATCCTTGTGTCTAAGTGTGCAGAAACTTAAGAGCGCAGGAAGTCGAGCGGAAGACGCAGTGGTTGAGAAGGATGGCACGGAAAGGGAGCCGATGGGCTTGGTGCATCCGAGGGGCACGGAGCTATGTGGAAGAGTATGCCAGTGAAGCGAGATGGACGCGTGCAGCGTCCGAGAGAAGAGAATCCGGGATGAAGGACGCTCGAAGGGCGAAAGGCTGGAGTCGGGTTCGAGTGAGCCTAACTTCGGTTAGCCAGAAATCACCCAAGAAGACAAAGGAAGTCACGTAGGAGAGTGGTCAGCGGCTGCAGACCAGACCCATACTGGGGAGCCCGTAAGCTTACGGGCGCCCGAGTGCTCTGGTGCCTAGTGCGAGAGGCTGATTTTAACCGTTTGCGAATGTTGCTCTTTGGATAAGCATCAGGCCACATATCAAGCGCCCAAGAGCTCTCGGGCGCCCAAGAACTCTCGGGCGCCCTATAAGTGTCATGTTAGCAAACGAATAACTCTGACCGGGGCTATAAATAAACCCCTAAAGCTTTGTTTCATTCATTCCATTGATTCCAAGCATTAGCAAACGAGTTTGGTGTAATATTTCTTTCTTTTTCTGAGCTTTCCACGTGTAAGAGGCTTCTCCGCCCGAAGGTGATTGATTCAGGAGAATTGAACCATATTCAGCCTTGGATTAGCAACCTTCCCGGTTGCAAATCAAGTAAAATTCGATTGTCTCTTTCGTTACTGTTTGCTAAATTTATTTATGTTATTTATTTCAGTTTGAACTAACAAATATTTTTGTTAAAGATAGACAAAAGAATTGCATTTTTTTCAGAGGTAATTCAGCCCCCTCTTGCCGACCTTCGATCACCCTCAATTTGTATCAGAGCAAGGACACTCCAGAAGGACTAACCGCCATCTGAGGCAAATACAAAATGGTCTGATCGGTCATCTACCCACCAAAGTTCGAGGGGGAGTTTGCGTTTTGGAAACATAAAATGGAGGTATTTTTCAAAACAGACTTTAGTATTTTACTAACAATGAAATTTGATTTTGAAGTACCTAGAGATAAGAACGGAAACGAACTCGAAGAACATCTCTAAACCAAAAAGCAACGTGATGAATTTACGGCAAATGGTAAGTGTTGGATCGAGAGACATGATAGAGGGGGGGGGTGAATATCGTTAAAACTTTTTGGAAGTGAATTAGAGTAAGTATGCAGTGGAATAAGAACAATCGCAAACACAGGGATTTTTACTTGGTTCGGAGCCTGGGTCGACTCCTACTCCAAGGCCCACGGTCGTTGACCGTTTACTGAGGGCAATTCTATAATCGCCAAAGATTCTTACAAAAGTTTACAATTGTAGTACAGTAATAGTATAACAGAAATGAAAATTCAGTTTTTCGTTACCGACGTCTGATATCGGATGTTTCTCGGAGCAGAGGGACGTCGTCGGCGCTTTCGTGTCGAGTTGGAAGGTTTCTGGGGCGAAGCGCAGGAGCAGAAGAACGTAACAGCGTTGGAAGAAGATGTATTCAGGCTTGAGGGGTCGAGGGCCTTTTATAGGGTTCTGAGGGCGCCTTAGAGCACGGGGGCACCCTCCACATGGCCTGTGATCCGCTCACTTCGCGGTCAGCGAGTTATCCCTTCAAAATCGGGATAAGTCTTTGACGGGGCGCCCGGGAAGCTGAGGGTGCCCTGGCTGACCTTTTCAGCGGGAGTATTGGCTGGATGAGACTTATCCTCATCGCTGACTTCAGGCGCGGGGCGCCCTAGTGGCTGGGGGCGCCCTGGGCATTCGGGGCGCCCTGGGTGCTGGGGCGCCCCGGCCAGTATTCAGCCGAAGCTCCTTTTGCTTCATTTGTTTCATGTTCACCTTGGGGGTGCCCGGGATACTCAGGGCGCCCTACTCAGCTGCTGCCTCACTCCTTTGAGGCTCTCTGAGCTGCAGACACTCGTTCCTTTGGTCATGCATCCAGGGTTAGTCTGAAAGCAACATAAAGCAATAATTTGTTAGATTTATACAGCCTTAGCTGTCTTGGTTCTGACTTTGGGATTCCAAAATGGAACCCTAGGTCGAACCGACGCCTACTGTTCCCTCAATGGAGAACGCGTCCTCACCTACTCCTCTCAGGAGAGTTTACCTGTCGCCAACCGGCTCCTCTGGTTGGACTTTTACCCAGCAGTCCTTCGCCAGGACTTCAGTACCAGGCTGTCCTTTGCCTGGTGCCTAGCATTCCTTCGCTAGGTCTTGTTGACTAGCAGCCCTTCGCTAGTTGCCTAGTAGTCCTTCACTAGGACTTGGTGACTAGCAGCCCTTCGCTAGTTGCCTAGCAGTCCTTCGCTAGGTCTTTGTCTCCTGGCATTCCTTTGCCAGTTGCCTAGCAGTCCTTCGCTAGGGGTTTTTCCTGCACACTTGAGTAACATGTTAGAAAAACAAATAAGACTTAACTTTTGAACCCTTTGCCATTTATCAAAACACAGGTTTGACTTGGGTGCTGTCTGCACCAACAGTAAGGTCGAGTTCCATCTTCTAAGTGTACTACCAGCGAGGAAATCAAACAAATCAGAATGTACAATTTTGCTAAAGACTCTGGCATAAAATGCTAGAACTCCATGAAGAATCGAAGGAAGTACAATCCGACTCCTCAATAGACACTGACTCATCTTCAGAAGAGTATGACATCGAGGAGGTTAACGGACTAGCACTAACGACTGAGTTCCTATAAGAAGACAGTAAAAGTTCATCCGAGATGAGCATCAATGAAGGAAGAGAGACTTCAGAATGAAGCAACGATAAAGGGGGAGTTTCCAACTTCAAAAGGGATATGGTAAGTGAGGTATGTCTTCTACCTCTTGATCAGTTATATTTTATAATTAAGGAAATGACGAAACCCCTGTGTAAATTAAAAATAAAAATATTGAATTGAAAAAATAATTACCATCTTTTTGCCCACTAGAAATGTATGATATGTTAAAATTTGAAGATTCAAATTGAAAATTTGGAAAACAACAATTTATCTTCAAGATGTTCACAAAATTTAAATATCATGAAGAACTTAATTGGTATTACAGATCTCATAGGGGCCAAATTGTAAAAATTTCCAAATCAGATGTTCCATCTAAGTTATTAATAAACCCTATTGGTAAAAATTTATATTGGGTTCCTAAATATATTTTAAACTGTTGATTTTCTTTTGAGTAAATTAATTTTAACAATTAATGCTTTATCTTATTAATTTTTTTTATAACTACTTGTAGGAAAATTAGTGTAAAGTTATTTTGTTGATAAGCAGTGTTCTATCTACACAAATATTTTTATTTTTTTCTCATTCAAAATCATGGTTTTAAATGTTAACAATCCTTTAAAATTAATTTCATCAAATCTGAATTTTCTGAATCTGTTCTAAAACCTTGAGAAATTTTTTTTTTGTCGAAATAAAATTTCTAATTTGTCAAACTAAAATTCAAATTAGTTTTTCGAAAATATTAGAAAACTTTGACAATTTGTCCTTCTAATGATAATTCTTAAAAAAATTCTTCCTTAACATTTTAAGTTTTTGATGTGATCAAATGGGGAGAAGTAGTGTAAAGTTAAGGGTAGACTCTAATATAATTTTTTTTAGCGCTTTCACTGTAATATATTTATTCATGTTTTTCTTATATTTGTTTACCCTAACTTAACTCGGGTCAATGCACATCAAAAAGGAGGAGATTGTAAGTACCCTAGGTTGGTTTTGATGTGGTCAACCGATTTAAGTTAGGTCTTGGTGTTTTTAATCCATGTGTTTAAGTGTACAGGAACTTAGGAGCGCAAGAAGTCGAGCAGAAGATGCAGCGGTCGTGAAGAATGGCACGGAATGGGAGTCAACGGGCTTGGTGCATCCGAGGGACGCGGAGCGCTGCGGAAGAGTACGCCGGTGAAGCGAGAAAGATGTGCACGACGTCTGAGGGATGAGAAGCCGGGAGGAAGAACACATGAAGGGCGAAAGGCCGGAGTCGGGTCTAGGCGAGCCAAACTTCGGTTAGCCAGAAATCACCCAAAAAGACAAAGGAAGTCATGTAGGAGAGTGGTCAGCAGCTGCTAACCAGACCCATACTTGGGCGCCCGTATGCTTACGGGCGCCTGACCACTCGGGCGCCCGAGCACTAGGCGCTTGAGCACTTGGGCGCCCCTATGCTAGCATGCGCCCGAGAGGCTGATTTTAACCGTTTATGAACGTTGCTCTCTGGATAAGCATATGGCCACGTGTTAGGAGCCCAAGAGCACTCGGGCGCCCTATAAGTGCCACGTTAGCAAACGGACAACTCTGACTGGGGCTATAAATAGACTCCTAAAGCTCAGTTTCATTCATTCCATTGATTCCAAGCATTAGCAAATGAGTTTGGTGTAATCTTTCTTTCTTTGTTTGAGCTTTCCATGTGTAAAAGGCTTCTCCGCCTAAAGGAGTTTTATTCAGGAAAATCGAGTCATATTCAACCTTGGATTATCAATCTCCCTGGTTACAAACTAAGTAAAATCTGGTTGCCTCTTTCATTACTATTTGCTAAATTTATTATGTTATTTATTTCAGTTTAAACTAACAAACATCTTTATTAAAGATAGACAAAAGATTTGCGTTTTATTTTTCAGGGGCAATTCAGCCCCCTCTTACTGACCTTCGATCACCCTCAGGTTCACCCTTGTATTTGATATGTGTATTTGAGTATACATGTGTTTAGGATATACATATGACTCAGCTAGATGGCTTCGGGTCTGGTGAGTGATGGTGAATCCAAGGGACTGTGGATAAGGCAGCAACGATGAGTCGAGGGAAGCTCACTTTGAGGCATACGTGAAGGATGACATGAGGATGAGCCACGGGCTTGTGTGCATCCGAGGGACGAGAGCCAAAGCGAAGAAGGCTTGAAGGCAATAGGTCAAGGTTGCAAGAAGAATCAAGTGAGTTGTGAGGGTCCGAGTGTGAATGAAATGTACTCGGAAAGAAAAACCCTAGGTTTAGGGTTTTACTAGTTGACTGGTATAGGATCAGTCGACTGGTTGAGGGCATAGAAAAATCAGTAGACTGATCTTTCTCTACAGTCGACTGGTGTCGGCTGAATTCGAACGTTGGTATGTAACGTTCGAATTCGACAGCTGTCAGTCGACTAGTAACGGCTGGATCAACAAATAAGTTCTATTTAAGAGAACTCGATTTGCTTGAGCATGGTTGATAAAATAGAGGTGGTTAACCCCTATTAGTAGTCTACCAAGCTTAGGAGTGCGTGTGCAAGGTTGTGGCGAGGTTTCTTCACCCACAAGGAGCTACACGAGCTAGCTAGAGGTTTTCTGGGGACTCAACCACCGACGGATCGGGATCGTCCACCTTACGGACTGCAATGGAGTAGTAGTGTCATCTCCAAACTACGTAAATCAACGTGTGTTTGCGGTTTGATTTCCATTTGTTAGTTTAGTTTAAATTATATTTCTTCTTGCACTATTGACATTGTAGGAAGGGAACCAACTAATTAAGGGTAAGCGACTATTCACCCCCCTCTAGTCATCCGATCATTCCCAACAAATTGAATCTTAATTTCCTGGTAAATGCACTCTACCTCTTAACACCACAACAACCTCTAGAGTTAAATATTTGTAGTCATCTTTGTTTTTATATTATGTATTCAGATCTTACAAATTGACTAATTATGAGGTGGATGATCCAGTCCCACATTCCGCCCACTAAGTAAATTTAGGAAGTGTGATGGCTCCTAACTTAGCAAATAACCATCTCATGTGGCAAAAGATGCTCGTTCACCCCAACTGCCCCTCATCACCGGCCCCACAGCGAGATTTGGGGAGTAGTTTAAGGTGATTGAGCGACCTCTTTAAGTCAGAGGGATTCTATTCCTAGGCGATTGTTCCCCCGAGAATTTGATCTCTACTATCATGTGACAATCTACCACCTAAGTACAACTTGGCTATGCTCGTGAAGGCGCGAATAACCATCTTTTGTGGCAAAAAGTAACTCGCTCACTCTAAGTCCCCTTCATCGTCGGCGCTAAAGCGATGTGAAGGGAGTAAATCACAGTGACTAAGTGACCTCTTTGGGTTGGAGAGATTTTAAGTTGTAGCAATCTAGGTGCCCTAGGTTTTAATGTTTGGGAAAAGGTTTAAGTTAGTTTTATTATTGTATTTGATATGTATTGTAAGGAAAGTCCAAGTGGGATCTTGGCATATAAACCTCATAATGCATATCAAATAAGGAAAGTCCACATGGGAACTTGGCAAATAAGAAAAGTTAATGACTAAAGTCAAAGAAAGCTCCAGAAGGTAAAACAAAAGAATGGGGAGATATCTGAGGGACGCAAGGCTAATGAAGGAGGTTAGAAAGCTAAGTCTTGGCAATGGTGGACCCGACAACAAGGATTGAGGCTGAAGGAAGCTCCAGAAGGCAAGACGTGATGGATGGAGAGGCATCCGAGGGATGCGAGACAGATGGAAGAGGCTAGAAGGTTAGGGGTAGGTTGGTCGAGCGAGGGCGAGTGCTGAGTGAATGTATTTGTGGTTAATACCTTAGGTTTAGGGTTTTACCGGTCGACTAGTATGGGATCAGTTGACTAATTGAGGGCACAGAAAAATCAGTTGGCTGATCTTCTATGATGTAGACTGATATCGGCTGAATTCAAACGTTGGGTTGTAATATTCGAATTCGATAGCTGTCAGTCGACTGGTGTTGGCACCAGTCGACTGGTAACGACTAGACAACAAACAAGTTCTATTTAAGAGAACTCGGTTTGCTTGAGCAAGATTGATGAAATAGAGGTGGTTAACCCCTATTAATAGTGTACGACGCTCAGGTGTACGTGTGCAAGGTTGTGGCAAAGTTTCTCCACCCACAAAGAGCTACACGAGTAAGTCGGAGATTTTTCGGGAACTCATCCATCGACGGATTGAGATCGCCCACTTTACGGACTGCCATAGAGTAGGAGCGTCATCTCCAAACCACGTAAATCGACGTGTGTTTACGACTTATTTTCCTTTTATTAGTTTAGTTTATTTTGTATTTCGTTACGCACTAATAACGTGTAGGAAGAACCACAAGTAGTGGGTGATCGTCTATTCACCCCTCTCTAGCCGACCATCCAATCTCCAATAAGTGATATCAGAGTCAGGTTACTTATCTACAAACTAATAACCGGGAGAGCAAAGTGCTAGAGGAAGATGGAATACAAGGACCTCTAGGATGGGATATCCGAGTTCCACCACTATACGATCGAAATGATTTCAATTATTAGAAGAAGCGGATGAAGACTTGGTTCGAAATCAATTAGAACCATTGGATCGCGTTTGAGGTTTTGTTCAAAGCTCCGACTGACAAAAATGAAAAACATCTTCGACCTCAAAATTGGACCAAGGAACAAAAGGAGGAAGTGGAGACAGATAAGAAAATAATGAGAATTTTTTTTAATTTATTATCTTCTTATATTATTTCGCGTGTAGGTGAATATAAGAATGTTCATAAGCTATGGAGTAAGGTGATCATCATGAGAGTCCTATACAAGGACAAGAAATGGAGAAACCCAAGGATAAGGGCTCATTAGTCCAAGAGGTGGAAAAGGACCAATTGGAAGTTGAATTGAGTTCAACATCCGAAGAGGAAGAGGAAGTGGAATCGTTCACATCCTCAAGTGAGGAAGAAGAAGAGCAATCCAAAGTGGAGGAGATCTTGGAAGCTCAACCTTCAACCTCAACTATCGAGAAGAGTGGGAAATCACATATCAAATGCTTTAAGTGTGAGGAGATGAGACACTACAAAAGTAGGTGTCATTCACTCAAGAAAGTAAAGGAGGTAAGCTATAAACCTAATAAAGTTCATTTAAAAACTAATGTGAGTTGTAGGGATGAGGTCAAAGATAGGAAGCATATAATTTGCTTCACGTGTGGTGAGCGTGACCATTATCACACAAAATGCCCAAGGAAAGGAGAGCTCAAAAAGCAAGGACATTTGAAGAAATTGGAAAAGAAAAGGAGCTTAAGTCAAGGGGGAGCTTCAAAGGTAAATGGAAGGTAATCCCTAATTTAAAGGTTAATCCAATTTTTAATTCATGTATGCTTGCTAGAAATAATGTAGATTATTTATCCAAGAATAATCATGAATTTAGGTATAATGATAGGAATAGGATTAATAAAGTGGATAACCATAGGAAATCATTACCCAAGACTAATCCTAATAAGACTCAAACTACCATGTCTAAGGGGAGGAAGGTTGTAAATGATCAAGGCATTAATCTCAAGGGGAAACATATACCTAGGAAGGTGGGTAGGTCTAGGAATGCCCAATATGGATATGTTGACTCCTAAGGTTAGAACCCTAGAATTGAAAAATCAAGCCTTGAAGACAAAACTTGAGAAAATGGAGAGAGCCCTAGATAGGTTCATTATTGGACATAGGGGACTTGACATGTTTTAGGTCATCAAAATCCCAAAAATATCAAATTGAGTACCTCCAAGACCACAAGAATGTCAAATGCTAGGATGACACAAGACATTGGTGAGGGAGGAGTAACCAAGGGCAAGAGAGTGTCATCCGTGACCCAGGAAAAGAAATATGCAAGGGTGACATATAATTATGGGAAGAATGGTATGTCCAAGGTTATGGGTAGAAGAAGTTAATTAAGGACAATGTGTCCAAGATTAAGAAGGTGAAGTTTGTAGGCCAACTATCACCTGAGGTATACTGGTGTGACTTAGTGGTTGTGAATGAGTCACCTTAGGAGGTGGCTAAGGCTAAGAGTTCAAGGGGAATCTCTAAGAGCCAATTTTAGACTCATAGTCAATGTATTTCAGGAGGATATCTCTTAAAAGTCTAGATAGACCATGAACTATGCCAAAGGATTTGGAGATGGATTTGAGTGTCAAACCTAAGGATTGACACATGTGGGATTGTGTTTCATGTAAAAAATATAACATTAGGGTTATATTGTATGAAAATTAATTTTGATATATAGATGTCATATAAACCAATGCTAAGGATGCATTTTAGTTTGGTATCGGCAGATACATCAAGAGGAGGCCAAAACTAGAACTTTAGGTAATGGTTCAATTAAACCATTTTGCTAGTTTTGGATTTTGTATCAATCTTGAGATTTGAGATATGTATATTTTTAAATATATTTTTTCCAAGTAGATGTACCTTAAATCTCTCCATAAAATTTGAAAATTTTTAGAGAATTATGGAATTATCGGCATATTTCTGAAATTAGGTTCAAAAATACTAAAATGCTAATTTTAGAGTTCCAATCAACTAGTGCAAAAGGGCAACCGATTGGTAACAGTGCATTCTAGAGTGAGAAAGCTACTGTGAGATTTTTCGAATGGATCAGTCGACTGGTAACTATCTCAGTCGACTGATACATACTGAAACTGTTTTCAACAAGTCAAAAAGTATCCTAATGATGGAAAACATGTGAGTAATCTATAGTGGTTTAATACATAATGGTTATTGTCATTAGAGGGTAAAAATCCAATGATTAAGATATTGTTGGAGTTCATTTTGATGTATGAAGAAAGGGGAGAAGTGTTGGGTTTACCTTTGCAAGAAATCCAAACTCAAGGGGGAGCTTAGGTGAATGGGAAGCAATTATTGCTCATTTATTGGGAAGGGGGGGGGGGGGAGATACCTTTACAAGGAAAACCTACTCAAGGGGAGTCTAGGTAAAGAGGGAACCTAAGGTTAGACTTCATGATTTATGCATGTTCATTTGCATTGTTATTATTTTCCTAACTTAAGCGGGTTGTCAAATATTATAAAGGGGGAGATTGTTCAAGCAATCTAGATGCCCTAGGTTTTGATGTTCGAGTAAATGTTTAAGTTAGGTTTATTGTTGTATTTGATATGCATTATGAGTGTACAGGATACAGGTACAAGAAGGAAAGTCCAAGTGGGGTCTTGGTAAAGGAGGAAAATTCAAATGGGATCTTGGCAAATAAGGAAAGTCAATGACTGAGGCCGAAAGAAGCTCCAGAAAGCAAGACGTGAAGGATGGGAAGGCATCTGAGGGATGCAAAGCTAATGGAGGAGGCTAAAAGGCTAAGTCTTGGCAAAGGTGGACCTGAGAACAAGGGTTCAAGTTGAAGGAAGCTCTAGAAGACAAGACGTAAAGGATGGAGAGGCATCCGAGGGGCGTGAAGATGGGCAGGGATCCTCTGGTCCCAAAATCCCTGGTCCACACTAAAATTGCGGCCGGATCGTGATTGCGATCCGGCCGCAATTTATTTCAATCCCCTCTAGGGTTCACCGTGCCCCTCAGGTTATAGTTTGGGTTCGGGCGGGTGGCCAGAGGCCACCCGACGACCTAAACCCTAAATCTAAAACCCTAAACCCTAAATCCTAAATTCGGATTTAGGATTTAGGCCGTCGGGTGGCCTCCGGCCACCCGTCCGAACCCAAACTATAACCTGAGGGGCACGGTGAACCCTAGAGGGGATTGAAACAAATTACGGCCGGATCGCAATCACGATCCGACCGTAATTTTAATGTGGACCAGGGATTTTGGGACCAGATGATCCCTGCCCCGTGAAGATGATGGAGGAGGCTAGAGGTCTAGGTTGGTCGGACGAGAATGAGTGCTGAGTGAATGTACTTGTGGTTAAAATCCTAAGTTTACGATTTTACCAGTCGACTGGTATGAGATCAGTCGACTAGTTGAGGACATAGAAAGATCAATCGACTGATCTTCTATGTAGTCGACTGGTGTTGGCTAAATTCGAACGTTGGGTTGTAACAGTTAGATAGCAAACAAGTTTTATTTAAGAGAACTCGATTTGCTTGAATAAGGTTGATGAAATAGAGGTGGTTAACCCTATTAGGAGTGTACCGAGCTTAGGTGTACGTGTGCAAGGTTGTGGCGAGGATTCTTCGCCCACAAAGTGCTACACATGCTAGCCGGATATTTTTTGGGGACTCATCCATCGACAAATCGGGATCATCTATCTTACGGACTATCGTGGAGTTGGAGCGTCATTTTTTAATCATGTAAATCGATGTGTGTTTGTGGTTTGTTTATTCCGTTCTGCACTAACAACGTGTAGGAAGAACCGTAATTAGTTGGTGATCGTCTATTCACCCCTCTAGTTGGTCATCTGATCTCCAATATTTTATTCTCAAGGGATTGTTACCTAGCGATTTGATTATTAATAATCGACCATCCATGTACTAACTCGATTATACTCATAATGGCATGAATAACCATTTTTATTGTAAAAAGTGACCCGCTTACCCCAAATGTCCCTCACCGTCAGCCCACAGTGAGATGAAGGGAGTAAATTAGGTGGAGGGATTTTTTTTCTCTAAGAGATTGTTCCCCTAGAAATTCAATGTTTATTCTCATGTGACAATCTACTATTAGGACCAACGAAATTTAGATATCTCCACAATAGTATGTATGATATTGTCCACTTTGGGGCTAAACCCTCATGATTTTGTTTTTGGACTTTACCCAAAAGGTCTTATCATTGGAAATATCTTTCCCTTATAACTTCATTATTTTTCCCATGTGTTTTTAAGGTGTAACTTTGTTTACAGCCTTGTAAACCCAACAATTTCCCCCCTCAAATGAAGGACGACAGGGTCTCCCCCTCAAGCGGAAAGCCTATCAATTTAACGTCTGATCCTCAACCAACCATGTCTTCCTGCCCCTCAGTCCACCTGATCTACTAGGACTTTTTTGCCTTGCTGTAACTAGGACTTCTTTGCCTAACTTTCCACCTGGATTTCCTACCAACTGGTATCTAGTCCTCCCCACTTCCTTTTTGTTCAAGATCAATATTTTACTCACATGACTTAATTAGAGCATAACTCTTATGTACAATCGGCAACCTTTGATATTAATAGTTAGGATAAAAAGAATTTTGATATCTTCACAATGGTATGACATTATCCATTTTAGGCCTAAGCCCTCATAGTTTTATTTGTGGGTTTTACCAAAATGCCTGATATAAATAAAGATATCTTTCCCTTATAATTTTATGATCTTCCCATGTATTTTTAATGTGGGATTTCCACCTCCTTAAGATGACTAATCCAAAGATTCGCTCTTCCTCACTCTCTCATACAGTATGAAAGTTCTCCTTTGTTTAGGTGGAGAAGCCTCGTACAAGCTTACGCGAAGAACAAATGAAGAACAGGCAAAATACAAATGAAATCTTATAAGATTTACAACAATGAGCTTCTTTGCTTTTCTTGCTTTCTTCTAGCTTGGAATCGCCTCTAGAACCTTGGAAATGCAGCAGTATTATGCTCCAAGACATCTCTTAAAATGACGATGGAAGGAGAGGAAAAGATATCGAAGAGATACTGCTTCAACCTACATGAAAACTTTATATACTCGCGACCTTGGGTTCACCCAATCGATTGCCACGTCAGACTAGTTATTTAACGGTTATTTTTTGAAGCTTAATCAATTAACCAATTGATTAAGAAGATCTTAATCGATTGTTGAATCGATTTAGTACCTTTCTATGCTCTTGTGCAATACCTTCGTAATCGATTGGCTAATCGATTACGGTCCTCCTTAATCGATTGCCCAAACGATTAAGAGGATACTGAATCGATTCAGCATGCTTCTGTTCTCACGATAATCTTGCGTCAATCGATCACTCAATCAATTTGTAGACCTCTTAATTGATCACCCAGTTGATTAAGAATCTTTCTATTCTCACGAGACAACAACCCAATAGATCACCCAATCGATTGTCTAACCCTAACTTTCTTAGCTCTCAAGTTTAAGGTTTCCATACCTAACCTTGGTCAACCATGACCTGTTAGGACTTCCTCACCAAGTGTCCAATTAAACCTTTGACTGACTTAGACTTTCCCTTCCCTAGTTCTCAATTAGAACTTCCTCACCAACGTGCGATCTCTCCAATCCACTTGGACTTTACCTAGTTCCACTAAGACTTTTCCCTCGTGAGCATGTGATTTCTCTGATCCACCTGGACGTCACCTAGTCCCACTAGGACTTTTTCCATGTCAACATGCGATCTGCCTGATCCACCTAGACTTCACTTAGTTCATAGGTGTGCCTAGTCCCACTAGAACTTTTTCTGTGTCAGCGTGCGATCTCCCTAATTCACCTAGACTTCACATAGTCAATTCTCTAGTCAATCTTGACACACTTGACTCACACAATATTCAAACATCATTGTTAAACATTAAAACTCAAGCTCACCTGAGCCTAGTCAAACTAGGTCAACCCTAACTTGGCGAATATTGTACCAACAAGTACCAGCTCGGTCATGCTCGCGAGGGCGAAAATAACCATTTCTTATAGCAAAAGATGACTCACTCACCTCAAACATCCCTCGTTGTTAGCTCTATAGCAAAATGAAGGGAGTAAATCAAGGTGGTCGAGCGACCTCTCTAGGTGGAAGAGATTTCATTTTTTAAGGTATTATTTCCTAGAGATTCGATCCTTACTCTCATGTGACAATTTACTACCCAAGTATCAACTCGGCTATGCCTGTGAGGACGTGATCTCTTGTGGCAATATTAAAGTAACTCGCTCACCTCAAAAACCATCTCTTATGGTGTAAGATGATCTGCTCATCCCAGATATCTCTCCCATCTGAAAATGAATATAATCAAATTGGTACTCGAATAGTAAATTATCATTAAAAAACAAGTAGAGATAAAATTTTCGAGGAAATAATCTCGCAGGAAATAAAGGTGATGAAAACATCAAATGATATTGCACGGTTAACTAATTGTGATGATCTATACAATCAATATCCCTAAGATTAGATCGACAAGTGAACCAAAGTTAGATTCAATGGGATCCAAGTTGAACTAAAATACTTAATTTTTTATGAATATTATGGTTGACTTGTGTTTTTTTTATTTTTGGCTAATTGAGCTCTTCAACTGTTTAGTCAACGTACGCAACAAAGAGTCACACACCACACCACACGAGTTTATTTTCTAATAAGCTATTCAAAATTAACTTGATCATTCACGTTACTTTTAGTTAAATTAATTTATCATAAAAACATAAATTTGTTTACCTCAAACTAAACCGCGAAAATTAAAATTTCAATTCAGTTAATTTAGAAATTTATTTTTTAAAAAAATATCAATTATTTCAATCAAACCGATTCAATCTTGATTTTAAAAATTTAAATTCGATTAAGCTGAATTTAAAATCTCTAATTACATAATTTTCCACCCGAAGTCCCGATTTAACCATTTAGTTATTTCAGTTATCCACCTATTTAATAGAAATTTTATCGGTTCGATTTTTATATCGGTTCAATTAGGTAAAAAATAATAATTTCAATTATCAATCATTGCTCACCCTGAAAGACACCGAAAGCTCATCGACCTCTCAAATTCAATGCCCATATCGTTTGAGCTTTTATCATAGATATTATTCGAACCAACACATTTTTCATGTTTACTTGTTCACATTAACTTTTATTGTTAACTATCAATTCACACGTCTAACACAGATGGAGATCTCATTCACATAAGCAATCACTTTGTAGACTAACCTATTTTTCTTAAACGTGTCTTATTAGGATTCTAAATGAGATTAACCTTCTCTAATCCATCACAATGAAACAAGCAGAGTAAGTGAGGTCCAACTCGTTGACATGATGAAGTCAAAATTGAAAGAAAATGTCTTCCACGTGTTAAATGAGTTAAGTTACAGGAAAGTAGGTAGCAATTTAATGATATATAAGATGAATATATGGGGCCATAAACACATGTTAAATGAGAAAGGCATGGAATTTAGAAAATTTATTTTTTTTTAATGAGTTTTAAAAATGTTCTCACATGCGATTCATCAGGTTTTATTCAACTAGTTAAATCTGAGAACAAAGAATAGATTGAATTGATTTTCATTTTTCTTTTTCACCTTTGCAAAACTACTTACAAATTAAAGTCTAACTCAGAGAGTAGTGTGATAAGTAAATAAAAATGAAATGAGTGTGGATTTTTAATCATCAAAGTGGGTTTCGTCTTTTTTTTCGAACTCGACATAGCAGTTCTTAGATATATTTTTCGATATTATTATCTCTTACTATATGTATTACCTTTTAAATAGATTGATCAATTATATAAATAGGATAAATTCATATTATAGTAAATTTTATAATTATTATCATTACGAACATATAACAATTAGAGTGAAGATTTCAGACGGATTAACTGAAGCATTTCTAATAAGAATAGGGTTATATTAAGGATCAACTCTAAGTCCATGTCTTTTTATACTAATCATAGACGAATTCATTGGACACATTCAAGATATTGTACCATGGTACATGTTGTTTCCAGATGATATTATTTTAATAGACGAGACACGTGAAGGAGTAAATGCTAAACTAGAATTCTGGCGGGAAATACCAGAAGTGAAAGGTTTTAGGCTTAATAGAGTAAAGACAAAATATATGGAATTTAAGATTAGCAATATTAGACGTAATGAGACAATTGTTAAGATAGGAGATGACGAGTTGTCTAAGACTGAGATCGAGCTTTAAGTATTTAGGATCATTTTTGTAAAATGATGAAGGGATCGAGAAAGATGTCTTACATAAAATCAAGTAGGATGGTTGAAATGGAGGTTAGCGTCAGGTGTTTTATGTGATCGTAAAATAATTCTAAAACTTAAAGGAAAGTTGTATAAAACGGTAGTTAGAGCTATGACTCGGAGACATGAGCAAAAGATGAAAGTTACAGAGATGAGGATGTTATGGTGAATGTGTGGATATACGAGAATGGACAGAATAAGTTATGAGAGCATTCGAAAAAAAGTCGGAGTTGCATCTATTGAGGAAAAACTTCGAGAGATACATTTATGATTGTATAGATATGTACTTAGACGACCAATAAATATCTCTGTTTGTATAAATATGCACATTAAACGAGGAGAAGAAGGTCAAAAAAAGACTTGGTTGATAATAATAAAATAAGATAAATTTTATTTAAATATAGATGATAATATAATAAGGGATAGAGCCCAATAATATAGAAGGATCTATATAATCGATCCTATCTAGTAGGATAACACTTAGTTGTTATTTGTATCGTACTTATAAGAACTTGAGTTTCATAATTATTATAATATAATATTATATGAATAAGACAAGTTAATATTGTAAGACAAGTTCATACTGTAATAGGATAACAGATATAATTTATAATACCTACTTAAATAGGTGATTTAAATATTTTTTATTTTCTTTATCTCTAATTATTAATTGTCCTAAATTCTCATACATCAAATTCAACTTCATCCTCAATCTTTAAGTTGGAAAAAAAAATTATTCTTATTCCCTACAGATAAACTTTTCTTTGCTTGAATTTTTAATACACACTAATTTATCTAATTATCCTCATTTTTATAGGTATAGAAAATCAAAAAAGAGATATAATTCAAGCCTTATTATTTTTCATAGGAACAAATTCAAATAATTATTTTTAAATTTAACATTATTTATTTATAATCAGTATGTTTTTTTATCTAATTAAGCACTATTCTTTTTTGCCGACCAATTGATTCAGAATTCATACCAATCGACTACTAAAGTTGAATCGGTTGGGTGATTCTAGCTAAATGGTATTAAATTTAAATAAATTATATTTTATTTTAAACTTTTGTATCTAAAATAAATAAAAATAATTAAGTAAATTAGATTGTATTAAGGAATTAAAGTAAAAAAAATTACATGTATGAAATGAAAATAATTTTTTTTAAGGCCGAGGAAATTAAGTTTAGTGGTAGGGATTTTAGGATACTGTATTTGTTAAAATAAGACTATTAAAATTAAATTTAAGTTAATAAATAGCTCATATTTTTAAAAAAAAGTTGAAAAAAAAATAAAGTGAAAAATGACTGGAGCATGGCGACTGATTGTTGGTACTTGACCCATATCCGTCCCTTCCTGCCCCATCCACCTTCCACCTTCCTCCCTTCTTCCTCCCTGCTCCCACTCCTCTTTCGATCTATACATATCAGGCCAACTCCTCGCCCACTACGTGACAGACTCTATACCGATTCAATCAGATCACTTCATGACGGAGCAGAGTCGAAGGCGGCGGTCGTCCTCCTGGCTGATGAGCTGCTGGGGAGGAGGAGGAGGAGGAGGAGGAGCGACGGGCAGCGCAGACCAGAGCAGTTCGGATTCGGAGCGGAGGGTGTCGGATTCGGATCCGATGTCACTGGAGGAAGACCTGCTGACTCTGCAGGCGGGGTCGGAGCTGGTGGCGTTCACTATCTCGGAGCTGAAGGCGGCGACGAGGAACTTCGCCATGACCAACTTGCTCGGGTCCGGCGGCTTCGGACCCGTCTACAAGGGGTTCGTCGACGAGCGGATCCGCGCGGGGATCCGCCGCAGGAGGTCGCCGTCAAGTCGCTGGACCTCGACGGGCTTCAGGGCCACCGGGAGTGGCTGGTGAGGACTCCGACCACAATTTCTTAGAAACTCTGGAGTTTTCCGAAAAGTTTCGCAACGCCTTTTCATTTTACCCCTCATTCTTTGATTAATCGCAGGCGGAGGTGGTGTATTTAGGGCAATTGAGGCATCCGCATCTGGTTAAATTAATCGGATATTGCTGTGAGGATGAACACAGAATGTTGGTCTATGAGTATATGGCAAGAGGGAGCTTGGAGAATCAACTTTTCGAGAGTATGTTTTGTCTTCTCCTCATATTCTAATTAATTATCATGATTTTTTTATCGATTAGTGATCCATTTTAAATTAAGATGTATTAGTTTAGATTTTGTTCATTAGTCAATCCTGGATAAGATTCGGTTGTTTTTATGCATCTAGAAAGTTATCATTTATTTTTATCAATAAAAGAATGATAATGTTCAACCATCATTCATAAAACAATTAGATGAATCAGACAAATCATTCACTTTCAATCACATCACACTCCCATTTGAAAATAACTTTGTAACATCAATTTTTGTACTTTATTTAGTGCATCAAATTTGATCCATCTTGCTCATCTTTATCAACAATTAATAAATAAAATCATGAATGATGACAAAGAAAATAGATTTAGTAATTTTATTTAACATTTCTAGTTTAATTCTTTGAAGGACTCCTTGCTTGGTTGCCATGGTCGACAAGGTTAAAGATAGCTGTGGGAGCTGCAAAGGGACTGGCCTTTCTGCATGAAGCCGATAAGCCGGTCATCTATCGCGATTTCAAAGCTTCAAATGTTTTACTAGACGAGGTAGTTATTCATTTTCTCAATTCTTCCTTTGGCAATTCAGTATAGGAGTAGTCTTAAGAAAGCATTTACATCTAAACACAGGACTACACGGTTAAACTCTCTGATTTCGGGCTCGCAAAGGATGGCCCGCAAGGCGACAAGACTCACGTGACGACACGCGTCATGGGCACGTATGGGTATGCCGCGCCTGAGTATATTTTGACCGGTACGACATGAAAAACAAGTTCATATTCATATGTTGCACTGTTGGTCTAACACACTGACTCGATCTGATTCAGGCCACTTGAATGCCAAGAGCGACGTCTATAGTTTCGGAGTCGTGTTGTTGGAGCTCTTGGCAGGTCAACGGTGCGTTGACAAGAACCGACCGAGCCGACGAAAGAACCTAGTTGATTGGGCAAGGCCTTACCTCACCAATGCAGAGAAGCTTAGGAGTGTCATGGACCCGAACCTCGATGGGCTTTACTCCATCAAAGGAGCTCAAAGAGTGGCCGGGCTCGCCTACAAGTGCCTCAGCCACACTCCAAAGGCTAGACCGAGTATGAGAACTGTGGTGGAGACTTTGGAGCCACTTCTCAGCTTGAATGATGCACTCGTCGGTTCCTTCGTCTATGTTGCGACGAAGGAGAAGACATGTGAAGAGGAAGATCAGAGTAAGGAGAAGAAGGAGAAGACGACGATATGTCAGATCAAAGAGAAGAACCACAACAATCACGATGAAAGGCACAAACAACAGTTCCCCAATTCGGTGATTCACTCCGAGGTTGCTCTTCACAAGGATGGCAATAATCTGTTCCGAAACTCTCACTTTCGGAGGTTGAAAAGGCACAGCCAAGAACGCTGAGCATGAGCAATTAATTGTTTCTGAATAGTGCATATAAGTGGCAATACACTTTCTGAATACTGCATATAAGACATACACGATAGGTTGTTTGTTGGTGGCTTTGTTTCTTTGATATGAATTTTTGAGATGTTTAGATTGTAGCTAAATTGCCCTCCCTCCTCATTTGGCTTCGTTGATCATTCTTTAGTTTTGATGATTGTTATCGTGCCCCTTCCTGCGGTGCGGATCCTCGTGGTGGCGACCACCGCCTTGCCGGAGAGTCCCGGCATGCCCTGTCGGCGTTTGTGCACTCCGGTTGCTGCGGCCGGGTGCCGCACCGGCCGCTGTGGCTGCCTGAGAAGCCTGGCGTTGATGTCCTCCAGTGTCACGTCGTCCGGCTTCACCACAGCGAACGGGCACGTCACCAGGACTCTTCTGCTACTGCTCTTCAATTGCCGTGCCTCTTCCAGAGAGCACCTTGACTGTGAATCCCACTGCCGGAGGAAGTGTGTTTTATGCATTGAATTAGGAGCAGTCAACTTAAGTAGTTCTATACCTGAAGAAGATGGCAAAGCTCTTGGGTACTGGGTGACAATGGCAGCGGCGGAGTTGGATTGATGAGGGGATGGATCCACTGCGCCACCGCGTCTTGCAAGTAACCGGTCGATAGCATGGCTACTGATCAGTTACCAAAACATCTGATCACTCAAGTATTTAATGTTGAAGTGGTTTGAAAATGGAGACGAAGATGGAGTTAAATAAGAGGGGTGGTTGGATTAGTTGTCACCTGTCGGTGTGTGTTAGTTACATTGTAATGATTCAAGGTGAAAAAGGGTGGTAAATCAGCCAATTTAATCTACGTCTAACAACAGGATCGCATTTAACACTGACATATTTTATCATCTAATATAGCAACCAAGTTCATAACACTTTGAAAACAAGAATAAACAAGAACAAATATTCAATGTCAATACAAAACATTTCATTCTGAAGAAGGCTCTTCTTCTTCTGCTGCTGTCACATCTGACTCCTCATCCTCTTCATCGTCAGACAAGAATTTAGCTTGGAGTTTGGTTGACATCTTGCTGATTGCTGCAGTCTTGCTCGCTCTCTGAGACCGCCTGCTGATCAGGCTCGCAGTCATCGGAACAACAGAGGCACTTGCATCATTGTCCTCGGCACTGTCATCATCGTCGGACGAGGGAACTTCACGCCTCACCCTTTGCCGCCTGGCCGGAGCACTCCTGGCAGACCGTTGTGCTGGTGTTGGAGGGAAGGTTGCGGATGTAATGCTTGGGTTCCACTCCAGTCCCAACTTCCCTGAAATGGTAAGCATTGTCAAGGAGTTTGGGTGCTAGATTTATTCATGCTGAATTCACAGTCAAAGTTTGTGGTGTAGTAGTACCGAAAATACTGGCTAATTGATCCTCTGATATTTCTTCATTGGGATGTTTGTCGAGAGATTTAAGACGCGTAGCCATAAGATTGAACTCTTTGATGATTTCTTTGTCCCCTGTTACTGAATAGCTCATGGTATTCAATAGGTTCCTCATACACTTGATAGAATGTTGCTCAGATGCACGGAACTGAATCGAAGTTGCTAGCCGAGACAGTGCCAGCATATAAGATTTTCCGGCTGATGTTTTCTTCTCTGAGAAGCTTGCAACCTAAATGATGCTTAGCATAAGTATCAATGATACACATGTCTCGTATGAATAATGATGAAACAATGAAAAAATAATCTTGCACGTGTTCAAAAAATGGATGAGCAACAAAGCTAAACCATCCTGGAGTTATAGTCTTTACCTCTGCAGCAATGCGAATGGCGATTCCCTCCACCCCATTGTCAAAATCATCCGACATTTGGAGTGAGCAAGAATGGCTTTCAGAGTTCACTTTGTTGGACTCTTCCTCCTTGGATTCTTTTGAGAAGAGGGGGACTTGAATCATTTGTAACATGAAGCGTGCAACTAATAATGCTCTCTTTCTCATTTTCGACACAACGCTTGAAGAACCACTAGAATTACCATAAATACCCGGCCAGAAAGATCTCACAGTAGGAATAAAAGCAGTGGAGATACACCTCTACACAAGAAAACTCAGGCCATAAGAAATGAAGCTGCATTGACATTAATTGTATCCACCAATAAATCTAACAACTTGCCTTGTGAATGCACGAGAGGGCAGGATAATGCTCAAAAAATATGGACAAGCATTGCTTTAACCTGTTAAAAAAATGAATTAGCAAAAATAAAAAAAATAACAAATTGTATGGAACTATCTTTACCTTTGCAATTCCTTAGTTTCATCACAAAAGTACAACTTTATGAGTCTGCCTAAGACCAAAGGATGTAAACTAGTAGAAATACTTGCATAATTCTCGCTCAAAAGGAGAATTTTAGCAAAGCCTTGAGCAAGAACAGAATGGACGCTCTCATGTTCATCAGCATCACCAAGTTCACCATTGTCATCGCTGTTCAGTCCATAGTAAAGCAAATCAAGCAAGCCTATGTTGGTATCCTCCTTCAAATTTAAGGAGTTGATAAAAATAAATCTTTTTTCATTATTAGACTGACTAATATCTATCCCAATCGCTTTATCGAGTTCTTCAGGACCATGCCATGCCAGCAAATCCAACATCGACTTGCCTGTCATGATTCTTACTGAAGCAGCACCATTTACAAAGGAAGATCTTAGTTGTGTAACTAGCTCTCCAGTCAATCTATTTTCTAGAAGTCCATAGAGGCCAATGCATCTTATTGCAACTCTTTGTACATCAGTATGGCTCTGCTTTGCCTGCATTCCATGAAATTTTTAGTTTTCATAAGCATAGTAGTGTTAGTGAGATCTTGTAATGCTATCTCAGTTAATAACCTACACACTTACCCCAGGAAGCAGTAATGCATGTAGCAGCTCAGAAGGTTCAATCCCAGTGCCTTTTAGAGTCCAAATATTATTAATGTTTTCCAAAAGAAGACCAGTAACTGCAAGACAATGCATCCAGTTTATGAAGTCAGCAGTTCTCTCTCTGCAAGGCTGGGCAAGCACCTTAATAACACCAGTAATTACTGCTTCAAATTCACCCACTGAAGCATGCACTTTTTTAGCCAGTTCTGATACTGCTCTTGCCCATTCCTTATCTCCACCAAGACTGATTCCATCACCAATGACAACCTTATTCCCATCCTCATCAACTTCGAATTCAAGAGGCATGAGTAAAAGTTCATTAACAAATTCACGAGCTACTTTCCTGTTTGTCATGTCTGAGAAATCGAGCATTGTCCCGAGTAGTAATAGCTGACGGGCAGGGAAGTGGTGATTTGGACCTGTAAATACATGATTTGGTCACAAGATCTAAATTGTTTGGTGATTCATAGATTGAGAGCAAAATGCAAAACAAAATCTCACCAGCAGATAGATGCAGTTTCACCAAATCAACAAAAGAGGATACTGTTGCTGGAAGGATTGCCTCTAAAAGGTCATTATTGTCTGATGCTTCTGATGCATATATTGCTGCTTCTGTGCCGGTGGCACTTGCGGCATCAGTACCTTTTGTCTGTTTGATGACAATGACAAGGAAATTTATATTTCATTATGCAAATTGGAATATTCCTCAACAAAGAAGTTCCACTATCATGAGTATAAAGCTGAAATTAATCTAATGAACAATTACTTGGTGATGACTATGCATGCAATATTTTAGAATTGAAAAGGAACTGAAATTAATGAGATGTTCAAACTGTACAGTTCTGTGCCATGCAATTCATACTGTACAGTTTGATGTGCCATCTCCTGTCCTAAAAAGCATAGTAATTCTTCCCACATACCTAGTACAGCATGAGCAGAATTTGATTCAAACACAAATTCTCTATAGACTACATTCCTCTTTTATTTGTCTGGTTTGTAATAGATACCTTTTGGGTAAAGTATGGTGCCAACTTTTACTAAGGTTATAGTTGGGTCTCTTCCAAGTTTAAAAATTAATGGTGATGACAGTATGCATAAACAGCAGTGTCAGAAAAGAAACAAATATGCATTTTCTTCTCAGTTAATTGAGAGGATAGTGTTGGGACCGTTGATACGGACGGCTAGAGGGTAATGAATAGTCGTTCACCCACTTGATTCGCCAATTCTTCCTACACGTGTTAGTGCGCAACGGAATACAAAACAAACTAAAACTAATGCAAAGGAAGACAAACCAATTTAACGTGGTTCAGAGATAAAGCTCCTACTCTACGGTTGTTCGTAAGGTGAACGATCCCGATCCGTCGGTGGATGACTCCCGAGAAAGCCTCCGGCTAGCTCGCGTCGCTCCTTGTGGGTGGATAAACCTCGCCACAAACTCCCAACAACACCTGAGCACTTGGAGACTACTAATAAGCTTTACCCAAGCTTATTTCGTCAACCTTTGCCCAGTCAAATCGAGCTCTCTTAAATAGAGCTGACAGTTGAAACAGCAGTTACCAGCCGACTAGTGCCAACACCAGTCGACTAGTCCACCTTGGATTCGAACGTTACAGCCCAACGTTCGAATTCCAGTCGACACCAGTCGACTGCTATATGCAGCAATCGACTTATCTTTCTGTGACCCTTACCAGTCGACTGATCCAAGCATCAGTAGACTGATCAAACCTTAACTTAGGGTTTCAGCCCCGAGTACAATCACTCAACACTCGTCCTCACCCGACCAACCTAAACCTAGGCTTCTAGCCTCCTCCATCAGCCTTATGTAGTTGCGTCCCTCGGATGCCTCCCCATCCTTCACGTTTTGCCTTCTGGAGCTTCCTTCGGCCTCGGTCCTTGTTGTCGGATCTTCTTTTGCCAAGATACCACTTGGACTTTTCTCCTTTGCCAAGATCCCACTTGGACTTTCCTCGTTGTACCTGTATCCTGTATACTCACAATGCATATCAAATACAACAATAAACGTAACTTAAACCTTTGCCCAAACATCAAAACCCAACATAGCTAGATTGCTCCAACAATCTCCCCCTTTTTGATGTTTGGTAACCCGTTTAAGTTAGGGAAACAACAACAAAGCAAATAAATCATGGAACCTAACCTTAGGCTCCCCCTTTACCTAACTCCCTCTTGAGTAGATTATCCTTGCAAAGATACTTCTCCCCCTTTGCCAACAAATGCTCCACCTTCACCTAAGCTCCCCCTTGAGCTTGGATTCCTTGCAAAGGTGTGTTGGTTTCCCACTTAAACCCAACACTTCTCCCCCTTTGTCACACATCAAAAAGAACTCCAATAATATCCCAATTATTGAATTCTTTAACCTTTAATGATCATTAACAAAGTGTATTAACCCCCCATAAGATTATACACTTGTTTTATATCATTTGGACATTTTTCAACTGCTGAAAAACAATTTCAGCCTGTATCAGTCGACTGAGATAGTTACCAGTCGACTGATCCCCATCGAAAAATCATACAGTAGCTAGTCTCCCTCCAAAAACACTGTTACCAGTCGACTGCCCCCTGTACCAGTCGACTGGTACCCTGAAAATTACATTTTAAGCATTTCTGACCTAATTCAGAAATGCACCAGAAATTTCACAAATCTCCAAAAATTCCCAAATTTTGTGGAGAGGTTTGTGGTACCCATGTCTACTTGGGAAAAATACATTCAAAAATATATCTATCACCAATCCCAAGATTGACACAAAACTCAAAACTATCTAAATGGTTCAAATGAACCTTGACCTAAAATCCTAGTTTTGATCTCCTCTTGATGTATCTGCCCATACCAAATCACAATGCATCTCAAGCATTGGTTTATACGACATTTACACATCAAAACCCAATTTTCATGCAATATTACCCCAATGTCATATTTTCATGCATGACACATATACCCATTGTGCCAAAACCTATGGATTGAAACTCAAATTCGTCTCCAAACCTTTTGGCACACTCCATAGTCTATTTAGACTTCCGGGAGAAATCCTCCCGAGATCCATTTACCATGGATCCCAACTTGACTCTTTGAGCTCCCCCTTGAGCTCTTAACCTTAGCCACCTCCATAAGTGACTCTTCTACAATTATTAGGCCGCACCGGTGTACCTCCAATGACTCTTGGCCTACATTCTTATCTTCCCTAACCTTGGACACCTTGTCCTTGGTTAAATTCTTCTTTTCCTTAACTTTAAATGGCTTATTCTTGCCATTTTTTAATCTTCCATCCTTGGCATAATTATATGCTACCCTAGCATATTTTCTTCGATTTGCCTTGGATTCACCCAATTTGACATTTTTGGGTTTTTGAACACCCAAGCACATGTCAAGTCCCCTAGGTCCAATAATGAACCTATCTAGGGCTCTTTCCATTTATTCAAGTCTTGCCCTCAAGACTTGATTTTTCAACTCTAGAGCTCTAACCCTAGAGTCAACATGTCCACCTTGGACATTCCTAGACCTACCCACCTTTCTAGACATATATCTCCCCTTATTGGGATTTATGCCTTGATCATTAACCACCTTCCTTCCCTTAGGCATGGTACTTGGGTCTTTCTTGGTCTAGCCTTGTTTAATGATTTCCTAAAATTATGTACCTTGTTAACTCTATTCCTATCATTATACCTAAATCCATGATTATTCTTAACGAGCATATAAGAATTGGAAATTTGATTTTGTTGGATAGAAGAAAAAGGAGATATTACTCCATAATCATATATTATGTGCAATGAAGAATACAATATATATAGATGTTTATGAGGACTTAGTCAATTGACCAATTCTAAATTCTAAAATACCAATTCTAAAGACATATTAATTTATGTCATATAGAAAAGTCTCCAAAACCCTAATGGCACAAGATAGAATGAAAAGACCTAATTACCCCTGCACCTAACAACACTCCCCCTCAAGTTGAACATATATATCAAACATGTTTAACTTGCTAAGGGCAGTATTAAACACGGCTTGGGGTATAGCTTTTGTAAACATATCAACAAGTTGATCCTCAGATTTGACATAGGGCAAGCATAACTCTCCAGAATCAAGCCTCTCCCGAATAAAGTGGCGATCAATCTCGATGTGTTTGGTCCGGTCATGTTGAACTGGATTATTTGCAATATTGATTGCAGCTTTATTGTCGTAGTACAGCCTAAGAGGTAATTCAGCCTTTAACCCCAGGTCTTCTAATAAAAAACTCAACCATAACATTTCTGAAAGACCATGCGCCATGGCTCGATATTCTGCTTCCGCACTGGACCGTGCACAAACACTTTGTTTCTTACTTCTCCAAGTTTCCTCCTAAAAAGGTGCAATAGCCAGAAGTGGATCTTCTATCATCTCTAGAACCAGCCCAATCAGCATCAGAATAACATTCCACTTTCAGATTATCACCTCCTTTAAACAGCAGGCCTTTCCCAGGACATGACTTTAAATACCTTAAAATCCTGTCAACAGCCTTCATGTGGCTAGTTTTAGGAGCATGCATGTACTGGCTCACTACACTAACAGCGTAGGTAATATCAGGCCTAGTCATAGACAAATAGAGTAGCTTCCCAACCAACCTTTGATACGTTCCCTTTTCCAGATCTGTTAAATCTTCCCCATTAGAACTAGTAAGATCATGACTTACTTCTATAGGTGTCGATGCTGGTCGACAACCCAACTTCCCTGTCTCTTTGAGCAAATCCAACATATATTTTCTCTGACATATATAAATTCCCTCTTAAGATCGAGCAACTTCAATACCAAGGAAGTACCTCAATAGTCCAAGGTCTTTAATTTCAAACTCTGATATTAACTTGGACTTAAGAGTCTGGATTTCAATCTCATCATCTCCCGTAATTATCATATCATCAACATAAACCAAAAGAATGGTAATTCTGTCTTCTTTCCTTTTCACAAAAAGTGTATGATCAGCATTCCCTTGTTTAAAGCCAAACAATATCATGACTTCGCAAAACCTATCATACCATGCTCTGGGCGATTGTTTAAGTCCATACAAAGCTTTTATCAGCCTACAAACCTTCCCTTTTGTTTCGATTCCAGGAGGTGGTAACATGTAGACTTCTTCATGAAGGTTGCCATTCAAAAAGGCATTTTTCACATCTAGCTGAAATAGTGGCCAATCATACTGAGATGCAAGAGAAAGAATCACTCTGACTGACTTGAATTTTGCAACCGGAGCGAAGGTCTCCAAGTAATCCACCCCATATGTTTGAGTGAATCCCTTGGCAACAAGTCTGGCTTTATATCTGACCACTTCACCCTCTGAGTTATACTTAATAGCATAGACCCATTTAGAACCAACCAAGTTCTTACCCTTTGGGGGATCTACTAATTCCCAAGTACCATTCTTATTAAGAGCCTCCACTTCTTCATTCATTGCTTCCAGCCACCTTGAGTCCCTTACAGCTTCATAATAAGAAGAAGGTATAACATGATTTGATAGCTGTGAAACAAAGGCATGATATGAAGAAGATAATCGAGAATAAGAAACATGGTTAGAGATAGGATGTTGAGTACATGACCTGACCCCTTTCCTAACAGCAATTGGAAGATTCAGCTCATTCATATTCAGGGGTGCGATTGGTTCAACCAATGAGGATACAGGATCAGGAGCCAGAGCATCCGATTCAGCTAGCCGATTAATAGTAGGTCCTTGCTTATGTCTTCGTCGCTTATAAGTAATAATTTCTTGTGAAGCCTGCGAGCCCAGCAATGGAGCATCATCTTTTCTATTTTCCATGACATCCAGTGAAATAGGAATAGGAGAAGGAACCACTTGAGGTACAAGGGAAGAGGTAAGATTCTCCCCCTGAGGACGAGTCTGGGGAGAATAATAGGACTCGGACTCAAAAAAGGTAACATCCTTCAAGACATATCTTGTCCTAGTAATAGGATCAAAGCACTTGTAGCCTTTCTGGCAAGTGGAATACCCTAGAAAAACTCCCTGTATAGAGCGAGGATCAAGCTTAGAGGACTTGGGACCAAGAACATGAATAAAACAGAGGGAGTCAAATACCCGAGGTGTAAGAGAGAACAACGTTGTGTCAGAACGAAGAATAGTGAGAGGACTTCGGTACCCTAGACCTTTTGATGGTAGACGATTAATGATATAAGCGGCTGCAAGGATAGCATCAGCCCAGAAATATTTAGGTAAGTGACGCTGAAATAATAATGCACGGGTTGTTTCAAGGATATGACGATTTTTCCTTTCAGCCACTCCATTTTGCTGTGGTATGTAGGGACAAGATGACTGATGAAGAATTCCTAAATCCTCTAGAAAGGTATTTAGAGACTGTGTAAAGTACTCCCGTGCATTATCAGATCGAAGAGTTTTCACTTTTGTGTGGAATTGAGTTTCAACCATTCTGCAATAATGTTGAATGAGTCGAGGAACTTCGTCTCTGCCTTTCATCAAATAAAGTCATGTACAGTGAGTGTAATCATCAATAAAAGAGATAAAATATCGGTAGCCATCCAAAGAAGGCACAGGAGAGGGACCCCACACATCTGAATGAACAAGGTCAAACGGAGACGAACTTTTATTTATGGACTCAAAAAAATGAGTTCTACAATGTTTGGATAACTGACAAACTTCACATTGAAGAGACTCAAGAGAAACAGAGGAGAAGAGACTAGGAAATAGAACCTTCAAGGATCGAAAAGATAAATGTCCCAAACGAGAATGCCATAACAAAATTTCTTGATGCTTATTTGCTGAATACTGGGCTGTATACTTCAGAGCAGATGTTGTTCCAAGATGATAGTAATAAAGACCTCCTACTTCACGGCCAGTCCCAATCGTTTGCTTGGTCTCGAGATCCTGAAAGACACAATGATCAGGGAAAAAGGTTACTGAGCAGTGTAGTTGTTTAGTAATACTACTAACAGAATGTAAATTAAGAGAAATGGAAGGGACATGAAGTGCAGAGGATAGGATAAAGCGATCTGCCAGTTGTATGGAACCTTTACCAGCAACAGTGGCTTTGGTGCCATCAGCAATAGTCACTTTATCCTGCCCAGAAGACAAAGAGTAAGAAATGAAAGAATTAGCAAGATTTGTCATATGATCTGTAGCTCCAGAGTCAATAACCCAGGGGCTATAAGATCTGGACCCAGCAATACTTAACTCCAGGTCACGAATACCTGTGTGCGCTTGAGACGAATTGGTAAAGACAGAGGATGAAGTCTGAAGCCGTGATAAAAGGTCCTGAAGATTGGCAATATCAATAGATGACAACTTAATATTGGAAGGTACCGAAGAATCAGTAGTCTCCCCATCCACTAATTTTTGGGCAGCAATATTTCCACGACTAGGCGCCTTTTTGTCACTGTATTTGAATTTTTCAGGTTTTTTTTCTGGATATTTCTCCCAACAAAAATCTGAATCATGATTAGTCCTCTTGCAGTGCCGACAAAATTTTCCACCTTTTCCTTTTATCCCCCCAGACTTGGGTTTGTTAGCAGAACTGACAAAAACAGAAGTCTCCCCAATTGGAGTGCTTACTGCAGAAATATTACCCTTGTTGTTCATGATCCTTCTCCTACCTTCCTCACTCAGAATCTTGTAGTAAACTTGTTCTAGAGAGGGAGTAGGATCAAGACTAAGAATTTGTCCTTTTAGATTTTCAAACTCTGCATGAAGCCCATCAAGAAACTTAATGATTCTATCCTTCTCCAGAATTTTCAGATATCTCTGATGATCATCAGTGGAACTCCAGTTATCCATCCTGTAGTAGTCAAACTCATCCCACAGTCCTTTTAGAGAAGCAAAATAATTTGTAACCGACATAGAACCTTACTCAAGTTTAAAAATTTGACTACTTATCTGATACGTACGCAGCATATCATGCTTGCGACCATACATCTGCTCCAGTGTCCTCCACATATCACTAACTGTTCTGTTATGAAGAATGACCTGTTTGATGCCAGAACTAACAGAATTAAGGATCCAAGTCATTACCAGAATGTTGTCACGCCTCCAAGTACGAAAATTGGGGTCCTTTTCATCTGGTTTCACTTTTGTACCGTGAAGAATATCAAGTTTATCATGTCCTTCAACATAAAGTTCAACAGCAACTGCCCATGATGCATAATTTGTCTCTGTCAATTTTTCCGAGGTTATTTGAAGACCAGGTGCTCCGGTTCCTGTCATTGTGAAAATTGGTTGTACCTGTCCAGAAGAAGTCAAAGGTTTTGTAGACATCCCAGAACTTTCCTCAGATGTGTCCGCCATAATAAACCACAAGAATAGATGGACCGTGTGCGTAGCTTGTCCACTAGCGAAAACAGAAAATCCAAAGGAGCAGAGGAAAATAAAGTCCCCTTTTCCACCAGCAAAGCAGAAAGAATAAAATCCCTGGTGAAAAACAGAAAATCCAACGAGCAGAGGGAAAAAAAAATTAATAAACTCCAAGTGGCGAGACCCGTCTGGGAACTGCGATCCAAGTGGCCAAGTCACGCGGCCACCACCCGCTGAGGAACTGCGACTCGTCTTCTTGTCGTCGGCTTGCTTAGCGTGAGAAGAAGACCGTCGGCTAGGCAAACAATGGCGAGGACGAAGCAGACGGCTAGCAAGTCTACCGGCGGCAAGGCCCCCAGGAAGCAGCTGGCCACGAAGACGGCGCGGAAGTCGGCGCCGGCGACCGGCAGCGTGAAGAAGCCTTACCGCTTCCGCCCGGGGACGGTGGCGCTCAGGGAGATCCGCAAGTACCAGAAGAGCACCGAGCTGCTCATCCGCAAACTGACCCCTTTCCTTAGGGCAAGAAGAAGAAGAAGACAATGGACGGGCTTGACTCGCTGTTCCCGACGAGCAGCTGGCGACGTCGAGTTCACGTCGAGAAGAAAAGACCGAGAAGAAGATCACGCACTCGTAGAAGATCACGCAGCCATGGTCGTGGCGAGCGTGCGCGAGGAGCGGTTGGCGGCGTCGAGTTCACGTCGAGCAGAAGAGACGGCGCCGCTCGAGGAGTTCTGGCCGCGGCGAGCGTACGCGAGAAGAGACGGCGTCGCTCGAGGAGTTCTGGTCGCGTGGCTTGGAAAAGCGACGGCGCCGTACGCAAGAAGTTTTTGCTCTCGTGGGTGAGATGTACGCATATGGAAAAGAAGAGAAAAAAAAATTTAGGGTTTTGGCTCTGATACCATGTTGGATAGAAGAAAAAGGAGATATTACTCCATAATCATATATTATGTGCAATGAAGAATATAATATATATAGATGTTTATGAGGACTTAGTTAATTGACCAATTCTAAATTCTAAAAATACCAATTCTAAAGACATTAATTTATGTCATATAGAAAAGCCTCCAAAACCCTAATGGCACAAGATAGAATGAAAAGACCTAATTACCCCTGCACCTCACAACAGATTTAATTTCAAATAAGGGATTACCTTCCCTTTTACCTTTGAAGCTCTCCCTTAACTTGAGCTCCTCTTCTTCTCCAATTTCTTCAAGTGCGCCGATTTCTCGATTTCTCCTTTCTTTGGGTACTTGGTGTGGTAGTGTCCACACTCACCACATGTGAAGCAAATTATATGCTTCTTCTCCTTCTTTTCCCTACAATCCATGTTAGATTTCGAAGAAATTGACTTAGGTTTAGGGTTTACCTCCTTTTCTTACCCAATGGACACTTATCCTTGTAGTGTCCCTTTTGATTGCACCCAAAGCAAATTATGTGATCCTTTGACTTTGCTTTAATGAAGGTGGAGACTTCTTCTTGCTCCGACATTGAGGATGGTATTTCCTCCCCCTCAATCCTTGACGTGGAGACTTCTTCTATTTCTTCCTCACTTGAGGATGTGGACGATTCCACTTCCTCCTCCTCTTCGGATGTTGAACTTGATTCAACTTCCGATTGGTCCTTCTCCTTCTCTTGGACCAATGATCCCTTTTTTTTAGGCTCCTCTCCTTCTTGTCCTTGTGTCGAATTTTCATGTAGAGCTATGACCTTTCACCATAGCTCATATGCACTCTTGTATTCTCCTACATGTGACACAATATATGGAGGTAATAAATTTAACACAATTCTAATTACCTCCTTATTCGCCTCCGCTTCCTCCTTTTAATCCTTGGTCCAATACCGAGGTCAGAGGCATTTTCCCTTCTTGTCCGTTGGAGCTTCAAATGGAAGCTCCAATGCGGTCCAATGGTCCCAATCCATTTGGAACCACATCTCCAACCGCTTCCTCTAATAATCGAAGTCATCCTGATTGTATGGAGATGGGATCCGAGTATCCCATCCAAGCGGACCTTCCGAATCCATCTTCCTCTAGCACCTTTGTTCTTTTGGCGGTTATTCCAACAAGAGCGACCCCGACTCTGATACCACTTGTTGGGACCGGTGCGTACGGCTAGAGGGGGGTGAATAGTCATTTACCCACTTGATTCGCCAATTCTTCCTACACGTGTTCATGCGCAACGGAATACAAAACAAACTAAAACTAATACAAAGGAAGACAAACCAATTTAACGTGGTTCGGAGATAAAGCTCCTACTCCACGGCTGTCCGTAAGGTGGACGATCCCGATCCGTCGGTGGATGACTCCTCGGAAAGCCTCCGGCTATCTCGCGTCGCTCCTTGTGGGTGGAGAAACCTCGCCACAAACTCCCGACAACACCTGAGCACTTGGAGACTATTAATAAGCTTTACCCAAGCTTATTTCATCAACTTTTGCCCAGCCAAACTGAGCTCTCTTAAATAGAGCTCGCAGCTAAAACAGTCCTTACCAGTCGACTGATGCCAATACCAGTCGACTGGTCCACCTTGGATTTGAACGTTACAGCCCAACGTTTGAATTCCAACCGATACCAGTCGACTGCTACATGCAGCAATCAACTGATCTTTCTGTGACCCTTACCAGACGACTAATACAAGCATCAGTCGATTGATCAAACCCTAAACCTAGGGTTTCAACCCCGAGTACAATCACTCAACACTCGTCCTCACCCGACCAACCTATACCTAGCCTTCTAGCCTCCTCCATAAGCCTTGCATCCCTCGGATGCCTCCCCATCCTTCACGCCTTGCCTTCTTGAGCTTCATTCGGCCTCGGTCCTTGTTGTCGGATCTTCCTTTGCCAAGATGCCACTTGGACTTTTCTCCTTTACCAAGATCGCACTTGGACTTTCCTCGTTGTACCTGTATCCTGCATACTCACAATGCATATCAAATACAACAATAAACCTAACTTAAACATTTGCCCAAACATCAAAACCCAAGGTAGCTAGATTGCTCCAACAAATAGTATCCTAATATTTAGTTTGCCTAATAACATAAATCTAGTTCAAAGATCTTCAAACAATCACCAAACATTCAGTGTGATTGTGTGAGATTATAAACTAGTAGCAAATCATTAGCAAAACATTTGTTGAAATCACAATTGTTTCATGCAAACTTAATCACATAAAATTAATTTTACTAGATATAAATATTAAAATATCTAGCTCCATTATTGGTCGGCAAAACCAAGGGGTTTCATGTGCAACTCAAAAACTTAAGTGTGTTAATATATGTAGAAGTTAGTACTAGAGTTACATGCTTTATTCAGTTTGTTGTATTTAAATAATATAAAGGGGTAGTATGTGCAATTTTGAAACTCAAAGTGTCTCAAGTATCTGTCGACATTAGGGCAAAGGCCGTGCAATTTTTTAAATTTTTTATTCAGTTCATCGCTTGTATTTGAATAATGCACTTATGAATATAATACGGTGAATTAAATTATTTATATTAATCAAATATCTTTTGACTGTACACTATGTGGAAAGTGGTTACTCCATCCATTGTTTCCAAAATGCAAGTTTTAGAATTTTGTAATTGACTCGAGATATCAAATTGAACACAAGGAAATATTAGACAAAATTTTAAGTGCATGAACAAAGTCCTTACTTGAGCTTTACTTTGTAAATGCCAGCACAGGGTCCTCCAGTAAAGAACAACTTCAGCTTCTATTAACTGAATGCCTGAACCGTTTCCTTCTAAAATAAAAAAGCAACTTCAGCTACTTAGAGATGAAGAAGTTTGTTTGAGATAATGATGGTGTTAATGAAACATAACTGGACAACAAAAATTATATATATGAAAATCATTATGATGCAAACTGTTAAGTAAATTTGAAAATAAATTTACTTGTTCAACTCAGTACTCACCTTCACTAGAACTGCTGGATGCCAAGTGTTGTCTTAGACTTTGATGTTCTTGCACCATACCATTTTTCAGGAGAGCTTCCATAACTAGCACTCCTACTGATTCATATGTTTCGACATCAAGAAATCTCAAAAGAACAATTGGATCTCCATTGCAGTACTTTGTAAGCCAATCCTTCAACATCTTCAAACATTCATTCAATACAGATGAAGATCGATCTAAAAGTCCTCTCTGAAGGATAATGCTCCTTTGCTTAATGCTGAGAGTTCCAAAACAAAGGAGTTATCTCTCTCTAGTTTCATCAAAGCGCATTCAATTTGGCTTCCAATTTTCTTAATGGACAATTACCTAAGAGTTGGAAGTGGAAATCTACTTGCCAAGACAAGGTATGCTGCTTTCCGCACTGACTCACTAACATCAAGAGTTGATGTGATGATAGCCTCAGACGTCATGTCTGATGGTGGCAGAGATAAGACTATAGACTTGCGAACCTCCTATTGAATTATAAAAATTAAATATGAGAACTAACGAAGACAATGAAATAAAGCAAACCGCAGATTGCATGCATGTTTTTTTTTTTTGAAGGACATACAGAATTTGTTTCTCCAGGAAGAGTTTCAAGAAAAAGAACAACAATGTCACTGTCTTCTCCATCATTTGCAAAGCGTGATAAAGCTCGGATAGCAAATCCACGAATTGCTGGTACTTTGTCTCCTACACGTTGCTTCATGCAATCTAATACCTCATCCCACAGCTCATCGCTCACCTCTGCATCATCTGGTAGCCTCATAATTATCTGTAATATCAACATTTTTGTATGAAAAGCATAGGATGAATTATTTAACAAAACGCAAGATGCAGATGACCAATCAAGGCAAAGATAATACAATAAACTGAAGACTTGAATCCTAAATCAGTCCAAATCAAGTTCTTGGCACTCCAATAAACTGAATGGGCAAATTATGGGTAATCATAGAGGAATTTCGTGCTAATACACAGAAGCATCACCAGCATTGGATTGCAACAATTTGAAGGCAATAATAGTGACATATCATAAACTTGACTCAAGGTTTAAAGTTTTACACACCTCGGAGATGATTTGACAGGCGCGGAACCTGGCGGCCCGGTGGGCGGCAGCAGCAGCGAGGAGGAGGAACCGGAGGAACTCCTCCAGGAAGGCATCGGATGTTGCGGCGTCCCTCCCATCTCGGTGGGCAGCGAAGGATGAGACAAACCGGATGGCGCGCTCGGAGGATACGGTGCGACGGGGGAAATCGAAGAGAGGGGTTAGAGCTCGGGAGAAGGAACGGAAGAAGGGACCGCCGGCGGAGGAGCGGAGGGCGGAGAGCTCCTTGATCTTGCGGGAGTGGACGGCGAGGGAGAGTCGGCACTCGTCGAAGACCCTAGCAATCTCGCCGGCGATGCGCTTCTCGTCGTCGTCCGCCATCGGCATCGAGGACGCGAAATTTTTGGGGATGATTTGAGCGGGAAAACTGCTCGTTTAAATTTAAGATGCATCTCCCAAATCGGTGAGCTCGTAACACGTGGCACGCATGTGTATATCTCCAGTGAGAATTTCATTTCCACCCGTATAATTGTAAAAACATCCCTTGAATTTCACTATTTTCAGAATTTCCATCTATTATTAATTTATTTTTGGCTGGAAAAATATGTTCTGATGTGTTGGAATCATGGCATCTATTCGTGTTTTTAGGAGTATAATAAAGATTTTATATTTATTTATACACTAATTTTTGTGTTTAAATGTCAATAGATTTGATCCTGTCGCCGAGCGTAGTGGAGCCGTAACCGGATGACGGTGTAGCGATGAGTGACGTGGATACCGACGGGATGTCCTCGCGCAGAATGACAGCGTCGTGGGGGGTGTCCTCCGACCGAATGGAAGTGGATCTCGCCTGGTGCAGGGCCAACCGACTGGAGGTGAACCTGCTGAGGAAGACGACCGTTAGCAACCTAGCCGGGAGACGTCCCGGCAAGGCACTCCGACGGTCAAGTCAGTACTCCGAGGAACAGTAGAAATAATGGAGCACTGGAAAATGAGGAGCTTCGCGAGCGCGTGTATGCGTACCTGATAATGAGGAGGGGAGTGGCTTATATAGCCGGGGAAAAGGACCAAGTATGGCCTGTGTCAGGATTCTCTGACAGGGTCAGAAGATATGGTGTGGTTATGTCGATTTGAGTATGGCCTGTGTCAGGATCCTCTGACAGGGTCAGAAGATATGGTATGGTTATGTCGACTGTAACCATCCTTCTTTGTCGTATACTATTTGTCTTATGTGAGGACAAAGACAGGTTTCTGTAAGTCGGCGCCTGACAGAGAGTGTCAGTTCGTACGAGTGGTGACAGCCTGTTACCTGCAGCTGGTGCAGGTATATTTTGTCCTTATCCCAGGGTGACTCCGAGAGAGTGCCCGAGTGGACATCCGGACGGCTCGCCCGGATGGGTATCAAGCATGGGCATAAAGGACTGCCGGGCGGATGCCCTCGGCTGAACGAGGCGTGTAAGCCTTAATGTGGCCGGGCGGATGAACCGCTATATTTATTCTAACCGGCCGCCTTGAGTCCGACCGGCCGGCGAAGACCCTGGGCCCGGCCAGGATGTTTGTCGAGTTGGCTGCCGTACAATGACGTGGATGTTGAAGCTGGCTAGGTCGTTTGCCACGTTGGCTGCCCGTATGGTGCCAACTATATGGCAGGATCAATAGCCTTCCCCTCGAGTCTAGTCGAAGGAGGCGATCAGTCCGACTGACTGGACCACAAGTGTGTACAACCATTCTGCGGCCGAGCATTTTTTGCCCTATTAACATCTGGCCGGCTTAACACGATGCTCAACAGCTGGTGCTGTGTATGTCTGCCCTGTTTGGGCGGAAGAAGATCGTTAGTCGAGAGGGGCGTGGGCCGCCACGCACCCTTCTTTTTTAACGAGGCCGTCCGGCTGGACGAACCATGATAGGGAAGCGTGGGCCACCACGCATCCCCGACTAGCTATTGACATGATGAAGATGTCCGGGCGGATGAGGATTTTGACCGGAGGAACGTGGGCCGCCACGTCCTCGTAAACTGTTAATGCGTCCGACCGGACGAATGTTGTTAGTCGATGAGAGGTATGTTGAACACGTTTGGGCGGGAGAATGTTTGCCTTAAGTTGCAAGAAATGTGGAGTGTCACGCGCCCCAAGACGATTTTCTCGGGATAGCCCGAGTCAGTCAATTAATGGAGACGGGACATTCTAAGTCGAATGGGGTGATGTGATATGCCCGATGCGACCGGCGCCATAACGGCATCATCTCAGCTTTAATGAACCAGGACACGTGGCGCGCGCTGGTTGGCCGACCGGGATGCGATTTATCCCCATGATTACGAGCTTTTAATGGCCATTAACGCGCGTAATTCTTTCCGCCACGCGGCAGCTTCCGACTGGCCGACACGACGACGCGCCCTGCCGCCGCAGCAGGCGACGTCAGCGGCTACGGTGCGCCTTTTCGAGGCTGATCGTGGGACGACTCAACAGCATGGATGAGGCGATCTCCGTACACGTGGACCGCCATCGGACGGTCTCCCTTCTTTCGGCCAAGCTATAAGTAGGCCTCCGCATTCGCCGAAACCCTCATTTGCTCTTCACTGTTCTCTCTAACTCGGTGCTTCTCGCTTCTCGCCGCCGTCTTCGCGTGTCGCCGCCGATCTCGTGCTTCTCCGTCGGTTAACCTTTTCCGCCACCACCTACGGTCAGATTCTCCCTTTTCTTCCCTTTCTTTCTGTTCCATGGCTACCCCTGCGTGGTATGCCTCTGTCGAGTCTTCCCTTTACGACGAGACCGTCTCCGACCTCCGACTGGCCTACGACATCCCTGAAAACTACCACATTGCCGTCCCTACAAAGGCAGACAGGCCACACCAGCCCCCGGCTGGCTTCTTTGTGTTTTTCCGGGACCAACATATGTCTGGCCTGCGCTACCCTCTTCATCCCTTTATTGTAGACTTCTGTAACTTCTTCCACGTTCCTATCTTCCAGCTTTCTCCCAACGCTATTCGCATATTGTGTAACATAATAATTCTCTTTACCCTTTACCGAGTCCCCCTCCGACCGGAGGTTCTGTATTTCTTTTATTACCCGAAGAAACAGGAGGTCGGGAACTTCTTTCTCCAAGCCCGGGCCAAATTATCCATAGTGGAGAATATTCCTTCCTCGAATAAGGGATGGAAAACTCATTTCTTCTTCATAAGCCCTCCGACCAGCCCTGGGTTCCCGATCGGATGGGTCGAAGACATGCCCCCTATAGCTCCTTTAAGAAATTTTAAATCCGACCCCTTATTTATAAGGGCTGCTTCTCTACTCGGTGGCCTACACTTCGACGGCATGAAACTTCTCAATGACGCCGTCTTGTACATATTTGGGCTAAGCCGAGTGCCTGCCGCCCTGCCCGGCACCTTCTGTAAGTCATTTTTGTTTCGTACTTCTTTCTCCCTAACTCAACATCTTCTGATTTTGCAGCCGAGATGATGTGGGAAGCGGCCCTCGATGAGGCCATTGGCCTGGATGATGAAGAATTAAACGCCCGGGCGGCCGAGCAACTGCGTCTACGCCAGGCCAGTCTGCCCGGCCAACCTACGATTCCTGAGCGCGGAGCCCACCCCTCCGGCTCCTTCTGTCCAACCAGCGACGACTGGTTCTAGGGAGCCGGTCGGCTCATCCAAATCTTTTGCCCCGGCAAAATCCACCGGTAAGCAGAAGGTTCAGCCTTCCAAGCGGAAGGCCAGCGCTTCTATCCGTATAGAGGAACCGACGGAGGTAGTCCGGTCCTCTTCTGAATCCCCCGACCCGGAACCTCTGCAGAGGCGCCCGAGAACTTCAGCGACGGGCTCTCCCTCTCAACCTGCAGAGGCAACTGCCAGCCCGGCTAGAGCGAGCCGGTCAGCTGATGCACCGAGTTCGTCTCGTTCTGGGGAACGGCGTTCGCAGCCGTGTGGCTATGGCGTATATCTCCCCTCGGTCGACCCAGCGACCCCATTCGAAGTCCAGCAGCGCCTTACCCTTTACGGGGAATTGGCGGACTGCTGGGAGCAGGGTATGAGGGAGGGGACTTCCCGACCCCCGATCCGACTGGCAGACCAATTCCTTCAGGACGCTACGCATGTAAGTCGGATGCTTTGATGCTTAATCACCTTGCTTCTTTCTAACATTTTTATTGTAGTTTTGGGCCTCCTGCTCGAGTGTCGCCTATTCCCTGGTTATCAACACCAGGGGACGCCGAGCGGCCGAGCGGCAGCTCGCAAAATTGGAGCTCCGCCAGGCGCACGCTAACTTACCGGCCGGCGAAGAGGGTACCGCTATTCTCCGTTCGGAGATACTGGACCTTAAGGAGAAACTCCGTTCCGCCGAGGCGCGACTGACGGAGGAGATCACCCGAGCGGAGGCAGCCGAGCGGGCGTATGCCCGATCTTCCTCCCTGCACGCCACCCTTGAGCAGGAGAGGAAGAAGGCTTTGGCTATGCAGCGTCGTACCCGATCGGACCTCGACAAGAAGGCTGTCGAGGCCCAAGCCCTGAAGGCGGAACTGGACAAGATGATGAAGTCTTCGGAGGAGCTCCGGATGACCCTGAACGAAAAAGAGCAGGAGCTGGCGACTCGGGAGTCGGACCTTAATGCCAAGGAGAAGGCTTTAGACGCCCGAGAAGACGAGCTCCATTTGTCTGAAGGACTGCTAGCTTCTCAAGGCGTTGCCTTGGAGGAGAAAGACAAGGAGCTAGCTAATCTCCGGGCGGAAATTGACAGCCTGAAGCTACATCAAGCAGGCGAGCCCGCCCGGATGGAGGCACACCGCTTGGCTTACATCAATTCTAAAAAGTTCGGCAAGCAGTTGGGCAAGCGGACATCTGGCATGTTCAAGATAGGCTTAGAAAGCGTTGTTCTGCAGCTCCAAGAGAGCGGCCATCTGCCTGCCGACCTTCCTATCAATGCCGTCCAAGTGAGCCGGGTCAAGGAGCTGCTACCCAAAGACTTCTTCCAGCCTTTTACGTAAATGTTAACCGTGTAATCCTAAGCCGCCGGTTGGGGCTCTTCTTTTTGTAATGCTTCCGAATCAATCAGTAATGAAGAGTATTTCCCTTTAACGTGTGATTTTAGATATTAAGTAAATGTTGTCCGACCAGAGAGCCGAACTAAGCGCGGGATAATAGTTGTCAGGTAGCCGACCGGTTGATCTGACTAAGGTGTGAGTCACCCTGCGTCCGGTCAGGGAACTAAGCTACTTTAGAGAAATGGCTGTGTAAGATAGCCGGCTGGTTGGTCCGACTGAGGGGTGTGGGTCGCCACACGCCCGGTCGGGGAACCAAACCAAGTTAGGAAAATGGCTAAGTGTAAGTTAGGCGGCTGCTCGGTCTGACTGATGGGTCCGAGTGGGCTGACGCTTAGTCAGTCGCCGACTCAGGCTTCCAAAGGGCACCAACCTTCTGCGTGGGTCGCCACGCCTCCGGTCGGGAACCGCTTTAGGCTTCCAAAGGGCACCAACCTTTTGCGTGGGTCGCCACGCCTTCGGTCGGGAACCGCTTTAGGCTTCCGGATGGGCCAATCTTCCACGTGGGCCGCCACGCTTCCGACCGGGAACCAATCCAGGCTCCCGAGTGGGCTGACGCTTAGTCAGTCGCCGACTCAGGCTTCCAAAGGGCACCAACCTTATGCGTGGGTCGCCACGCCTCCGGTCGGGAACCGCTTTAGGCTTCCGGATGGGCCAATCTTCCACGTGGGCCGCCACGCTTCCGACCGGGAACCAATCCAGGCTTCCGAGTGGGCTGACGCTTAAGGTCAGCTGCCGACTCAGGCTTCCAAAGGGCACCAACCTTCTGCGTGGGTCGCCACGCCTCCGGTCGGGAACCGCTTTAGGCTTCCGGATGGGCCAATCTTCCACGTGGGCCGCCACGCTTCCGACCGGGAACCAATCCAGGCTTCCGAGTGGGCTGACGCTTAAGGTCAGCTGCCGACTCAGGCTTCCAAAGGGCACCAACCTTCTGCGTGGGACGCCACGCTTCCGATCGGAAACCGCTTTAGGCTTCCGGATGGGCCAATCTTCCACGTGGGCCGCCACGCTTCCGACCGGGCACCAGTCCAGGCTTCCGAGTGGGCTGACGCTTAAGGTCAGCTGCCGACTCAGGCTTCCAAAGGGCACCAACCTTCTGCGTGGGACGCCACGCTTCCGATCGGAAACCGCTTTAGGCTTCCGGATGGGCCAATCTTCCATGTGGGCCGCCACGCTTCCGACCGGGCACCAGTCCAGCCTTCCGAGTGGGCTGACGCTTAAGGTCAGCTGCCGACTCAGGCTTCCAAAGGGCACCAACCTTCTACGTGGGACGCCACGCTTCCGATCGGAAACCGCTTTAGGCTTCCGGATGGGCCAATCTTCCACGTGGGCCGCCACGCTTCCGACCGGGCACCAGTCCAGGCTTCCGAGTGGGCTGACGCTTAAGGTCAGCTGACGACTCAGGCTTCCAAAGGGCACCAACCTTCTGCTTGGGACGCCACGCTTCCGATCGGAAACCGCTTTAGGCTTCCGGATGGGCCAATCTTCCACGTGGGCCGCCACGCTTCTGACCGGGCACCAGTCCAGGCTTCCGAGTGGGCTGACGCTTAAGGTCAGCTGACGACTCAGGCTTCTGGAGGGTATGACGCGTCAGACTGCGTCCCGTCCAGGTATGACTTGCCCTGTATGGCCGACCGGCAATTTTCGGTCGGGTGAGCCTTTCGTTATAGCTAGAATGCTGTGTTTTACAAGATTGCATCACTCTAGGGCTCTCTGTCCTCCGGGCGGCTTGCGCTTCCTCTACATTGATATACTTGACAGCCTTCCCGAGCAGGCTGTCGAAATCCTTCGGTGGTTTCCTGATCAGGGATCGGAAGAAATCACCCTCTTGGAGCCCTTGTGAGAAGGCGGTGACCAGTACTTTAGGCGTGGTGTTGGGCACCTCTATAGCTACTCCATTGAACCTCTGGATGTAGGCCCGGAGTGACTCTTTCGGACCTTGCTTCAGAGCGAACAAATTGAGGCTGGTCTTATGGTGCCTCCGATTGCTTGCAAAATGTTGCAGAAACAGCCGCTTTACTTCTGCAAAACTCCCAACTGATCCACCCGGGAGCCCGCCAAACCATCGTTGAGCCTGCCCGGAGAGGGTTGTCAGGAAAGCGCGGCATTTGACGCCCTCCGGGTATTGGTGCAACTGGGCCGAGCTTTCAAATTTCATGGCGTGCTCCTCGGGGTCACTGGCCCCCGAGTACTCAGGCATGGTGAAGAATCGTAGATTCTTGGGAACGGGATCCCCAAGAATTTGTGAGGAGAAAGGGCTGCGAGTCGGACAGGCCGCGGCGGGGTCAGCTAACCCTTTCCCTTTATCTGGGCGTGTCTGGTGCGCCAGGCTGGACGCTGAAGCTTCGGTCGGGACTGAGTGGGCCTCGTTCCGGAAAAGTGCTCGGTGAAAATTAGGAGCGCGGGGGTCGGGCTGAGCAGCCATACCTTCTGAATTTCCCCGTACAGAGGGCCCAGGGGGCCGGGCCCCTTGACTACCGGTTGGCGGATGCGATTGTTGTGCCTTCTGTGTCCGGACAGCCATCAGCATTTCATATTCTTCTGGCGAAAGAGTAACCGTCAGTGGATTGGGGTTTTCCATTCTTCGCTCTCGATCAGGAAGAAGGTCCTCCTTCTAGCGCCAAATTTGATCCTGTCGCCGAGCGTAGTGGAGCCGCAACCGGATGACGGTGTAGCGATGAGTGACGTGGATGCCGACGGGATGTCCTCGCGCAGAATGACAGCGTCGTGGGGGGTGTCCTCCGACCGAATGGAAGTGGATCTCGCCTGGTGCAGGGCCAACCGACTGGAGGTGAACCTGCTGAGGAAGACGACCGTTAGCAACCTAGCCGGGAGACGTCCCGGCAAGGCACTCCGACGGTCAAGTCAGTACTCCGAGTAACAGTAGAAATAATGGAGCACTGGAAAATGAGGAGCTTCGCGAGCGCGTGTATGCGTACCTGATAATGAGGAGGGGAGTGGCTTATATAGCCGGGGAAAAGGACCAAGTATGGCCTGTGTCAGGATTCTCTGACAGGGTCAGAAGATATGGTGTGGTTATGTCGATTTGAGTATGGCCTGTGTCAGGATCCTCTGACAGGGTCAGAAGATATGGTATGGTTATGTCGACTGTAACCATCCTTCTTTGTCGTATACTATTTGTCTTATGTGAGGACAAAGACAGGTTTCTGTAAGTCGGCGCCTGACAGAGAGTGTCAGTTCGTACGAGTGGTGACAGCCTGTTACCTGCAGCTGGTGCAGGTATATTTTGTCCTTATCCCAGGGTGACTCCGAGAGAGTGCCCGAGTGGACATCCGGACGGCTCGCCCGGATGGGTATCAAGCATGGGCATAAAGGACTGCCGGGCGGATGCCCTCGGTTGAACGAGGCGTGTAAGCCTTAATGTGGCCGGGCGGATGCACTCGGCTGAACGAGGCGTGTAAGCCTTAATGTGGCCGGGCGGATGAACCGCTATATTTATTCTAACCGGCCGCCTTGAGTCCGACCGGCCGGCGAAGACCCTGGACCCGGCCAGGATGTTTGTCGAGTTGACTGCTGTACAATGACGTGGATGTTGAAGCTGGCTAGGTCGTTTGCCACGTTGGCTGCCCGTATGGTGCCAACTATATGGCAGGATCAAGATTGTTTGAAAATATTTGGCTGATCACTTATAGCAAAATCATACTTCAATAGAGGTTGATTTTGAATAAAATTACATGTGAAAATATCTTATTACCTCACATTTTATTTAGAAAAATAATATGCTCAAAAAAAAATTAAGAAAGATCTTAAAGAATAATGTGGTATTGTAAATGCAACGATCCCCGATAGATTTATTATGTCTCTTAAGGTATAATTTGATAATTTGATTCGAGACAATAGTCGGAGACCGTCGACGATATTCGGATGACAATCAAATGTGTATATATTGACCGCTACATCATTCTTACAAATTTTCTTAAATTTTTATCTTGAGCACATCATTACTCTTTTATTATTTATTTCTTGTTTTGCTTCTCATAGTTCAAACTATTATATTTTCCCTAATACTTTATAATCTTTAATGCATCCCCACTCTTATTCAAATCTTGAGTTTTTGTTCGAGCTAACTCTGTAGCCGAGTTCGAATGATAAAATTGTTTCATAAACAAGGAAGGGGTTCATTCTTTGATAATTAAATATCCTCCCACTTAAAAAGGCTAGTCAGGACGATGAAAGACACTCGGAGTGAACATAATTATTAATTTTTAGTTTCATGTAGTTTTTGAGACAACTCGTGTGCTTAGTGACGAAAATGAGAAAGAAATATTAAAATTCACGAACAAGTGAAGGTGGTTCTACGGCCCTCTTACAAACTTGTGTTTTTTTGTTCAAGAGAAAGTTGTCATGACCTTGAGGAAATTACATCTGTATGCTTGTCTCGCGATGATAAACCACAAGCAGGAGAAGTCTCCTGAAGACGGTATATGGCGATCTCTTGCTGCTTGAAATACCGCGGATCTTCCTCGTCCATGAGAACGAGATTCAAAAGGTCTTTAAAGCTGAATTTGTTGTTGATGTTCTGATGGGTAGGTGTCAGCTCATAGGGACTCCGAGAGACTAGGGTGGTAACGAGCCTAGCCAAGTCAAGCTGTGCTTTAGGATGTTCAAGCTTGTTTAATAAGATAGCCGAGTTAAGTATAAAATGAACTAAACTTTTAAAATGATTGTTCAGGTTTGATTTAGATTTATTTTTGATGAAATTGAACTTCTTCGTTTAGATGTTATTGGGTTTTCAATTCAAGCTTGACTTGAACTTTATTTGTTTAAATGTTATCGAACACTCAATTTAAACTTATTTGATTATTTAAAATTTTTACTTGTTTAATTAATTATTGAATTTGACAATTCAAACTTATTTATTTATTTTAAAATCTTTTTTTATTTATTTAACACGTTGATAAGAATTTTATTAATAAACATGATTCACAAATATTATTCACGAACTTTAACGAGTCAAACACATATATATTCAATTTTATTTATTTAGTTTAACGAATTATTCCAACTTATTTATTTAATCAATCTTATGTGTATTAAACAAACTTAAATAAGCTTTTACTAAATCAAATACCAAATTTATTCACGAACATTCGATTCATTTATGATTCTACCTGTGACAAAAACAAAGTTAACAGAAGGATGAATTAAGTAGACGTCTGTAATGAATCTAGAAAGTAACATCCATTACTACAAAACCAGAAATAACTTTTCATAAGGTACAATCGACCAATTGAGGAAATAATTACAAAACGCGACCTTTGGTTACATCATATTTCCTTCCCACACCAATGCCACCAGAATAATTGAGGTTATCAAATCATGATAAGCCTAGGTTACAGTTAAATACCTCAAGAAGGCACCTAAATAATTGAGTATATGAAACAGGAAGCTAAATTTATATATCTTCTTGAATACCTCCAGAATACACCGCCGTTGGTTTTGAATTTTTTTTTTGTAAGAATAAAGTTGATGTAGATGATATACACAAGTATTTTCAAATTAGAGATATCAATGTTGTTTTTATTCACAAGGATAACGACCCAAAAAAAAGTGATATCATCTTTTAAATTTTGCAAGAAGGATATTTTAGTGACCATTGATATTGTTTTTAAGGGATTGGACTTTTCTAACATTCGACACGTGATCAATTTTGATATGCCAACTAAAATTGAAAATTATATGTATCAAATTTGGCGAACTAGAAGATTGGAGAAAACCAACATAGCAACAACATTCATAAACAAGAATCAAATAGAGAAAATGCTCGTGCAGTAGGTGATTCAAGTCAAGGAGCATCATTTCTATTTGGTTCTTATTAATAAATTTGTCGTTATATCTATTTTCCCACACCTCCTAGTTCGTCCAATTTGATATACATAATTCTCAATTTCAAGTGTCATATCAAAGTTGATTACATGTTAAATGTTTAAAAAGCCTAGCCCCTTGAAAGATACATCAGTGGCCATCAAAATATCATTCTTACCGGATTTAAAGATGATATTACATATTCTCTTTCTTTTTATCCTTACCGCTATGAATAAAAACAACATCCATACCCTTAATAAGAAGATAGTCATGGATATCATATACATTTTTATTTTCACAAAAAAAATTCAAAACGGGCAGTGGTGTCTTCTAGAGGTACTCAAGAAGATATATAAATTTAATTTCTTGTTTCACATACTCAACCTCTGGAACAACATCAAAATTTGCTACTCCAGCTCTTCACACATTTACTATTTCAGGTTTCACCAATTTTTTTTTTTTTTTTGTAAAGTTCCGTATCTTTGTTGGCATGGTAGCCGAAAAGAGCACGGTTTGACTTTATGATCTAAAATTATCACATATTTCCCTTATATCCTCCTCAAATGTCAAATCCACAAGTCTATCAATTACATCTGCATGCCCTGAATATGAAAATGCTGTTAGAAATATCATATATGTGAAAATGAAACCATTCTTAAACTTAATAAGAGAATCAAATATCCAATTGAGAATTGTAATATCATTTTGAGATAATTAATGTAGTATTCTTAATTTTCATATCTAGAGCAATTATTCGAAATCAGTAAATAAATATAAATGAACTACATGGACGAGTAACAACATTTCAACATCCACCAGCATGAGCACTATCCAAGTTCTATGTGCCAGGCGACAATTAATACAGTACAGTTTTATGTGTCATCTCCAATCCTAAAAAGCATGGTAATTCTTCCCACATACCTAATGCAACATGAACATAATTTGATTCAAACACAAATCTCTATAGCCTGCATTCCTCTTTTCTTTGTTTTGGTTTGTAAGAGATACCTTTATACTTGGGTCTCTTCCAAGTTTAAAAATTAATGATGATGACAATATACATAAACAGCAGTGTCAGTAAAGAAACAAATATGCCTTTTCTTCTCAGTTAGTTGAGAGGACAATATCCTAATATTTATTTTGCCTAATAACATAAATCTATTTGGATATTCTTAACAGTCGAATATTTTCAAACAATCGCCAAATATTCAGTGTAAGATTATAAACTCGTAGCAAATCATTACCTCATCTGGAAGCCTCATAGTTATATGTAATGTCAACAGTTTAACAAAACACAAGATGCAGATGGCCAATCAAGACAAAGATACTACAATAAACTGAAGACTTAAATCCTGAATCAGTCCAAATGAAGTTCTTGGCACTCCAATAAACTGAATGGGCAGATTATGGGTAATCATATAGGAATTTCGTGCTAATAAACAGTCTTCCATCACCGGCATTGGATTGTTTCAGAAAAGCAACAATTTGAAGGCACTAATAGTGAGAAATTTTTCCACACCTCGGAGATGATTTGGAATCTGGCGGCCCGGTGGGCGGCGGAAGCAGCGAGGAGGAGGAACCGGAGGAACTCCTCCAGGAAGGCATCGGATGTTGCGGTGCCTTCCCATCTCGGTAGGTGGCGAAGTAGGATATAAACCGGAAACGGTGTGACGGGGAAATCGAAGAGAGTGGTTACGGCTCAGTAGAAGGCGTGGAAGAAGCGGAGAGGAGTGGAGACCTGCTTCATCTTGCGCGAGCGGACGGCCTGGGAGAGGCGGCACTGGTCGAGAACCCTAGCAATCTCGATGGTTCAGGCAGGAGCTGTGTTGCCCGGGGTCGGGTGCGGAATGCCCCGCCTCATGCAACTGTTGTTGCTGGGGAAGTTCGCATGGGCAGACGCATCTCCCAAATCGGCGAGCCCTATCATGTGACACGGTTCTAATGGGATAGAACGATAGTTATAACGTAGGTATTATCATTTTAAAATTTAAAATTAAAATTTAATAAAATTAACGTATTTATTTTTTCCATATGATAGTCATAATATCCAGACTAATAACTTTCATGATTTACTTCTTTCATATTAATTCTGAAATGTATTGGCCGAAGTACTGAGACGAATAAATCACCAATTCCATCTCATAAACATGGCACGTCCGGATATATCTCCATTGAGAATTTCATTTCCACCCGTGAAATTGTAAAAAACTTCACTATCATTTGAAATTTTTCGTATATTATTTTTTGCTGGAAAATATGTTCATCTATTCGTGTTTTTAGGGGTATAATAAAGTTTTAAATTTATTTCCACTAATTCACGTGTTTAAATGTCAATAGATTATTTGAAAATATTTGGACGGCTTATCCCAAAACCTCCTTTTAATAGAGGTAGATTTGGAGATGAATATAAAACCTTTATTAAAAAAGGCGTATAATAAAGGTTTTATATTTATTTCAACTAATTCTTGTGTTTAAATGGCAACAGATTATTTGAAAATATTTAGATGACTTGTCCCAAAACCTCCTTTTAATAGAGGTTTTTTTAGCTGGGACGATGGCACAATGACAATACCTACTTAATTTCTTAAGTATTTAAGGATCGAATTTCAAATACTCCCTGATTTATTTTGATAGCCATAAAAGATACTTTTTAATTTATCTTGATAGCCAATAAAAAAACTCCATGAGAATAGATATGTTACCTTCTCTTATCACTCAACAATATATTTGGATATAAAAGTGATCAATAAATTACAGCAATTAGGTCAAGAAAAAGCAACAGTTTGAATCATTTTATTATTCTAGGCAATTCGCAAACATTCAAATGAAACCAGTGTTTCCTAGGTTTTCTATTAGCCTTGACACAAATCTGATATGAAACCATAGGATTAGACTAAAGAATACAGTGACGAAATTGAGAAAGAAATCTTAGAATTCACAAACAAGCAAGGAGGTTCAGTCGTCCCCTTACAAACTTGTGTTTTTTTTTTTGTTTCAAGAGAAAGTCGTCATGTTCTTGAGGAAATTTGATCTACCCTTGTACAAAGCCATCTGTATGATCGTCTCGCGATGATAAACCTCAAGGAGTTTCCTGAAGACGGTATATGGTGATCTCTTGCTGCTTGAAATACCGCCGATCTTCCTCGTCCACGAGAACGAGATTCAAAAAGTATTTGACACTGAATTTGTTGTTGATGTTCCGATAGGTAGGTGTCAGCTCATAGGGACTCAGAAACAATCTTATAGGGATTGATTCTCCTGGGGAAAACAACAAAGTTAACACAAGTATGAATTAAGTAGACATCTGTAATAAATCTGGCAAGTAACATCGTTTACTACAGAACCAGAAATAACTTTTCAGAATATACAATTGATTGACCAAGGTAACTACAAAACGCTGATCTTTGGTTACATCAGATTTCCTTCTTACACCAATGCCACCTGAATAATTGAGGTTATCAAATCATGATCAAGCCTAGGTTACAATTTAAAGACCGTTATAATATCTGCCATATTAGTTGAATAACATCAGAGAAAAAAAGCATTCCTCAAAAGAACCAAAATTAGGAACAATTAGAGAAGATATTAAGTAACAGACTGGATCCATGACCAGTAAAGAGCCATGGCTGATTGAAACTAGTGTGGCAAAATACAATTCGAAATGAAATTTAAGGTCTGCTAAAGAGTTCGACCATAGATCAAGTAATACCAAAACAATGCTACAAAACTCAGAACTGGGAAGAGACATGTTTGGCTGTGATTGGATAGGTGAGATCAGATAGGAGTCTGCTAAAACTATCACAATACAATCCTCCTGTTTCAAATGTGAGAATTGATTCATTAATTTATTAGGCACAATAACTAGCTCAAATGTTTTATTGAAACTAGTGTGGCAAAATACAATTCAAAATGAAATTTAAGGTCAGCTAAAGAGTTCGAGTATAGATCAAGTCAATACCAAAACAATGCTACAAAACTCAGAACTGGGAGAGACATGTTTGGCTGTGATTGGATAGGTGAGATCAGATAGGAAGTCTGTGCTAAAACTATCACAATACAATCCTCCTGTTTCAAATGTGAGAATTAATTTTATTAGGCACAATAACTAGCTCAAATGTTTTTAAGTACAATTAATAAGTTTACTCAATTAAGCCTATAAACCCCTCTGTATTCCGCTTCAAGTCCACATGTCACTAGCCAAGGATCTCAAGAAAAATTCGTAAGTAGGCAAATTCTGGTACCATATATAAGCATTCAACTTAAGTTGGCTATCAGGTGTGTTGGATTTACATTGCCAATCTTTAATCAAAGCTTTCTTGTATATGTTACAAAACTTCCATTTGCTGTTTTTCATTAATTTACTAGGTGGAATAATAGAACAAGATGTGAAGATCCAAATCAAAGATACAAATCAAAGAACTGGTTCTGGTAGTAAGAAAAGGGAACGATCTATGAACATAAGTCTTCACGAGAAGTGACATGCCTTGAACCAGGTTCCCAGATTTTGATTATAATGTACTCCAATTGCTAAATCCCTTCAACATTTGAAGATTCAAGAATACAAACACAATTTATCTTTAAGCTTAGAAAATTCTGAGAAGATGACAAACCTAATCATAAACGAAAAGTTTCAGAAAGTGAAAAAAAAAACAGTATAGCACAAATTTTTTGACAGTCATATACCTCTAACTGGAGCACCATCCATTAATTCAAATTTTGCAAGTGTTTCTGTCTCAACATAAGTGTTGGGCCCTGAACCAGTTGATTCTCTACGTCTAATCTCCAATTCCATGTTTTTTAATTTTATTCTCACAAGAAGAAAGTAGATTTTCCCAACTATAACATCCTTGAGATGATACCTTCAGCAAAGTTGACATAAGACAATGAGATATTGCAAGAACAAGTGATGCAAAATGTTATTTTGATATACATGGACTTACTTGCTTTTGTTGTATTCAAACTCTATGTGTAAACAGTCTTCGATTCCAACTTCCATCTGCAATAATAGCCATCACAACTTAAAAATAAAGGCATGCTCACAAGCTACTACTCTGCCCAGTTCCTAGAAAGACAACTTAAAAAACAATGAAGTGAAGATTAAAGACAGCAATGATGATTAAACTTCCATCATAAATCATGTGAAGTTGCCCTGATAAAATTGGTGTGGACCTGGCACTGATATTTGAGTAAACATACTAAAATTGAGGATTTGTGTTTCTTCGGAATGTTTTGTAAGTACCCCAGATTGGTTTTGATGTGATCAACCGATTTAAGTTATGTCCTGGTGTTTTTAATCCCTGTGTCCAAGTGTACAGGAACTTAGGAGCGCAGGAAGTCGAGCGGAAGACGCAGCGTCGAGAAGGATGACACGGAAAGGGAGCCAACGGGCTCGGTGCATCCGAGGGACACGGAGCTCTGCGGAAGAGTACGCCGGTGGAGCGAGAAGGACGCGCGCGGCGTCCGAGGGACGAGAAGCCGAGAGGAAGGACACTCGAGAGGCGAAAGGCCGGAGTCGAGTTCGGGTGAGCCTAACTCCGGTTGGTCAGAAATCACCCAAGAAGACCGGAAGTAAGGCTGGAAGTGGTCAGCGGTTGCTGACCAAAGCAACCCCTATTTTGCGCCCGTGAGCATACGGGCGCCTGGGCTATCGGGCGCCCGAGCACTCGGCGCCCCTGTGCTATCAGGCGCCCGAGAGGCTAATTCTAGCCGTTTGCGAACGTTGTTTTCTGGATAAGCGTCAGGCCAGTGTCAGGCGCCCAAGAGCTCTCGGGCGCCCTATAAGTGCTACGTCAACAAACGATAACTCCTACCGGGGCTATAAATAGACCCCTGGAGCTCAGTTTCATTCATTCCATGCATTCCAAGCATTACAAACAAGTTTTGTATAATCTCTCTTTCTTTTTCTGAGCTTTCCACGTGTAAGAGACTTCTCCGCCCGAAGGAGTTTTATTCAGGAGAATCGAGTCATATTCAGCCTTGGATTAGCAACCTCCCCGGTTGCAAACCAAGTAAAATCCAGGTGTCTCTTTATTTGTTTATTTACTGTTTGTCTCATTTATTTATGTTATCTTTAATCTAGCTAACATCTTTGTTAAGTCGAAACAAAAGATAGTAATTTTTAATTTTATGAGCAATTCACCCCTCTCTTGCCGACCTTCGATCACCCTCATGTTTTACCAATGCAATGACTCATCCATTTCAGGATCCATGACAATTAGGCATTATAGATTGCAAAATCTTGGAGCGAGTGATTCTGATCTCCTTATATGGGTTAAGGTTATGATGATTGACAAGCATTAAGGAATCATCTTCAGACCTAGTCATGGTCGGTCTCAAGCCCAGATAAAGAGGAGAGTTGTGTTAGGTTACCAGCCAACGTAAAAAACTATGACAAATACTCAATGAATGGATCCATTAAACTATTATGCTCGGAAGGAACGCGTTGCATGGTCCGACTGTAACGTCTCGGCAAGGACCGCTACGTCTCCAAAACTCGGGTGTAGTGCTAAATATGCAAGGGTTCGCGTTGCAGGGTTCGACTGTAACGTCTCGGCAAGAACCGCTACATCTCCATGAGAACTTAGGTGTAGTGTTAAATAGACAAAAGTTCTCACATCATAGGTGGGATAAGAATAAACATTATAAGAAAAATAATAGTCTGAGATTTGGAACATGAAATATAGAAACTCTCACTGGTAAAACAATAGAAGTAGTAGATATGATAATTAGGAGAAAATTAGTATTTTGTGTGTGCAAGAGACAAAATGGGTAGGCGAGAAGGCAAAAATGATAGAGAACTCGGGTTTTAAGTTATGGTACACAGGAAAGAGTAAAATAAAAAATGGAGTGGGTATTTTTGTAGATAGTTCTTTAAAAGATAAAGTTGTTTGAGTAGTTAGAAAGGGGGATAGAATTATAGCTCTCAAGATAGTTGTGGCGAAAGAAGCTGAACATAATTAGCATATATGCATCTCAAGTAGGATTAGATGAAGAATCCAAATCAAGATTTTGGGGCGATTTAGATGAGGTATTATAAAACATTCCGCCAAATGAAATGATTTTAATAGGAGGCGATTTAAATGGACATGTTGGAGTGAAAAATGAAGAATATGAGAGGGTACATGGGGGTTATGGATTTGGAACAAGAAATGAAGAAGGAAAACTATATTAAATTTTGCGATAGCATATGACTTTATACTAGTTAATACATTTTTTAAGAAAAAAGAAAAACACTTGGTCACATTAAAAAATGAGAATAATAAATCGCAAATTGACTTTTTTATGGTTAGGAAGAGAGATAAGAAGATTTGTAAAAATTGTAAGGTCATCCCTGGAAAAAGCTTAACTACCCAACATAGATTAATAGTGTTGGATATACGCCTTAATCATAATATCAATAGAGGAAAAATATACACGACTCCTAGAATTAAGTGGTGGAAGTTAAAGGATGGGAAGTAAAATATATTGAAGGAGAAGGTAGGAATACAAGCATTAGATGAAATATACAATCACTCTAATACGACATGGGACAAGATGGTATCAAAATTGAATATAGTAGCTAAGGGTGTACTCGGTGAGTCAAAGGGACATGCACCACCAAGTAAGGAATCTTGGTGGTGGAATAAGAAAGTACAAGAGAAAGTGAAGGACAAACGAATAGCCTATATGGAATTATATATTTGTAAGAACGAGGAAAACTTAAAAAATTATACAATAGCCAAGAAAGATGCTAAGAAAGCAGTGAATGAAGCAAAAAATAAAACTTTTGAACGATTATATCAAAACTTGGATATAAAAGAAGGGGAAAGAGACATTTATAAAATAGCTAAAGCGAGAGAGAGGAAAATAAGAGATCTTAGCCAAATAAGATGTATTAAAGATGAATGTAATAGAGTACTAGTAAATAATAGCGAAATAAGAGCAGTGGAGGATTTACTTTCATCAACTTTTTAATGAAGATTTAGGGGACCAACTTAACTTAGGCAATTTAAGTAGTTCAAATGAATATAAAAATTTTAATTTTCATCGTAGAATTTAAATTTTAGAAGTAGAACAAGATTTGAAAGGATGCAAAATGAAAAAGCCGTGGGACCAGATGATATCCCAATAGAGGTATGGAAGTGCTTAGGGAAACAAGATATTGAATGACTTACAAAATTATTTAATATGATATTGAAAACAAAAAAAGTTGCTTAATCAATGGAAGGTAAGTACTCTAGTTCCCTTATATATGAATAAAAGAGACGTACAAAATTGTGCAAACTATAAGGGTATTAAACTAATGAGTCATACCATGAAATTTTGGGAAAGAGTAATAGAAAAAAGATTAAGAAGGAGACCACGGTGACCGAAAATTAATTTGGGTTGATGCTTGGAAGGTCGACAATAGAAGTTATACATCTTCTTAGACAGTTAATTAAAAAGTATCGGGAGTAAAAGAAAGTTCTACACATGGTATTCATTGATTTAGAAAAAACTTATGATAGGGTCTCAAGAGAAATATATGGAGAATTCTAGAAAAGAGAAGCGTTAGCGTAACATATATTGAACTAATTAAGGATATGTACAAAGATGTAACGACCAGAGTGAAGACTTCAGGCAGATTAACTGAAGCATTTCCAATAAGGATAGGGTTACATCAAAGAGCAGCTTTAAGTCCCTATCTTTTTACACTAATCATGGACGAACTCACTGGACACATTTAAGATACAGTACCATGGTGCATGTTGTTTGCAGATGATATTGTTTTGATAGACGAGACACGTGAAGGAGTAAATGCTAAAATAAAATCTTAGCGGGAAACACTAGAAGTGAAAGGTTTTAGGCTTAGTATAGTAAAAACAGAATATATGAAATTTAAATTTAGCAATATTAAACGTAATAAGATAATTGTTAAGATAAAAGATGACGAGTTGTCTAAAACTAAGAGCTTTAAGTATTTAGATCATTTTTGCAAAGTGATCGAGGGATTGAGAGAGATGTCTTACATAGAATACAAGTATGATGGTTGAAATGGAGGTTAAATCGAGTGTTTTATGTGATCATAAAATACCTCTAAAATTTAAAGGGAAGTTCTACAAAACGACAGTTAGACCTGCTATGTTATATGGTACTGAATGTTGGGCTATGACTTAGGCATATGAGCAAAAGATGAAAGTTGCAGAGATGAGGATGTTAAGGTGAATGTGGGGACATACGAGGATAGACAGAATAAGAAACGAGAGCATTAGAGAGAAAGTCGGAATTGCATCTATTGAAGAAAAACTTTGAGAGACACATTTATGATGATACGGACATGTACTTAGACAACCAATAAATGCCTCTGTTAGGCGATGTGAAACTATAATAAATACGCACATTAAACGAGGGAGAGGAAGACCAAAAAAAACTTGTTGGCAACAATAAAACAAGATAAATTTTATTTAAATATAGATGATGATGTAATCGGGGGCAGAGCCCAATGGCGTAGAAAGATTCATATAGTCGACCCCACCTAGTGGGATAAGATTTGGTTATTGTTGTTGTTGTTGTAAATATTTTATAAATTCTTCTGCCAGATAGATTCTTTGGAGCATTTTGCTTGTCAGCAAGGAACATTAAAAGGCAGAGTATATATGTGAAAAATATTGTTTTAAAGTATTAGATATGTCTATAGAATCATAGCTTGAGAAAAAAAAACCAGGATATGCTCACGAGCTGTATACAACAGAGAAAGCTATTTAACCATCCATAAGGGAAACAGACCTTGATACTATTGTTAATTGTTGGGGCTGGGGTATAATTGCGAACCTGAAACAAAAGACAAATTGAAATGAATGAGTCAGAATAAAATATGAGAAGTATTATGTTTACCAAAGAGCACTTGCAAGAAAAAATAGGCATATCTTAACAATATATTGATATCGATAGCACTAACTTGCATGAAACAAACTGATGTAAAAACATAGTCATAACAGAAATGAGAATTGTAGGTGCACATTGCACAAATAATTGGAAAATTTTATTGATTCAAAGAAAAATAAGCCTCAATAGTAACAAAAGCTGCAATGGGACATGAGAAGATGTATGATTGATGGCAGCTCTCATGCCTGTGAGTTTGGAAGGGAAGTTTACAGTGTCTAGAAAGTTATTTAGATGGAAAACTTGATGCAGTAGAATTTTGAAGAAAACATAACCATTAAATAAGAAGCAAACCTAGAAACCATGACGACAAGAATAGCTCTCTGTATAGTACAAGAGGAGTTTACAGTATCTAGAAAGTTATTTAGATGGAAAACTTAATGCAGTAGAATTATGAAGAAAATTTAACCATAACAAAAGAAGCAAACCTAGACACAATGACATTAAACATAGCTCTATATAATACAGGTACTTTGGAATGAGGGCGCAGCATCTTGCTAAAAAATTCTAAATAAAATTCTACTTGTCATCTTGATCATAATTTTTTGGGATACCAGACAGCATGGTAAAACAAGTGGTTACATAACATATGCTGAAATGTACTTGAAGTTAATCAGTCCACATCATGCATCTGATGGTTTAAATATCAGTTCATTTACAATATGCCTCTCAATTTTAACAAGAAATTGCCATAAAGTTCCAATTAAGACAAGCTGCATCTATAAACAACCAGATGCTAAAATTGTGATCTAAAGCCTTTACCCAGAAATCTTGGTGCTCCACAATGTTGCTGACATAGTTACGACTGATTGTCACTTTCAAAACATACCTGTGAGACATGCAAATCAATTTTAGTCATTGATTTAATAAATTGTTTATCTTAGATACTTCTCAACACAGTAGAGACCAAACGTGTAAAAGGACAAGTTCATCATGCAGTTCAGGCCAATAACTCAAAAAGTGCAAAGGTTCTACAATGAAAATTTTCATTGAATCTTCTCTCATGTGGAGTAAGATAAAGAAAAAAGGGCACAGGGCACGCAGAATTCAAACAAGCAAAATAAATTCCTTGAAGTATATGTGCCCAGGGATTATCAAGCTTTAATCATGGACATCTTTGGCTGCTTGTCTCACCTTTTTTATTATTTTCAAAATCCAGTTGTAAGTGGCTAGAGTCAAATTTTCACTTGAGAATAAATTGTTCAGCTTTCTTCCTTTGACCAATTCATTATCTAAAACCTAAGGGTGTGTTTGGTTGAGGGTGTTCTTTAATAACCTTGGGCATGTGATTACCAGGTAATCACATAACCAAGTTATAGGAATAAGATATAACATAATGTGTTTGGTTTAATCTTTGGTAATGGGACAAAAACTTATTTGGTTGAAGGTTTTAATATATAACCTAATATGACAATCACTATATTACCCCTATTAAATATACCATTCCACTCATGCAGACTCTTCTTTTACCACTTGTTGTCATTGATGATCGAGGTTCTATTTGAGATTATTTTCGATCGGTAGTCTTTTACCACTTGTTGTCATTGATGATCGAGGTTCTATTTGAGATTATTTTCAATCGGCGCTTAATTATTTGACTCTCTTATTGTAGGATGTTTAAGGATTGCCCTCACCCGGACGATAAGCAATGGCAGGAGCTCAGCCGGCGGCTCCGCCTGGAGCCCCGACAGATCAAGTTCTGGTTCCAGACCAGGAGAACGCAAATGAAGGTGGGATTATATAATTGCACCTCAGTTTCGTGTTAAAATTTGGATTTTGATATGATATTTAGGTTTAAAATTGGATTTTGATTTGGTAATTTTGCAGACGCAAATCGAGAGGCACGAGAATTCGATACTGCGGCAGGAAAACGACAAGCTGCGAGCTGAGAACATGCATTATCGGGACATGATGATCAACCCCCGGTGCCCCGATTGCAGCATGCCGGCGACGCTCGGCGAGATCTCACCGGAGGAACAGTAGCTCCGGATCGAGAACACCCACCTCAAGGAGGAGCTCGACCGCGTCTGTACCGTCGCCGGCAGGTTCATCGGCAAGTCGTTCTCTTCCCCGTCCGTCTCGGCAACACCGCCCATGAGCAGCATCTTCGAGCTCGGCGCTTCCATCGCGGCCGGCAACTACGCAGCCGGTGGGCTTTCCTTGGTTTCGCCTTCCGTCGGCGGCCTTCATCCGGACTACAACACGGCGGTAAACGCAATAATCCCACCGCCGCCGGGGATTGTTTGATTTCCTCCGCGACGAGAGCTGCCGGAGCCAGTGGGTCGTGCTCGGAGACGACAGTCCGCTCTACAGGATGACTCAGCTCGCCATGGGCCACGACGCGGCCAACGCCATGGGCCACGACGCGGCCAACGCCGTCGTCCTCCTCCGCTCTGCCGTAACTAATCGATCGATCCTTTTTAATTTAATCCTCTTCGAAAATCAATCTAAATAGCATTGATTATTTTGCAGATGGCACAACAACTGATCATTCAAGATACGAGCATCGACGCCTCCGGCGATGCGATGGTGGTCTACGCGCCGGTGGACGTGGGGTCGATGCACCAAGTGATGAACAACGGCGGAGATCCTTCCGGACGCGATGGGCGGACCTGGCGGGCTGAACTCCGGCTTGCTGCTCACCGTGGGATTCCAAGTCAGCTACCGAACGTCAAGTGTGATGCCGGAGGAGTTCCCGATCGAGTAAAGTGGGACGCTCGAAGTCGCCGCCTAGGCTTCCCGATCGAGTGAAGTGGGATTTGGCGAGGAGCCACGCGAAGGATTATATCAAGGGCATATTTGAAATTTAATTAATAGTTAGGGATAGTTTTGTCTCAAATGGTAAAAATCTAAGGATATTTTTGGCTAAAAAATTATCTTAACCCCGGAATTGAGAAAAACCAGGCTTTTCCTTGGTTTTCTGATTCCGGGTTAGATGACCACTTTTGCTGATGTGGCAGGTATAATTGATTACCTGAGAATTCTTCATTACCTAAACCAAACAAGGTTTTTATTGATAACCTTGGATGAATAACCAAGGTTATCAAGAAACACCCTCAACCAAACGCAACCTAAAAGTTAAAGATGAAAAGTGACAAAAACCTAACTGCCTAAGCCAATAGGAATATTATCAAAATATGAATACAGGTTGTGTTAGGACAGAATGGTCGAGGAACATTAAACATAAGCCTTTCTACAGTTCTCATATTCTAGGACAAAAAAGTGATAATACAGAATGAACAGAAGACATTAAGACAATGTAATCACAATAGAGATAAAATTTCTTAAGGTTGTTTCTTGTTAACAACAAAAGGTGTCTACTAAAATTATGAATGTCAATGTCTTGTCCATACTATCTAGGGTATGCTACAATGGGTTTTACAAACAAAATCACTAACTGGCTCCAACACTCAGTACATGTTTGTTCAGTTAGATGCAACACTAGTCAGCTAAGACTTTATATGATCTGATACAAGGATAGCAAAAGTAAATGACAAAAGCTAAATGCACTTGAACAAAGAAGAAAATCAAGGAATCTAAAACAAAATGGCATATGTACCTTAATCGGACATTGATACCATTATATGACTCATAGGCATCTCAACAGAGGAGAACTCAAATGGAAAAGTTATAGGAATCTAAAACAAAAGGCATATGTACCTTAATCGGACATTGATACCATTATATGACTCATAGGGCATCTCAACAGAGGAGAACTCAAATGGAAAAGTTTTTCTTTCATAAATTTCACCAGGAACATCAAGCTCACGCACTGCAAACATAAGAAGTTATTAGACTTCTAGTACACAATTTAGAAAAGAAGACCAAATGACCTGAAATATGTAGGTATATCAGTATTCTAAGCCAAGTATAGCCAAGCTCATTCTACACATATATACATCAACCAAAAAAATCCCAGACTACTACAAATTTATGCCATTTCTACCAAGCTAGCAATCTCTGCCTACATCAGACCTTCAGGTTTGCCTCTTCTCCCCCTCCAAATATCATCCTTATTGATACTTGTCCTATCATTTAGTTTCTGTGCGACATTGAAGGCCTACACTTTAATACAAAGGTATGGTTAATGATGCTCAAAGTTGGTGTAGAGAGAGGCGAGCGAACACAAGGGATATATATAAAATTTTCTCTCCTGTGCTTTGGTGACAAACATTTCCATTAAAATTTATGTTTACTAGTTCCTATTGAAAGAACAAAATATGTAGTTTATATATATCTTCATTGACTTCAGGATATTGAAGATAATTGTGAGCCTGACTGAGCTAATAGGTTTCAGCACTCAGCCTTAGTTTCAGCCTCAATTGGCCTTTTAATTAGTACACGAAAGAACAAAGTGTTAACAGAAACACATAAATTATCATTTCTAGGAGTCCTAGAATTTATTGTGTCAATATATTGGAGATATGGCTGCCTTTCTCCCTATGCATTGATGGCTCTTAGAATATGGTTATATTAACAAAAAGGCATAAATTATCTTCTTATAAGTGATTGAATTAATCACATGTGAGTGTGATATTAGATCGGTCAAATAAATATCATATGCTAGACAAACTCTGCTAATTACATATCATTACTTATTTTTCTAGTCAATTAAAGACTTATACGAACACCATATCACAATATCACAAATCTTTTTTATGTGTCTATACAATCTAATCCTCATCAGAAGTTAAACAATTACCTCTGAGTTTAATAAGAACTAATAGGCTAATGAAATGTTGTGCAAGTTATGACTCAGTAGGTTCTCATTTGAAACCTAAAATCACAAACAAATGCTAAACTTATCACCATAACAAATTTCAGGAACAGCTTGTGATCACAGGACATCAACATATTTGCTAAGAAGCCATAAATGTATGGTCCATTATGTCAAGTCTACTATTCACACTCAATCCCAACACTTCAATTATGCTTTGTAGGCCCAAAGCTTAGTTTAAATAAGATGCCTATGGCGTGACTGAGCCAAACCCATGAAAGAAATTCTAACTGCTTGCTGAGTTTGCAATATAACTGATATGAAATGGTGAAATCCACTTGAGTATTTTGTAATAGAACTTGATACAGGAAAGATGAAATATCCACAAACCTAGAGAGGTGAAGTCATAAAAGTTTCCTCTATCAAAATATAGCTCTGCAAGAATACAAGAAAAATAAGAAAGCAAAAGGGACAGTGAAACCAAGGAAATATAGGAAAAGTAAGGTCAAAATTTCTAAATTCCTAGGCCTAACATTTTACTACAATTAAAAGGATTTTCTTTATGTATGGATTATTAAATCATTTGAAGTTATATAAGTTCAAAGGAATGTCAATCTGAAACTGCAAAGAAGAATGTGCTGCTTTAGATAGAAAAATGAAATAATAGAAGTAAAATCCCCGCATCATTGCTTACCTAGAGAATTAGGATAAATCAATATAAGCTACACTAAAAATTAAGCCAACCATGATATATTATCCACATCGATTCTAAATTGGACGGATCATCAGCCATTACTTAAAGAATTAATAGTATTTGGCCACCAAAAGCTCTAGAATAGAAAAACAAGTACCAGTTCATTCTCTGTCTCTTGTACATCAAGGCTAAAACAAGCAAAGAACTCTCGATGTTTCTAATTATTACAGTTAAATCACTTGATACAATATAACTTAAAAAAGAGTTTGTTGCTAATTGCAATAATTGAGTTATGAAAAAAAATAATTTTTTTTTGGGATAGTCAAACTAAATTGGGAGATTAGATGGTCATGCTTCTAATTATAAGAAGCACAAAACATTGTCATTTATAATTTTTTTTAGATTTGTTATTTTGTATAAAAAAGATGAAGAGAACAGAACCAAGCATGCCCTGAAAATCTAACAATTTCCATCTTGCCGTGAAACAACCAAGAAATCACCATTAGATCAACAGCCAATCTTTATACATACTGGAAGATAAAAGTGAAGCATACCAATCTGACCAAGGAGCTCAATTTTCACACCAGTATGCTCTAGTTTTTTCCCTTGAAGTGGATCTATAGACACCTGCAATGCCAGTTCTCTATGATTTGTTCATATAATAGTTACGTGTGATTTTTCATTGTATTATCTTTAGCTATATTAAAGAAATAGTAAAATTCCAAATCCATGCAATAAACCTCGCCAACAATATTTTCTAGGCTTTGAAAAAGTGGAATCATTGCAGTCTGTCCATTTTCTTTCTTTATAGAAGCCTGCGCAAATACATTAATAAATAGGAAATTAAAATAACAAACATGCCAAAGCCCTTCTAACATATTGCAAATCAGTCTCAAATTCATACCACTTGAATGAAAGAAGACATAAGAGAGCATAAATATGAAAAGAATATGCCATTCACCTTCTTTCTGGTTTTGCCATCAATTAACGAAATTGTTATGTTACATGGTGGCTTGAAAGCTCCAATAATATAATTCTGTAATATAAAACACAGATAACAATGTCAGGAATTCAAGTTTAATCCACTATACTGAATTCAGTAAGAATGAAAAACAAAATTGATGTATAAAAAATTGGATATGCCGGCTATAAATGATCATGTTTCATCAAATGGTGAGTAAATAAGCATGACACTGTATCAGTCAACAAGTCATAATTGACTTTAATTATATGTTAACCACTTGGGTTGGGTTTGCATAGAAAGTAGCAATACTTTCCTTGTAAGTGAATTGGATCCATGCTGAGATATGAGAGTCAATACACTAATTCTCACTGACTGAATGTGCATGCATCAATACAGACAAGTCGATTTTTCATAAACATAACACTGGAAAACATCGCTCTGCTACCATAGTTACATATAATGATAATGTATAAGAAATCATCAAGCAAACAACTGGTATTGATAGTGAAGATTGAGACAAAAAAAAACAGATTCTAGATTCCAAAAAAGGTTGAATCTTGCAAAACAGGTTAATCATACTTTGGTGCAGACCCATCTTTGAAGTAGTCATGAATCACATAGTAATTATATGTAGACTAAGGAAACTTCTAATAATTAGCAATAAGTACTTAGCATACCCCTAATAATAATGAAGCTATGATCCAAAAGGTCAAAAGGAACAGTAAATTTGAATTATGAGCCTTTCCCATATGAAAGACATTCCGCAGAGAACGCAAGAAATCCATGTTGGGTTATTTGACTTCTTTCATGGTCACCTATGAGATGGTTGTAACTATTTTGATGATCCAGGTTACTCAATTTCACTTACATATATCATCACGCAAGATAATGTGCCTCTTGTTATCAGCTTGAGTTCATTCTTGCTAATTGAGCATAACATACTTGTGATGATAGCATCTATTTTCACTCGTTGATAAGAAAATTTTTCTTTAGCATATATGTATTACAATCAAACCTGACTCCCATCATGACATTATAATGATGTAAGCACATTCAAGTCTCATAATTTCCAAGATATAAATAGAAAAAACATACCATTCTCAAGACTGACTATAGGTTAACTCCTTTGGAAAAGTATCTGCACCCAGAACATGCAATAAAATGAACCTTAATTTAAAGTAGAAACATACGCAACTCAGAACTCAACATCAATAGAGCCAGAGATATATTAGCATAAAAACATCAAAGGTTAGGTAATCTTCCAATTTGCAAGGTCACAAAAAATCACATGGTCAAGTAATTGTACAGAACAAAGCAATACAATGATAGCAACATTGATTATATTAGACAAATAATATTTTAATAGTTAGGAATTAATTTAATTTTTAGTCAATGCTTTGAAGATAGTCTTCATCAAACAATTTCCCTACTAATTTGCATCTATCATAGGAAACCGTAGAATTTATTTCATCCATCACTTCATTCCCTCAAAGGAAACAGCTGAAGAGATTCGAATGCATGTTTTCTCCCTCTTCATAGCTTTCTTCTGCCATATATCTTTCACTGGCAGTCTCTATTCTTCACAGGAAACAGAATCAATAATAAACTTTTTGTAACAAAGTATCTAGAGTGTCGTCTTTACTTAAAACATTAATAGTTAGCATTTCCAACCTAACACTTGGTCAGTAACGATGTGCAAATAAGACCTAAGTTTTTCTGATCTGATAACCAGAAAACTGATCATTGTGCATGCAGAAAGCTATATGAAAATTCACTAATATTTCTTAAAACGCGCTTATTGAGAACATGTTGGCATTTCCATAATCATTACAGGATCTTCATATCCATTGCAATCCACTCATCAAATAGATCTGCTGCAATCAAATCATGCACACATTCTGACATTCTCTATGCGAGTTAAAACGCTCATCCAATAAATTAGTTTCATTTAATAAATTGATTGTTAAAAATAACGAAATAACAGGTAACAGGAAACCAATCGACCGCGTCGCCGAGAACGGGCACCAGCCTGACCAGCGGGTAACATCAATTTGTATTACTTTCAGTTTAACAATTTAGTCTCGACAATACAAATATATATATATATATATAATGGGAATGAATCCAAGCAGATCATTCAGACAAGAGGAAAAGGGGTTTCCGCTTCAACGCGGCAGGAGATCGTTGGGATCGTAGCAGATCAGGAGATGCATCCCGTAATTAGGAGCGACGAAACAGGTGAAGTAGCAAGATGGGGGCGATAAGTTACCTCGCAGGCGACGGCAGGATCGGTGGGGAGGAGGAAACCAGGGAGGGGCTACTTGTTCTGTCAATCGAGTCGTTTGCAGGGAAAAGGGAGGAACAAAAAATGAAATAAAAAAATTTTGATGATATAAGTTTTAAAGTACCACAATAATAACAATCCTGTCTAGTTCAGTAGGTAGAGCGCAAGGTTCAATTGTGTTCTTGGGTTCGAGCCCACGGTCGGCATTTAATTTTTTTTCCCCAAAAAGTAAAATTATTAAATAAAACAACTTTATTAAATAATCAAAGAAGAAGTGTAATGCAAATGCTTGTGACGTTTAAAAATGTACGTACTTTTCTAGCCGCAACAAAGAAACATAATTTTAAAAAAAATCCCCCCCCCCTACAAATAGTTATTTTTTAATTCGCTATGAATTGATTCCAGTTTTATTATAATTGTTCCGGAAAAAATCGTCGACGATAATCAATCACGGAGGCTCGACCCGCGTGGAAGTTATTATGCCCGGGAAAAATTTAGGGGTCTGCGAAGTTAACACGAGCGTTAGGGGACACGCCGACAGAGGTCCGGCGGAGTCCACTCTGACGCTCAAGTTAGTAGGTTGTCCGAAGAATAACTGCAGTGAGAAAGAAAGACAGTATGTAAAATGAGATATCGTAACCCCCTTACCGGAGGGGTTGGACTACCTTTTATACCAATGACGAAGGGATAGACGTGCCCCTGATCGATGTCGCATCTCCCGCACTTAAGTCACGTCCCCCCTCCTTGTTCGGCGGCCATGGGATGTCTTTTTGAAAAGGTCTGCTTCGTTATCGGCTTGCAGCCCGTTGTGAGATTTAGGGGTCGCGAAGGCCTTTCATGATGGAGATGCTTATCTATACCTCGAGAGAGGCCAGCATATGAGGTCGGTTACTGCGAAGACTCCACCCCCCCCCCCCCCGAGGAGAGCTCGGAGTTTTGCCCATGCCGCCACTCCCGAGGTACTCTCGGGGCCTAACCTCCCAGGGTGTTCCGAGAGGGATCTCTGTCTGCCCTTCCCGGGCACGTCTCCCTCGGGGCTTCCAGGGACCACAGACGAAGAGTTGCTTCAGTTTACTGCTATTGCGTTGGACAACTTCTTCATCCCTCACCCCGGGCAGGGCTCGTTTAACCCTATCACAAGTCCCCCTTTCAAGTCTGATTGAAGGAGGTGTGGCTGACTGATCTGACTAGTGCAGGGATGAAGAGGCTAAGTTCTCACAATCCTCCCCCCTCCGGCCCTCAGCGGTTATGAGGGGCACTTGGTATGCTCGTCTTTTTCTTCTACGCACTTTGGTTCTGACTGATGCTCCCTCTGTCTGGCTTCTGCAGAGAAGGTCATGTATGCCCAGGCAATGAGTCGACTCATCAAGTGGGAGGAGCCTAACAAGGAGGCCCTGAACCCTCCTCCAGTCGTTCCTGACGCTCCCCCTGCTGCCGCCGAGTCCTCTGAGGGGGTCTGCTGTCTTGCCTCATGGGATCGCCTCACCTGAGAGGGCTGAGGTTACTGTTACATCCCCGCCAGTCGGGGGCCAGGGGCCTCCGCCTCAACAAGCTGATCAAGTGGTGGATCCTCCTCCCGGGGTGGCTCCTCATCGAGCGTAGTCCGCCCTGGCAGGGTGGACGAAGAGTTTCCCTCCTCAGTTACCCCTTCGGCGGCCCGGTCCTTTGGTCGGCAGAAGCGGCGGCTCCCCAAGGGCTTGGGCCCTTCATGGAAAAAACAGCGTCCTACACGCTCTTCTCCGCTTCCTCTGATGCCCGAGGAAGCGACTATACCAGCCGAGGTAGTAGCTACTCCCCCTGCTCCGTCGACCTCCGTTCCAGAAGCAACTGTCCCAGTGCCCCCACCGGCTCCATCAACCTAGCCACCTCTCCCAAGGGTAAGAAGACATTGTGCCCTCAATACATGATGCAATTAGATCGACTAAGGGAGCGATTGGACGCAGCGTTGGAGGCCTCCTTGCAATCTTCACCACTGGTGCAAGTAAAGGAGATTCCGACTGAGGGGGTTCTATCGGAGGCGACTTCTAGTTCCGAAGGGGATGCCTCTGATACCTCTACCCTGCCACCCGAGGCCTCCTACGTCCAATGACCTCCTCTTCGACCGAGTCCGCCACCATCTGAGGGGCAAGGCGACATCCCCGGCCCCCTCGAAGGAGTAGTCGTGCGGGCCTCGGTTGGACCGCTCGCCAGTCTTCGGGAGACACTCTTAAAGGTGCACATTGCTATTATTTTGGATGTTCTTCTGTCTGTCTAATGACCTTTAGGTGCGATGGCAGGCAGCAGAGGATTGCATAGCAGTCGGTCGGGGCCTATATTCCGTGCCCCAAGTGGAGGCCTTGCTCCATCGAGCCTTGCGAGCCGAAGTGCGCAGCTAACCTGGAGCACCAGTCAGGAGTGACACAGGCAGGCGTCAGCATAGCTCTTCGTGAAGAAGTCGAGCGCGTACAGAAACTCTTGCAAGACTAGGAGCAAGCTCTTCTGAATTTCTGGCACAGAGAACGCCTGTCGTCCGAGAAGGCTATGTCAACTACTGAAGACCTTCTCCGGGTGACGCGGGAGAGAGATTAGCTTCAGGAGAGAGGAACAATTATTGGGCCAAGCGGAGTCTGACCTCCTGATGGCCACTGATCGTGCCTCTATCCTGGAAGATGATCTGATCCAGGCTCGGTCAGATGAGCGGGCCACCTCAGAGAGGCTCAAAGAAGCTCTGTCCGAGCAATCAGAGATGGCTGCCGAGTTGGCATGACTAAGGCGTTCTTACGAAGCTGTCGAGGCCGAGCTCCTAACCCTTCGGGCAGCCAAACCTTTTGACCTTAAGGAGACCAAGCTGGGCTTCAAAGCCAGGTTCCTAGAGTCAGAGGAGTTCCGCGCCCTTATCGCTAGCCAGGTGATGGAATGCCTACAGCAGGGCTTCCATGGGGCCATCGATAAGCTGAAGAAAGAGCAGCTTCTGCCTTCTGATGCTATACCAAGGTTGTAGATGCCCTCGGAGCTAAGCATAGATCTTCACTCAAGGCCCTGAGCGGCCCGACATTTGCCTGAGTGACAGGTCCAATTGTATTGACTTTGCCTTAATATAATCATTTTCCTTGCATATGCACCCTTGCGCGATGTGGCTTCGCACTTTAAGCAACCGCCGATTGTCTTCGGAATTGATTTTGATGTTTGGTAATTCTGTAAGTCATTCCCTCGCACCCCGCATTTACGTCTGCGGCAGGTCCTCGCCGATTTTTTCCTGTTGAAGTGAGCGGATGGTTTTTGAACCGTCCTCTCCGTATTATTTGCGATCTTATTGACTAGACACATTAAGAGTCGCGGGTTCCTAGGCATAGCATGAGCGCGCCAGTCGAAACGACGCTTCGGCACCTGCTGGCGCGGTTGTATCCTCCCTGTATTAATTGCTTGCATTAACTGCCGGGATAGGCAACCATCCCCATAAATAGGGGGAGGAGGGTGCGGCTACTCCTCCATCTCTTCCGCTTGCTTGCTTCTTTCCTCCTCGCTAGTATCTTCCATGCCCAATCCTAGAGATACCGTAGTGCTTTTGGCCGAGGGACCCTTGAGAGGTGCAGGTATCTGTATTGTGACCATCGCCGAGGAGCATGGTGGAAATGATGCCCGGGGTCTCTCTGAAGATTCTCAGGGATGCGAGATTCCCGGGTTATCTGAGGAGTTCAGAAAGGACCTTATGTGACCCTCCAAGGAGCATGGAGGAGATGACATATCCTGATGGTTGCCTCCTGCGCCAACAAGTGTCATCCTCTTCCGGATTCTTGTTTTCCCCGTGTTTTGGGCGGAGGATGGAGTTTTGTGAGATACGTCATCCCGAAGATGGGAAGGGCTGCAACCGCTAGCTTATCTCTTTCTTTTTTTCGTTGAGAAATTGCGGTTGCTGTCATTCTCCTGTTAAGGCAATTCTTCTTTGTGTCTTTACACGTTTCGGAGAGAAATTGCAGTCGCTACTCCCCCTCCTCTTTTTTCTGCCTCTTTACGAGAAAGAGAGAGGGCGTCCAGATGGGGTCGGGCTACTCATGTGTTATTTCAGACATCCATCTTCGTCCCCGACTGCTTGGAGGGAGTACCCGAGCTACTCATGTGTTACCTCAGACATCCATCTTCGTCAGCTACCCGAGAACGACTTTGAGCTCGAGATTCAGATATTCGGCTCGTGTCTTAGCAATTTTCTAAGATGTATACCTTCATGTATTTCTTTGTGCAATGAAATAAACAATTCTTCCTGGTACCTTTTATGTTTGTATAATCGTCTTATGTTGATATTTTGATGCTTTGCTGGTTCTCCTGGTGTTGGGTACAACACTTCGTTACAGTGAAAAATCGTACCGTTCACGTGTGGAAAAGTCCTCCTTTTATAAGAGAACATGACAACTTCGTAAGCGTCCAGACCCGCACCAGTCGACTGCCCCTGGGGCAGTCGACTGGTCTAGCAATAAATGCCAGCCAATGACTAGTTTTTTGGGGGGTTACCAGTCGACTGCCCCAGGAGTAGTCGACTGGTCCGAGGTTGTAAACTCTCTGTGAGTTTTGGCAGTCGACTGCCCTTTGGCCAGTCGACTGCCCAGCCTCCATTCTCACTTACAACCTCTCAAAACACTCTCCTTCACGTATGCCTTCAGGTATGCTCCCTTGGCTCGCCCCTTGAAGTCTCTTCCTCTGGCTATCGTCCCTCGGATGTGCACACAAGCCTTCCTTGGCTTGCCTCCATGCCACCCTTTATGTGTGCCCTTGAAGTCCACTTCCCGGCTTTTCCTTGGAGTTCTCCTCCCTCGGCTCTCGTCCCTCGGATATGTTTTTCAAGTGTGATTCTCCAAGTCCTGCAAACTCAATCACACATATTAAATACAACACAACACCCTAACCTTAAACATATTCACGCACACACACATCAAAACCATGATCTTCCCGATCATTCTAAGGTCGATTGCCTCAATACTTCCGAGATTCTGACCGGACCTCTCCGCTGTAGCACTGACGGGACACTAGTTGATCCCCTCGGACTTCCATCACCCGATCACCCACTGGGAACTTGATCTTCTGGTGGTAAACAGAGACCACCGCCTGAAAGGTGCTGAGCCTTGGGAGGCCCAGGATGACATTATAGGAGGAGGGTGCGCCCACGATCAAGAAAGGAGTCCTCCGGGTTCTCTCGAGCCTATCGTGCCCAACGAGAGTGACAAAGTGATCTGCCCCACTGGCTGTACTTGATACCCCGTGAAGCCAAATAGTGGGGTCGAGACGGGGAGCAGTTCATCCTCGTCTATCTGCATTTGCTCCCAAGCCGTTTTGTACAGAATGTTCACGGAACTCCCCGTATCTACGAAGATGCGTTTCACCTCATAATTGGCGATGCGGGCCACTATCACTATGGCGTCCTCGTGGGGAGCTTCCACTTCTTCAAGGTCGGATGGCACAAATGAGATTGTAGGGCTTGGCGCCTGGCTTCGGCTGGTCCCGATGGAGTAGTTTTCCAACCGCCGGGTGTAAGACTTCCTGGCTCGGTTAGAGTCTCCTCCAGTAGGTCCTCTGGAGATAACCTCGACATGACCCGACGGAGGGCCCCGCATATGGGCTTTGCCTTTTTGCGGATCCCTCTCTAAGGAGAGAGATCTTCGGGGTGCGGGCCCCCGACTCCTTCCCCTCAATCGCAATCGGGACCGAGGTCGACCCTCGTTTTCCCCTGCGGGACGTCGCCGAGGGGAAAAGCTTTGCCTCGGCGACTTTCGGTGATACCCCGACTTGTTCCATTTTCTTCGAGGTTTGATGTCTGCTTCCTCACTGAACTTCTTTTTCAAGGCATGACACTCCTCCGTGGAGTGAGTCGAATTGTCATGATAGTTGCAGTACTTTGGCAATGACTCCGGCTGCTCGGTGTCTACCGTCTCCACCAACCGACGCCTGCCAGTCCATTGATCCCTCCCAGGCGGAAGGTCTTTTCCCTGCGCCGGAGCCGGGGCTCCCTTCTATCTGATTGGGGGGCAATCGGAGGAGGAGCTCCAACTGGATCCTTACGCCGGGCATGCTGTACTTCTTCTACATTGTCATGCTTAACGGAGCGTCCCAGCAAATCGTCAAAGCTGGCGGGAGGCTTCCGTACCAAGGACCGGAAGAAGTCTCTTTCAGCGAGCCCTTGGGTGCAAGCACTGACGAGTATCTCCGATGTCGCACTGGGTACGTCCTGCGCCTTCTGCGAGACCTTAAGTCCATCCCTCTTCCCTAGTCCCTCTTCGTGCCTCTGAGCACTGGAGGCCACCGAATGAGCCTTCTCTATATCTCCAGGGGATTCTCTCTGAGCACCCTGGGCTGCCCCATCCTGCCACCCCACCGGGGTGACAGATCTTCGGGAGTGCGAGGCGAAGACTCTGGGAATCTCCTCCCCCGTCGGACCCCCTGGTGGGGGGGGGCCGCCTGTTCAACTTGGTGCTGCTCCAGGGCTTCCTTAATGGCGTTTGCCACTAGGCGGTCAAGTTCCTCTCTGGTGAGGGTAAGGGGTTGTCCTTCCGATCCTGCCATCGGTGCTCCTCCAGGTGCTTTGCTAAGTTTCCCACAGACGACGCTAAATTTGTTCCGGAAGGAGTCGTCGACGATGACCAGTCACGGAGGCTCGGCCCGCGTTGAAGTTATTATGCCCAGGAGGAACTTGGGGGTCTGCGAAGTTAACACAAGCGTTAGGGGACACGCCGACAGGGGTCCGGCGGAGTCCACTCCGACGCTCAAGTTAGTAGGTTGTCCGAAGAATAACTGCAGTGAGAAAGAAAGACAGTATGTAAAATGAGAGATCGTAACCCCCTTACCGGAGGGGTTGGACTACCTTTTATACCGATGACGAAGGGATAGACGTGCCCCTGATCGGTGCCGCATCTCCCGCACTTAAGCCACGTCCCCCTCCTTGTTCGACGGCCATGGGATGTCTTTTTGAAAAGGTCTGCTTCGTTATCGGCTTGTAGCCCGTTGCGAGATTTAGGAGTTGAGAAGGCCTTTCATGATGGGGATGCTTATCTATACCTCGAGAGAGACCAGCATGAGGTCGGTTACTGCGGAGACTCCACCCCCCCCCCCCCCCCCCCGAGGAGAGCTCGGAGTTTGCGCATGCCGCCACTCCCGAAGTGCTCTCGGAGCCTAACTTCCCGGGGTGTTTCCGAGAGGGATCTCTGTCTGCCCTTCCCGGGCGCGTCTCCCTCAGGGCTTCCAGGGACCACAGACGAAAGGTTGCTTCAGCTTACTGCTATTGTGTTAGACAGCTTCTTCATCTCTCGTCCCGGTCAGGGCTCGTTTAACCTTATCAATAGTAAATACTTATATGAGTAATGATTGGGAGAGTGAATTTGGGAGAGTGAATGGGAGAGTGAATGACGTGGAGCTAATGTGTACATGTTCGATCGCCGATCGGACACCACCGATGATCTCTGATTGCCGTCCCGAATCAAACTATGTCTTGGGGGATGGTGAACCCGACAGGGTCGCCGGTAATTGAGATCTCGCCGGATTGACGGTGAATGCGACGAGATCATAATTGCGGCGATTCTCGATGAGTTCACCGATCTTCTTAGGACATAGTTTGATTCGGGACGGTGATCAGAGGCCGCCGGTGGTGTCCGATCGGCGATCGAACGTGTATACAATAACTGCCACGTCATTCACTCTCCCATTCACTCTCCCAAATTCACTTTCCCTATCATTACTCTACTTATATAGATATGAATTGCGCTGATATGTGAGTTTTTTAATTTGCTAAGAATTGATTAAGTTTTATTGTAGTAAATAGTTATATAGATATTAATCGTGATATGTCAAAGTATATATATGTCCTTTTAATATTTATCATTTAAGCTTTATTATAATAAATACTTATATATCTATCAATTGTGTTCATATGTGAAAGCAAATATATGTCCTTTTGTATTTATCATGTAAAATTTATTTTCCTCCATCACTAGTAAAAAGTTAAATCGTCGTCTTTACAACCCCTTCAAGCTAACCCTACACTTTCGGAGATAAATCAAAATAGGTTTCGCCCAATACCAATAACACATGTAAGCGATGAGACAATCAGTAAAGTATTTTACGCCCCAGCAGACATGACATGATTGATAATTGTTCACTTAGGTATTTTTTTATTTCGTGAGTTCGATTCCTCCCTGATAGAATGTGCAATATGCTGAAAAAAAAATGACCATAGGTAACTACATGGTCGTGCCATCGGATACCGATATCATCAGTGGTGAAGTCGTCACGTGTTTCCGTCTCGCGATTTACCCTCATTGACCGATGGAGATTCTCGTTGAAAGTTATGGGACAGAGTCGGTTAACCAAGCGGATTAGTCGGGTACAAATCTGGATATCCTTTGTAAATAAAAAAAAATACTATCTATGTATTAACTATTTGCGTCAGTCCGTGAGGCTTCTCTCAATCACTTCGATAAATAGAAAGAAAAAAAAATGTTCAAATGCTCAGTGAACTTGAAGATCTAGTTGGGAAAAAAAAATCCTCTAAATTATGCTCAATTATTTCATTTCATGATAACTGCAATCAGAATAGTTTTTTATTTTTAAAAAAATGTTTTTGACAATTTTAAAATGAATGAGATGATTAATCCTTTGCCTAAGAGAGAATGTTAGGGAGAAAGAAAGAAGAAAAAAAGCACGAAGAAATGAGTACAGTTAAATTACAAATCATTCATTGAGAAATCAACGGAAACAAAGATTTGGAAAACATGCTTATGCAAATTTATTTGGAAGGGGACGATAGAAACCGATCATCCTATCATTTATCTGCTGAATCGGCCTCGCATTCATCTCGGAATCCTGCAGAAGATTTTAAAATTCGATAGACTTTTGTTTCTTTTTCTTTAAAAAAAAGGGGAGAAATTATATGATTTAGAATGAAATTTTTAACAAGATGAATTATTCTGAGTGTCACTTACATCATGAACAGCTTGTCTGAGAAGGTCCACTTGCTCCCTCGTCACTGTTCTCACCTGCGCAATCAAGTACACGTATCACTGCATCCACTCGATTCAAATAAAGAGCAATTAATCGAGCGGAAATTAGATCCAGCAAACCTTCTTAACGATGCTCCAGACGACTCCTTCCGTGCAAGGGGGAGTGGTCAAAGACCCCATGTACCTGTAATACTTCCGGCTTCCCCTCCTGATGTGCCTCGGATCCACCATGCCCGCTGCTTCCTCTGCTTCATGCTTGTCTGCAATCATCCGGATTTGTCTCTCAATCTGCAAGCCGTTGATTGTTTTCCCCAATTTTATTGTGGTTTCGTTGAATTTTAGTGTAAGAAAAATCAATTTGGAGTGGCGAGTAGGACGTTGGAAAGGAAGGGATCATGGCGGCCGATGGTGTAGAGAATGCCAACCACGGCGGTGCTGTTGTCGGCGCTCTGATGAACCATGTGGAGTTCCAGAGAGAATCTTCACAAAAAGATGTGTTTAAAAAAAAACTCGAAGGATTGGGAGAAGAAGCAACAAGGACCACCTGCGTCCGTTGATGGTGTGCTCGGACGGCGAGTGCCAATGCAGCTGCTTCAGATCGTAGTCCTTTCCGTCGATCCGCAGAGTCCCGGCGTCGTCTTCCCATTGGAGCTAATCATCCAGCGAAACAAGAAAACGAATCGTCGATCTCGCGAATAAAAAATCGAAGACGGATCGTTCGGCCGATCGTTTCGCTTACCATGATGTCGTGGCCGCGGTTTTTGAGGACGGCGGCGGCGGGGCGGTAGGAGCGGCGGAGGCGGCCGAGACGGGGGAGGATCCGTACCCGCCTGTCGGTGAGATCGATGGGCGACTGCAAACGGCCATGGCCGCAGGCGACCCACTCCTCGTGGATCTCGCCCCAGTGATCCGGCCCGATCTCGCTGCCTCGCTGGTAGCTGAACTCATCCTCGTGATCTGCGATTTCGCGGCCATCAATGGCGAAGCTTTGTTCTCTCTTTAAAAAACCGTAAAAAGATGGAGGAACCGGCGATCCAGAGAGGAAGAGCAAAGTTGCTTACCGACTTCTTGGGATGAAGCAAGGGGAGATTGCAAGAGGAGAAGTAAGGCAGAAACGGCGAAGAACTGGATGCGATGAGTCTCCATTGATCTGCGATCCTCGAGCTGAAGACGACGAAGAAGAAGACGAATTAATATGGAATGGAGAATTAAGAGCCAGAAGGAACGTATTTGAAGGAGATTTGCCGTGTTTCCTACCGAGGAAGGAAAAAAAACGACGGCAATTTTTTTTTCTTTATTCAACTTTACATTCATTGACCTTTCACATGGAAGAACACTGACATACTGTTTAAGTACAATCATGAACAATTTTTTTTTAAAAATAATTATTTGTCATAACTATTTGTGTTCATATTATATATATCAACTGATAAAAAGTTTAATTTAAGATATTTTTTCTAACTCTTTCAGAATTTAAAGATCAATAAAATGGAATTTTAATAGTTTTTAATATTTCAGATTTACTGCCTTATCAATTATACAATAATTTAAATTATTGTCGGTTTACACGTTAAAAGTGGACCGCCACTACGTTGTCGCTGAAAATAAAATTGTTTTATATGACAACGGCCCTGTCGTTTGTCCACATTCTCGTGCAAAGCCAACGAACATGCAGTTTTGAAATGCCAATTTCTCAACAAACTCCCCAGTTTTATTCTTTTTCGGGAATTTTCAAAAAAAAACGTACCTATTTCCTATTATATTCATCTGTCAATCATTGATTTTTTTTTTCAATACAATCTTCTCTGTTTTTAACATACAACATCTTTCCTCCTTATTATCCTCATGGTGCCCTAGGGACACAACCGAATTATTCACTAAACTGCCCCCACGGGTTGGATCGGATGGTAAGACATCTGCTATTTGAATCGGAGGTCTCAGAGTCGAGGGTCGCCAGTTATGCACGGGGATAAAATCCTGGTCTGCTGGCATTAAATTCCCTTGACCTCAGGCGCCTCACCACACCAGTGATAACCGTGATTTACCTCTTCCGTGTTGGTCCTGGGGCGCTGGGGGCGAGCGTTTCGCCTTTTTTTTTTTGAATCGAATTATTCACTAAACTGAATTAGTCATCAATAAATAAATCTATAAAAATAGGCAAAGGTATTCCCAACAAAATTGAAAAAAAATACTCTCATATGATGATCTACTCGATTTATTGATTTATCTCTCTATAAATAACTATGAAATTAGTGTGGGACATTTGAAATCAATGTACGATCTTTTACAAAAATTATTGTCATCACGGGTATAACCGAATTGATATTCAAGATGACAAAATTACCTAGACAAGAATCAATTCCCGCGAGATTCATTCTTTTGAAAATTAAATATCTTCTCAAATCTCACCTAAAAAGTCGCTTGATACAATGATTTATCTCCCTTTATCTTTCTATGCGCTTACGATAAAAATACTTTGGTATGTTTAGTTAGGAGGAATATAATCATGTTTATAATATAATTATACTTGAAATGTAATCCAAATAATATATTTTTGGCCTAATAATAAAATACTTTGGTTTTATTAGCTTTTTAAACTCAAATAAGATTACATTATAGTTTTAAAATAAAATAATCTATCTTATAATATAACTAGTATAATATCCGTGCGATGCACGGGAATCTTACACAATTCAAATAACATATTTAGTGATAATATATATATGCCAATTTTTATTATTAAATAAAAAATTAAAATGAAAAGTAATTTTATTTCATCAATAAATTCATGTCAATATAAGATATAGTATTATTTTTTATAATATAAGATATTAATGGTGATCATAAGTTTATAAGGGTGATGGATGCGAACTAAAGTTTACTTTACTTGGATAGGGGTGTGTCAGGCCTGTGCTATAGTGCAACACACAAGTGACACATAAAAACCCTAATAGCAAGCAGTTCGGATCCTCTGTACAGAACTCCCTCTGTGCCTCTGTACCGAGCACAAAACGACAAAAAAAAACGTGCTTCTCGTGTGACTTCGCCCACTCGCGATCAAATTTCCCTCGCGCAGTACCGTGCCCAAAATCCCTTCTCGCCGAACTCCCCCTTCGCAGACGAGCACGCCGCCGAACTCCCCCCTTCGCAGACGAGCACGCGTGCCCTAAATCCCTACTTCTCGCTGCCAGATCTCATCTCGCCTCCTGGCTCCTCGCGTTCCCCTCTGGACCTCCTTCTCGAATCCCTACTTCTCGCTGCTTCTCGCTGCCCTAAATCAGTTTGGATCGCTGCTCTTCTCGGACGACTGGTGTTGGAGTGAGCGATCATCAAACAATCAATCCCTCCACCGCGTTGCTCTTCTCGCTCGCTGCTACTCCTCGATGGGCGCTGCGTGCTTCCACAGCCATCTTTCATGTGCCTCTTCTCCCGCTTCCTCAAATCCTGGTTTCGTGTTTTTCCCCCTCTTGAAGGACTCGACTATTGTGTTGTAACTTTACTATTCGCATCTGCATTTTAATGTTTCTCTGTTTTCCCGTAGAATCTGATGAATGAAAATTCTGTCCTTTGTTTCTTGTGCATATTTGGTAAAATGTTATAATTTTTTTCTACATTATCTCCTTGATCCTGTCCCTAGTTGTAAGAGGCCAATAGAGCTGGATTTGGAAGTTGCAATATTCTGAACCACAGCACGAATTTCAGGTTCTGTTGTGATAGCAATGGCGGATAAGAGATTGCAAGCGGTCGAGAAGAACAGTGGCGGGTTCCTTCAACCTTTCCCAGAACTGGGCTTCTCATGGAATATCCAACCTTTCCATGACCTAAGCTTCTCACGGAATATCCATGATAGTTCGTATCCCTCCAGTGGCTTGTTTGCGAGTGTTAGTCAGATGGGAGTTGGATTTGGGGTTTCTTCAAAATGTTCTAATGTGACACCTGAGGCGGGTTTTCAGGTTGTTGGGACTCCTGATGAAGCCGCAGAAGATGTGACCGATTTTGTTGAAGAAGTTTTGGCTAAAGAGAAGAAAAGCATACTGAAAGTAAGAATTAAGGTCAAGAATCCTCATTTGAGAAGATTGCTTAGTGGAGGAATTGCCGGGGCAGTGTCACGGACTTGCGTTGCACCTATGGAAACAATTAGGACACACCTTATGGTTGGGAGCAACGGGAACTCGACGACAGAAGTTTTCCAGAATATTATGAAGACGGAGGGGTTGAAGGGTCTATTTCGTGGTAATTTTGTCAATGTCATTCGTGTTGCTCCTAGCAAGGCCATTGAGGTGAGGGGTATAATGTCGATGGCAACCACATTCTCTTTTAGTTTAATGTTGATCTATTGGTTGGATACCATACTCAATTGCCATCACTTATATGAATTTTTTGAAGAATTGCTTAATGATGCAATATATGCCATTCTCACCAGCATCTAGAGTCTAGACATTGATTATCATTAGAATAAACATTGCAAAAACAAAAGGGCATTGCTCATGTTGAACATAGGGTTTAGGGACTACAATAAGTTTGCAATCCCTAATATAAGTTTGTGTTTCTAATCTGTCATCTAATGTGATTGAAGCTTTTTAATAACAGAATGGTTGGATATGCATCCTTATTTGTGCCATGAAATTTTACAAACTTTCTTATGTGAACGTTTAGAGGGAATCCTTTTTTTTGGTTCTGTTCAATATTTTGCTTATCTGCAAACTAAATCTTTTTGGATGATTCCATAGCCATCTTTTAGGCTATGTTTTGTATTTTGAGTAGCCTGTTGTGATACAGTACGATAGGTTTTTTTTGTGATACAGTACGATAAAAAAATGATTAATGAGGTTTTAGTTACCCTGGTGATCAGCAGATCATCCTTCTTTGTTCACAGCATTAATTTAGTTAGCCCTGACAAGCACTGATAAATAGCTACTGATTTTCTGATTGGAAGCTGATGTTATTTTCTGACAATCTTCGTGTATTTTTGCTAAATGGCAAATCTGCATCCTAAAACTAATGGCTGATCTTACTTGAATTTTAGTCAATTGTAATTATTCTCTTTTGTTAAATTTGATGGCATCCAATAGTTCATTACGAAAATTCTATAACTTACAACACTGTCATCTGCTGGCTGCAAAAGTCGATGTGACTATTGTGCTGCAATTTGTTATTTTTTGCATCAAAGTTTAAATAACCATATATCTTTTCTTCATCAATTGTCTCCATGTAGAAAAATATACTTCTAGAGTCTTGAGCATTGCAGATAATCCACTTTGTTTAATTTAGGAGGTGGACATAGCTGCTTCATCGAGAGTGATGAAGCAAGGATCAGGATGAAAAGGAAAAGGTTCTGGGAGAAAGCTGTGGACAGAGATGAACTTTGTGGAAATGGTGAAGAATGGTGGGGTGTCCAGGGCTACATGCGAGACAATTTCAACCATAGCAACAAGGCAATCTCCTATGAAGAACATTTTCAAAACAACAGATTTGTGGAGTCGGTATTGGATGTTTAGTGGGAACTCCTACCGGTTGCTGGTCCTTCACTTACTCACCAAATAAGGTGCGACCCTGCCCGTGCCTCTGATCCAATCATCGAAGATGGAAGATTTGGCTTGTTCCAAAGGCTTGGCCTAGCAAAACTTGAAACTTCAGTTTGTAATGGATAAATGCTAGATGTTCAAGTGTCTGCCGCAACCTCTTAAATCACATGCTTTTATTTTGTGTTCTGCACAAGGAAATTGAACCAGTTTGTTGTATTGTTTTTCATATTTCCTTCATGTTTCTTGACTGTGCTCTGTACAAATCTCTTTTCTGGTTTATTTCAAATTGAACTGTGCAAGCTTGGCTCATTATTAGTAAACCAAAATGATAGAAATGTTATCAACAACTCTTTGTGAATTTGCATTGACGATTTTATCTGGGAAGTTGTTCACAGGGACAATTCGATAATCTTGTTCCGATCAAATTGAAGGTTGGCTTAGTGATTTTTTTCAACATGTATAATAATCTACCACGCAAGAGAAACCATTCAACTTGATGAAAACACACATGTAACCAGTTGCAACAAATAACTTTGTTTCTGTAACTGCTAACGTACAGATAACACCTACTACAGTAACTGTCAACGTCTGTCCATAAACTAACAAGTCAACTAGAGCTTCACTCCACTCTGATAAATCACAAAATAAAGACGGACGACAAAACAGATATCTTTCAGTTTCTGTGAGCCAGTTGCAACCAGTTTGGTCTGCATGTGTTGTACTTCCTGCTCTTGGATATCTCCATGGTCCTTGGAGCTGCACCAACATTTACTTTGTTTGTTAGGAAACATGATAGGAACTGTTGCGAATTCTATCAGGTGCAAGATCTGATCAACCACAAACTAACAGTAGGGGTAAAGAACTAAGCTTGTATGTTAGAAACCAATCGGATTTTATTTGATAATTAATGATTGCTGATTAAGTAACAGAGGAAATGGAAATGGAAACACATACCAATACCAATTCCATCTGAACCTTTCATGATCCTCAACCTTCTGCATGAATCAGTAAACATGCTGCAACAACAACTACAAAGAATTAGTACTAGTTGAAGTAGAGAACAGTAGCAATCCTGAATCCCATTGGAATATAAGCCTGTCAAAATAAATCACAAAATAGGAATGTGATAAATTAATTTGATGCAGTTTAGGCACAAAAGAGGGCCAGAAATCCATTGAATCTAAAAACCATAGGAGACTCTTCTTTTCTATTCTTTTTTGACATTGGAATCAAATTAAAGTTATTGCCACCTAACTGACTAGTGAAGACTATTCGCATAGATGTATAAGCTTATAAGCTAATATATTGAAGTTACAGATTAACTGCTTAAGACACTAATAAAGAGAAATGAAACGAACATTATCACATTTGTGTTTAATTTTCATTCTCAGTGCATCTTCAACAACATTAATGTTAACGAACTGTGTTAATACCAATTATTTTGAGTCAGCTAATTCTTATCAATCTTCCATGGCAAATAAATAGACAATTTGGTTTGAAATGTCATTGTACCTCCATGGAACATCACCAACAAGCATCCAATCTCCATCCTTGTCCTCATAGGTAAGAACATATTCTGACCCTTCAAGGAGATCTATCACTCGACTTCCAAATCCAGCTCTATTGGCCTCTTACAAATAGGGACAGGATCAAGGAGATAATGTAGAAAAAAATTATAACTTTTTACCAAATCTGCACAAGAAACAAAGGACAGAATTTTCATTCATCAGATTCTACGGGAAAACAGAGAAACATTAAAATGCAGATGCGAATAGTAAAGTTACAACACAATAGTCGAGTCCTTCAAGAGGGGGAAAAACATGAAACCAGGATTTGAGGATGCGGGGAGAAGAGGCACATGAAAGATGGCTGTGGAAGCACGCAGCGCCCATCGAGGAGTAGCAGCGAGTGAGAAGAGCAGCGCGGTGGAGGGATTGATTGTTTGATGATCGCTCACTCCAACACCAGTCGTCCGAGAAGAGCAGCGATCCGAACTGATTTAGGGCAGCGAGAAGCAGCGAGAAGTAGGGATTCGAGAAGGAGGTCCAGAGGGGAACGCGAGGAGCCAGGAGGCGAGACGGGATCTGGCAGCGAGAAGTAGGGATTTAGGGCACGCGTGCTCATCTGCGAAGGGGGGAGTTCGGCGGCGTGCTCGTTTGCGAAGGGGGAGTTCGGCGAGAAGGGATTTTGGGCACGGTACTGCGCGAGGGAAATTTGATCGCGGGTGGGCGAAGTCACGCGAGAAGCACGCTTTTTTTTTTGTCGTTTTGTGCTCGGTACAGAGGCACAGAGGGAGTACTGGTACAGAGGATCCGAACTGAGTAGCAAGCTACTGTGATAGATCATTTCCCATATAAAAATTAATTTAATATCAAAGTGGATCAATGACCCACATATCAGATATTAAACTGATAAGAACAGATACTACGCTTGATCTTAGCCAAAAGGCCGAGAAAGGTATGAGTTGTTTTACCATTCATTGTCCATTTTTATAATTGCTCTGTGTGTAATTCGCCTTAGTAACTTCACATGTGGGACTACCATTTTTCTTATATCAACTCAAGGGAAGCTAAAGACCTATATTTTATTAAAATTAAATTAATTTTTTCATGTATTTTACTGTAATCATTATAACTTATTTAAAAAATTTTAACTTATTTAATTTTTTTTAAAAATTTATATTCGGTTTAAAAAAAAGACATGTCTAAAATTTATTAATTATTAATTAAAAAATTTTTACTTAGAAAATTTATTTTCAGTTTAGGCGGGAATCCTAAACTCCCGCCTAATAGTATCAGAACTTATCCGGGGTACTTACACATCCTTCCAGTGACCTTAACTTGACTCGATTGACCACATCAAAACTTATCCGGGGTACTTACACATCCTTCCAGTGACCTTAACTTTTGACTTGAGTATCAGAATGAGATATTTTACACTCTAAATCGAAGTTTCTTCAAACATATATATTTATTACCGGGTGGAACCCATGATGGGCCAAGTCCCGAGCCTAAAAAATATTGTTTAATGCTTTTCGAAGGCTCGGAATAAGTTTGTCATTATTTTCGCAATTAGTACATACACATAACTTATCACGGGGATATTAAAACTATGTATGGACACCATAATTATCTTAATTGCACTATCCTCTTTTATTATATGTCAACTTTTCAGAAATTCAAATCTCTTAGGTTTAGTTTCAATCAAAACCGACTTAGAGAGCTTAGATCGAACTCATTCCACGTATTATAGGTTTCTGAAGTGCTCCAGACTCTATATATGCCCAATAATTTCTGTTTGAAATCATTAACAACAATGATCAAAAGATTTTCAAAATTTATAACTTTAAGACAACCAACACACAGAGACGAATATTCAGCAAGGTTGTCATGGGCTATAGCCTAGCCCTGCTTAAACCCTAGACCTTTAAGATGTTGATGCAAAATGTATCAGTGATGAACAGTCATCCTCTAGGATTTCGATGTTTAACAATATACTTAAGTCAGCGATGATATATGTTAGACAATATTAAAGGTGGTCAAAATGATTAAGGGTTAAACCAAACAGGACCTAATGTTTGGTAGGGTTAACCCAGGTTTGATCAGTTTAACAAAGGGTTAGCCAAACATGATCTAATGTTTGGCAGAATAAATAGTACCCAGGGTTGGTTAGTTTGACCAAGGGATTAAACCAAACCTGATTTGAGGTTTGGATTATATTTATCTGAAGATTAAAGGAAGACTAGTCAGGATCATGATGACTAGCAAAAGAGTGATTTTGGTGGACTAAGTCCTGGTGAGTAAAGCTGGGCACGAAGTCTTGGTCCGGGGGACTGAGCACTAAGTCTTGGTCGGGGATCGGGCAACGGAGTCTTTGTCGAGCGAGGATTGCAGACAGAAGTAGAGACAGGTCGAGGTCGGACGTCTCGAGATCCGAGTTCTCGGAGGTCGAGCAAAAGTCCGGCCGGAGGTCCTGGTTGGCAAAAGGTCGAACGGGAATCGCGAACAAAAGTAGAGATGGGGTCGAGGTCGGATGTCTCGAGATTCAGGTTCTTGGAGGCTGAGCGAAAGTCCAACCGGAGGTTCCGGTTGGCAAACACAACTTCTCCAAGTGTGGAGTAGGTGAGGACGTGTTCCTCGGGACAGGGAACATTAGGCGTCAGTTCGACCTAGGGTTTCGGGTGAAATCCAAAGTCAGAACCATTCATTAAGACTAAAATTATGTGTGTTTTTGTCTTGTGTTTGTTGTCTTGCAGGTACCTGGAGTTGGAGGCAAGATAGGAACGCAAACGCAAGAAAAAGGACCTAGGAAGAAGGCCTTCCTGGGTGCCTAGCTTGGGTCAGGCGCCCAAGAGACTTCTCCCAGGCGCCTTGGAGCTTCTCTCAGGCGCCTGGGAAAGGGCGGCTTATCCCCTTCCGCGAATTCGGTGTTGGATAAGGCTTTGACCACAACGTGGCAGGCGCCCCCTAAGCCTCAGGCGCCCGTGAATCTTGTATATAAAGGGGTTCGACTCCTCAATGCAGAACATCAATTTCCACATCAATTAAACCAGTCTGTGCAAAGCAAAAGTGCTCAAGATAAAGCTCTGCGACCAAGGAAGCTTCAGGAAGAAGTGCACGAGACTTCGGACTTCCGGATTGGCTAGATCTTCCATTTCCTTTTGTTTGTTTTTTATTTACGAATTTAATTTACTTATTCATTATTTGTAACTTGAACTGTAAGACGGGTTTCTCCGCCTCCGGAAAGTCCAAAAAGGAGACCATTAGTAGACTCACGATTGAGTGCTTAGGCCTTGGACGTACTGACCCTGGGGGGTTGGGAACCAAATAAAACCCACGTTTCTTAGTGTGATTTTCTGTCTTTCTTTATTATTATTCTGCTACGTACTAACCCTAATAGAAAGACTAGTAAGCGATGAGTTTTCCGACAAAGTTTTACGAGTCTATATTCACCCCCCCTCTATCGACCGGCAACGATCCCACATAAGATCCGTCTTTGCCTCCAAGTCATGAGCCTTGTCGGAGTCATCATCCGTCGGAGGAACTTTCTGTGGCCGCTTCCTCTAATTACGGCCTTGCCTCCTTCGTCTTTGAGGCAGCAACAACCCCTGCTTCTTCAGCCTTCACCACTTTTTCCTCTGCTTGGGTCGCTGCTTCCTCCGTCTTCAGAGCGGCTGCGGCTGAACCACCGGTGGTGAGGTACTATTTCAGATACATTTCCACCTGCTTCACATACTTTTCGTAACTGATTTCCTTGATCTTCGTATAGTGAGACACAACACCAAGCAAGTTGGAGGTCATTGAGGAGGCTCGAGCAAGAGGAGCTACTGTAGGATTGGTGATATTGATAGATGGGAGGGGTGAATATCGACTTCCATTAACTTTCGTCTTCTCATCGTTCGTTCGTTCAACTTTCTATCTAGAGTTGTTAGTGTGCAGGGGAAATAATTAAAGTAAAAAACATAACAACAAAGACACGTGGGATTTTTTTGGTTGATTCCTAACCCCTAGGGTCAGTACATCTAAGGCATATATGTACTCGGTGTGAGTCCACTAATGGTCTCCTTTTCAAAATTTTCAAGGGCAGAGAAAACCTGTCTTACAGTTCGAGAAGTACAAGCAAAAGTAAATGAAATTTAAGTACAACTTGTAATAATAAATGCAAACCAATAAAGAAAGAAGATCCCGGCTAATCCGAAAGTCCGAAGCGCAGCGAACTTCCTCCTGGAGTCTCCTTGGTCGTAGAGCTTCACTTTAGAACTTTTGCTTCGCAGAGAGTGAGTAGTAGAAAGATGGAATTAATGCTTTGAAATCTCGGATCGAATCCCTTTATATATAGTTCACTTGGACGCCCGTGTGCCTATATATAAGGGCACCCTCATTGTGATCCTTATCTGATCAACTCGATGAATATAGCATAGAGCATAAAACCTGTGGAAAAGGTCTCAGGTGCTTGAGACCCATAGGGGTGCCCGAGTCATGGGGGCGCTCGGGAGCCTTTAGGGCACCCGAGTGATGGGGGCGCCCGAGAGTCTCTCGGGCGCCCGGGTCACTCGAGCGTCCGGGTCCTTCCGGGTGCCTAGAAGTGGTCCTAAGCTGCAGTTTGCTTTTCGCTTTGCTTTTGCTCTCCTTTCTTGCCTGCAACTTCAGATTCCTACAAGACAAGTAAACACATAAAGTAAGCAAACATTCTAAGCTTAACTTCTATAAGTCTACTTGACCTATTAGACTTTGCTTGAAGTCAACTCTATACGGGATCGTAAGCCGGCTAGAGGGGTGGCGAATAGATGTTGCCCCCAAATTGTTGGTTTCTTCCTACACGATTAGCTTACACAGCGAAAATACTAATAATCAAAACCAAGCTAACAAAGGAATAAATTGCTAAACATGGTTCGAAGATAAAGCTCCTACTCCACGACTGTCCATAAAGTGGATGATCCTGATCCGTCGGTGGACAACTCCCCGAAAAACCTTTGGCTAGCTCGTGTCGCTCCTTGTGGGTGGAGAAACCTCACCACAACCCGCACACGCACACCTGAGCACTTAGATAACTAATTGACTTTTTAACCAAGACAAATTTTGTCAACCTTGCTCGAGCAAACCAAGCTCTCTTAAATAGTGCTCGTTGCTAATCCAGTCATTACCAGTCGACTGATGCTAACACTAGTCGATTACCAGCTGTCGAATTTGAATGTTACAGACAAACGTTCGAATTCAACCGACACCAGTCGACTGCATAGAAGATCAGTCGATTATCTTTTTGTGACCTCTACCAGTCGACTGATCCCATACCAGTCAACTGGTAAAATCCTAAACCTAGGGTTCCCTTCCCGAGTACACTTGACTCGCACTCAAACCCTCACGACTCACTTGACTCTTCTTTGCAGCTTTGACTCTTGCCTTCGAGTCTTCTTGGTTTTGGCTCTCGTCCCTTGGATGCATACAAGCCCGCGGCTCGTCCTCATGTCATCCTTCCCGTATGTCTTGAAGTATGCTTCCCTCGGCTCCACTCTATTACTCCTCGTCCGGCGGTCCCTCGGATGCACCATCCTTCACCGACTCAAGGACCCGAGCACCAGGATGAGATCTCCCATATGTGTATTCCACCAAGTCCTGCATGACTCAAACACATATCAAACCATTATAAAAACCTAACTTAATCATATTGACACACACATTAAAATCCATGATCGTACCGATCAAACATGAGTCGATTGCACCAACAATCTCCTCCTTTTTGATGTGTGGCAATATGTTTAAGTTAGGCATAAAGCAATTTTGAAAATACAGAGCACAGTATAATATGAAGGATTAACAATATCCAAACTCCCCCTTAACCTTTGCACAAACATGAAGAATTAAGTTAAATTCTAACTTAAACCCTTCCATTCTCCGCCTTTGACACCATCAAAAAGATTGTACCAATCAATTTTAACCTACAACTTCAAAACAAAGGGAGTTTTATTTATGAAAAATTGTCAAAAATCAGAAAACTACGGTACCAATCGACTGAGATAGATATTAGTCGACTACCTCTCCGGAAAGCATTCCACAGTGTTTTCAGTTGACTAGTCCTCAACACCAGTCGACTGGCACACAACTGCTTCAAATTTCAACCTTCTGAGCTGAAATTCAGAAATATGTTAAAAATTTTAGAAAATTCAAAAAATCATGAAATTTTGCAAATATATTTCTTGAACTATTCTTCAACAAGGAAAAATATATTTTCATGAAAAATTAAAATATTTTTGAATTTTTTATCAAAACTCAAAAAATTGAAAAGCATGCAACTTTGTATCAAGTTCAAGCCCTTATTTTGAAACTATATATTTTTCAAATCTGTACACTAGCAAATAAAAGATAGAATTGTTCTCAAAACATTTGAAATATTCAACTATGATATATGGGCAAGATATCCATTAATTAAACATTTACTTTTCCCATAGTTGGTCTATTGTTACTAAAATGATACATCTAATAACTCATCAAAATGTCATAAGCACAATTGAATTATTTGTATCATCCTAACATCTCATGTGAATAAATAAAACCATAAATTGAATCATTATGAGATGAAATATAGGTAACTTCTACTGAGCCCATTTGATCAGGAATGTATTTAGGCTAAGTGCTCCCCCTTAATATACCAAGTTAACCAATTTTTTAAAATTCAAATTTTAACATGCATGATTGACTTATCCCTAAATTCTCTAACCTTTGAAGATTGATTTTGGTACCCAATAGAAATGCTTCCTAATTGAGTTGACCAAATATTCCTTAGGAATCCATTTTCTATCTAGGGTTTTGATTTTTGGTTGTCCTCTAGCAAGTAAACAATGATATGATTTTTCATTGCTAGATTCTGTTGGATCGAGAGAAACGATAGAGGGGGGGTGAATATCGTAAAACGTTCGGATTAAAGTTAGAGCAATTACGCAGCGGAAATTTAAATCAAACACACGCAAACACCGAGTTTTTTTTACTTGGTTCGGAGTCACGGTCAGCTCCTACTCCAAGGCCCACGGTCGTTGACCGTTTACTATGGGCAATTCTATATTTGCGCAAAATCGTTTACAGAGAGATATTACAAAAGCAGTATAGTAAACTTAAAAACAACTCTTCGTTACCGACGTCCGGTGTAGATTGAATTTTCAGAGCGGAGGGACGTCGTCGGCGCTTGTATCTCGAGTTGGGAGGTTCCCGGAGCAGAGCGCGGGAGCAGAAGAGCGTAGAAGTGTTGAAAGAATTGTTGTTGGAAGCCTTGGGGTCGAGGGCCTATTTATAGCCCCTGGGGGCGCCCGGAACGTCGGGGGCGCCCCCCCATGTGTCAGCCGATCCGATTCCCTCTCGGTCAGCTCTGATCCCTTAAAACTCAGGATCAGGCTTTGACGGGGGCGCCCGAAACGCTGGGGGCGCCCAGGTTGACCGGGTCTCCTTTTATCCGTTGGCTTCGCTGGGTTCTGCTTCGTTAGCTTCAACTGGGGGCGCCCGGACCATCCGGGGCGCCCGGGAGCGGGGGCGCCCGGGAGCGAGGGGGCGCCCGGGAGCACGGGGGCGCCCTGCCCATGAGCTGCAGAAGCAGTTCCTTTGCTTTAGCTGTTTGTGTTCACCTTAGGGGCGCCCGGGACACTCCGGGCGCCCTACTCAGCTTCCGCCTCACTCCTTTGAGGCTCTCTGAGCTGCAGACACTCGTTCCTTCGGTCCTGCATCCAGGGTTAGTCCAAAACAACACAGAGTAATATTATATTAATTTTATACAGCCTTAGCTATCTTGGTTCTGACTTTGGGCCTCCAAAATGGAGCCCTAGGTCGAACCGACGCCTACTGTTCCCTCGACGGGGAACGCATCCTCACCTACTCCTCTCGGGAGAATGTACCTGATGCCAACCGGCTCCTCCGGTTGGACTTTTGCCCAGCTGTCCTTCGCCAGGTCTTCAGTACCAAGCTGTCCTTCGCCTGGTGCCTAGCAGTCCTTCGCCTGGTACCTAGCAGTCATTCGCTAGGGCTTTGTATCCTGACATTCCTTCGCCAGGTGCCTAGCAGTCCTTCGCTAGGGCTTTGTATCCTGGCAGTCCTTCGCCAGGTGCCTAGCAGCCCTTCTCTAGGACTTTGTTTCCTGGCAGTCCTTCGCCAGGTGCCTAGCAGCCCTTCGCTAGGACTTTGTTTCCTGGCAGCCCTTCGCCAGGTGCCTAGCAGCCCTTCGCTAGGACTTTTCCTGCACACTTGAGTAACATTGTTAGATCACCAATAATACTTAACTTTGAACCCTTTACCAATATCAAAACAAGGTTCGATATGGTGCTTCCTGCACCAACAGATTCATTATATTCTAACCCCGTTTTCTTGAAACTTGCCATTTGGCTCCAAATAATCATATTTAGGGTGTTAGAGCCAATTTTAAATTTTCTAAGGGCTTTTGTAAGGTTATCCACCTTTTTCCTTAATTCTTTATTCTCCTGAATCATTTGAATTTGAGGAAACATTCATATCATCCTTAAGTATCATGGACTCTAATTTTTCATTAAGCATGCAAATATTATTTTTTAAATATTTAATTTTCTTTTTAGCCTTAAATAAATTATCATTAGTGCTAGAAATGATTTTAACTAAATTAGTAGTGGGTAGATTGTATACCTCACTTACCGAGATGTCCGAATCTGAAATTTGACCTCTCCCTTCACTTGAGCTCCCTTCATCTTCACTTGAGCTCTTTCCTTCTACAACTTTAGATTGTTAAGACCAAAAGGATTTTAGATATCTCCATAATGATATGATATTGTCCACTTTGAACCTAAGCTCTCATGATTTTGCTTTTGGGCTCTCCCTAAAACGTCTCATACCAATGGAGATATCCTTCCTTTATAAGCCTATGATCTTTCTCATGTGTTTTCAATGTGGGACTATGTTTTGCATCCTTGAAACCCAACAATCCCCCTCAAACAAAGAACCACATACCCCCCTTAAGCGAAAAGTGTTTCCATTTAATGTTCAATCCTCAACCCACCAGGACTTTCTACTTCTTGGTCCACCCGACTTACTAGAACTTCACTGCCTAGCCACAACTAGGACTTCTCTACCAGGTGTCTGGTCCACATGATCAAGACACGGGAGCCTACACTTCCTTTGTTCAAGGCTTGACCCACATGGTTAGATCTGGATCATGGCTCTAGCTCATGCTTCTTCCAGTGATTAGTCCGGTGAAGAGTAACCTAGTTCTGATACCAATTGTACGAGATTGTAGGCCTCCTAGAGGGGGTGAATAAATGTTGCCCCCAAATTATTGGTTCTTCCTACATGGTTAGCTTGCAAAGTGGAAATACTAATAATCAAAACTAAGCTAGGAAAGGAACAAACCGTTTAACGTTGGTTCGAAGATAAAACTCCTACTCCACGGCTATCCGTAAGGTGGACGATCCTGATCCGTCGGTGGATGACTCCCCGGAAAACCTCTGGCTAGCTCGTGTCACTTATTGTGGGTGGAAAAACATCGCCATAACCTGCACATGCACACCTGAGCACTTAGACTACTAATTGGCCTTTAACCAAAACCAATTTCGTCAACCTTGCTTAAGCAAATCAAGCTCTCTTAAATAGAGCTCGTTGCTGATCCAGCCGTTACCAGTAGACTGGTGCCAACACCAGTCGATTGCTTGCTGTTGAATTCGAACGTTACAACCCAATATTCGAATAATGTTCGAATTCAACTGACACTAGTAGACTGCATAGAAGATCAGTTGACTGGTCTATTTGTGACCTCTACCAGTCGACTGATCCCATACAACTTGATTGGTAAAACTCTAAACCTAGGGGTTCCCTTCCCGAGTATACTTTGTTGGAAACGGGATGGCTATAGAGGGGGGGTGAATATAGCCAGACACCCACAAGTTGCTCTTTGATATTTTCTGCGTGATCAGATTAGCAGCGGAAGCAAATGCAGAACAAAGAACAAAGCAGAGAAGGAAACGCAAACCAAACAAACGCTAAGACAAAGATGTACAAGGTTCGGGGATAACTTGTCCCTACTCCTTGGCGTGCCCGTGAGGTGGGTGATCCCTTGATCGTCGGCAGATCAAGCCCCGGTGAACTCCGGATAGTAGCAGCCTCCTTCTCGGTGGAGAAACCTCTCCAAAAGTAATCTCAAGAAGATACAAGTTAAGCACAGAGACACTCGAGAAGACAAGCTCACACAGATGTAACAAGATCGCTCAAGCACAAAGCAACAGAGAGCACGAACACAGCCCAGCCAAACTTCCCAAGTTTCTGTCTTGTTCGCCTCAGCTCCTCTGCATCCAGCTTTGTCTCTTAAGCTCCTGCTCAACGTCGCCAGCTCCATCAGCACCACTGACTCACACCCTGACCCACTGACCTCTCTGAGCACTCAGTCCACTGGACACTCCTCCAGCTGAGCCTCCGTTAGTTGCCAGCCGCGCCTTCGTCAGTTGCCAGTTGCGCCAGACGCCGTTGAGACCTGAAAACACAATAGATCCAAACCTGCTCCAAGGAAAGCCTCCCATTGACCCTCCTTGAGTGTTTGAATCACCTGCTATCACCTGCACACTCCAACAGAGGCTTAGCAATGCATATCAAAAAGAAATCAGCAAGTAGCAGAGAATCGGCAGTGAAAACAGACTTCTGATAGCATATTTGAATTAAAGTTCTGCTCCTGATCGGTCCCCAGACCGATCAGGGAGGAGCCTGATCGGTCACCAGACCGATCCAGCAGTTTCTGTACACTCCTGATTGGTCCCCAGACCAATCAGGCTCCAGCCTGATCGGTCACCAGACCAATCAGGCTCCAGCCTGATCGGTCACCAGACCAATCAGGCTTGAGTGAACAGTGATTCTTTAATCAAAACCTAAGTCTCTGATCAGTCACCGGACCGTTCTGGACCTGATTAGTAAGGGAACTCAACTCACTGTTCGCTCCCTGATCGGTCACCAGACCGATCAGGAGCTGTGCAGTGAGTGAAACACACACTCCCTGATCGGTCACCAGACCGATCAGACATCGCTGGATCGGTCACCAGACCGATCCACGAAGGAGCAGCGTGCCAACTCCCTGATCGGTCACTAGACCGATCCAGGGATGCAGACCTAGCCTTCCAAGCTAGGATTTCATTCACCTTAGCCCTCCAAGCTAAGGATTTTTTAATCTAACTCTCCAAGTTGGGAATTTGCACCTAACCCTCCAAGTTAGGACTTTTCACCTAGCCCTCCAAGCTAGGACTTTTCACCTAGCCCTCCAAGCTAGGACTTTTCACCCAACCCCTCCGAGTTAGACCTTCATCCAACCTAGCCCTCCAAGCTAGGATTTTTCACCTAACCCTCCAGTTGGGACTTTTCACCTAACCCTCCAAGTTAGGACTTTTCACCTAGCCCTCCAAGCTAGGACTTTTCACCCAACCTTCCGAATTAGGACTTTTCACCACCTGGCTTCACTCACCAGGACCCGGCCTCACTCACCGGGATTTCCAACACCTGGCTTCACTCACCAGGACCCGGCTTCACTCACCGGGATTTCCAACACCTGGCTTCACTCACCAGGACCCGGCTTCACTCACCGGGATTTCCAACACCTGGCTTCACTCACCAGGACCCGGCTTCACTCACCAGGATTTCCAACACCTGGCTTCACTCACCAGGACCCGGCTTCACTCACCGGGATTTCCAACACCTGACTTCACTCACCAGGACCCGGCTTCACTCACCGTGATTTCAACCTAGCTTCACAAGCTAGGACCTGGCTTCACTCACCAGGGTTTCATGCCCAGTCCCCGACCAGGACTTTAACCCAAATTCGCTCAACCAAACTTAAATCATTGTCAAACACCAAAACAACAACCGGGCCAGACTGCATCAACAATCTCCCCCTTTTTGTTGTTTGACAACCCGATTTAAGTTTAGGTATCAATCAATTGAAGTCCGTTCAATTCTCATAAGGGAATCATGATCCTCCCCCTATAATAACCATAAACTTAATCAGCCATTTTCTCCCCCTTTGTCAAACATCGAAAAGGGTATGGTTATTAAGTTTGAACATACCTCCCCCTCAAACACGGGTCTCTCCCCAAATCCAAAATGATCAAGGTTAAGTTTTGAATTGCACATGAAAACATATACAAAATAATATTATGGTCAAGCATGTATATGTTTCATATGGCAAGTAAGTTAAAGGATGATTCTGGAATTGCATATGAGAGGCATATACCATAAATGTATCATGGCAACAATGTATATGCATCATATGACAACAATTATCGCAGTTCTATCAGACTGATGATCGATACAGAAAAATTTCTGATTTATCTATGAACGATCAATTTTCAGAAAAATTTCTATAATTCTGATTCGTTCAAGATCGGACTGCATTAACACTTGGACTTCCATGTGAAGACATATATAGAAGTATATCATGGTCAAATACGTATATGCTTCATAGGACGAGTAAGGAATGCAACTGTATCTGAAACATAGTCCTGATTGGTCTCCATGACCAACCAGGTCTGTTGATTACGTGATACAGAAGGATATCTGATTAGTCTGGGGAGCGATCAGATTTCAGAAAAATTTCGGAAACTCTGATACGTTCCTGATCAGACTGCATTAACAATTTACATTCAATAACAGGGGAGAGGACTCTATTGATATTCGATATTTCAGAAAAAATTCTGAAACACGACATTAAGACCAAGAGTCATGACTCAACAAACCCTTTCTTATGAATTTGAACATTCCAACATAGGTTTGTGTCAAATCAATATTAGATTTGTTTCAAGTATGTTTTGTTCCAAGTATGATTAGACAAACCGCATTTTAACACTTGATGTTTCAGAACATTTTCTAAGAATCAAAGGTCTTAAACATTCCTTAGAAATGAGTTTGTATTCACTTAGTACTAGGTTTGTACCAATGAATGATCAAGAATGGTCATGTTCTTGGAATAATCAAGTTTGTATCATATTTGTGTGTATCAGTATGATCAAGTAATCTGATACAACTTGATGAAATGGGATCGGACTGAGAAGTAGTGTGATACCTCTGATCAGCATTGATCTGATCGGTCACCGGACCGATCAGAACGGTGCCTGATCGGTCACCAGACCGATCAGGGTGGATTCAAAAGTCTGATTTGTTTGTTCTGGTCAGATTTCAGAATTCAGACTCAAACTTTCAGAAACCAAAAGACAGGTTCGTATCAAAACATGATTTTGGTCCTAAAATCTAAGTTTGATAATTCAAAATAGATTTGTATCAAATTAACATTAAGTTTGTATCAAACTCAATGTATGATCAAGTTTGCTCAAAATATTTTTTTTTCAATTCCATAATCCCTAAATTTGTCTATCAGGTTTCAAGCATTCCTAAACCCCAATTCAATTAGATTTAATCCACTTGATTCTAAGGGTTCCCTTAATCAAAATATATATCATGATTTGTGTCAGAGTATGATAGTATTTTCTAAGCATGAACTTGAGTATCGAAACATGTTTGTATCAAAGCATGATCATATCAAGAAGCCTTAGTTTGATACAAGGGAATCACTGGGTTATAGAAGGTTAAACAGTGAATTTTAAAACTCATGGTGATGCCTTGTGAGATTTTTATAATGATCAGCCTAAACTATATGTTCATCTTGTTCTTAAACATGCATTCATTTGTTATAACATATACAAGATACTCATGGCATACTTGGGCTTGAGATAAGACATTT